>CM071952.1:7017500-7617500 GCA_036784905.1 Acrossocheilus fasciatus
AGGCTGGATGCCATTCTGGAGAAATGTCTTTAAATATTGGCCACAATTCCAGAAGAGAGCTTGGAAAGGTGGATATCAGACACACACACACAAAAACTAAAATTAAAATTCCTTTTGCCTTGTTGGAAAGGGGATGTCTATCTCCATACAGAATTCACCATTGCTATGTGTCCCGTCACCTTAGAAAGAAGCAATAAAACACATTGTCCCCTCAGTCTTCACAGTAAAGATTTACAGTTCCTGTTATATATGCAACAGCATTCAAATAGACTACCAGTCAAAAGTCTGGGGTCAGTAAAATAAGTAAGTAAGTAAGTAAATAAATAAATAAATATCTATTTACTTTTTTTTTTCTTTTTTAAGAAAATAATATTTTTATTCAACAAGAATGCATTAAATTTATCAAAAGTTACAGTAACATTTTTAATTTTAGTAACATTTTTTACAATTTCTATTTCAAATAAATGATGTTCTTTTGAACTTTATAGTAATCAAAGAATCCTGAAAATGATGGTTTATTGTAATCAGCACAGCTGATTTATACAAACAGCCCCCAAACTTCTGAATGATAGTGTACTTTTTAAGTTTAGATTATGTGCCCAAATGTATCTGGCCACTTTACTGTACATTTTCTTCTTCTGAAGTTTAATTTAATGTTTGTTATATTGTTAATTAAAGTTGCCACCCAACTTTTTTCATATAAGGCTAACATCTAATATTTACACAAAATATTACAGGTGGATAGTAGCAAAGAAAAAGAAAAGAAAAGAAAAAAGAATGGCTAAAAATGTATTTGATATGACTAAACGAATCTGAATAAGTCGAATAGAAACTCATTTTAAGGATTGGAACTCCTTATGGTAACAATTGCACATTTTCACTTTTCACTGTCTGAATCTTCACAATAATACAGTAATTATAACTCTTATTAATAAGACATAATATGCATGATATCAGCTGTGCTCATATAGCATATGTGCATTTATATTTTAGGATGTTAAGAATTAGCCTATTATATAATGTAATCATAGGTATTGATCGAGTAATATGAATGTAAATTACTATAAAGTCTCAAAAGTCTAATATTTACAGAAGATTAAGAAAAAAAAAATCCTACAAAGCTCAACAGACTGATCATCTATTATTAGTGCCACTTCATGACAGTCCTGTTATAAACAGCTGCCATGCAAAAGACGCCATCATGCAAACCATAAATATTCATAAAATCATCGTATGTGATAACTTACATAGATATATTCTGAATGGTGTGTTAATTTCAAATTCCGGTCCAGCTTCGTGGGACCTTGGAGATGAAATAAACTTTGTCCGCTGAACGGGGCGCAACTCGCGTTACGCGCGCTGAAAACATGCATTAAATTCCTTACATGGAGTCTGCTGAGATCTGCTTGTGTCTTTCTGTTTATTTCACTGTCACTCCTGCAGGAAAGCGCTAAAATAATCCCAGTGTATTTCAGAAGACACAAGAAATGTTGAGCAGTGTCCGTGTCCACGCACTGAGCGCAGTGTGCGGCAGCAGACAGACTACAGGAGTCCGAGGCGCGCTCGCTTGGCTCACTTACTCGAGGCTCCTCCCACAGTTCTGCTGCCTTTTAATCACAGCGGGGCGAGTTGTCACACTTTTTACTCCAGTGTATATTTCACAGGGTAAATTTATTTTAAAAATCAGTTTCTGTACAGGCACGTAAGTCCTTACTACAAAATACATAAATAAATAAAATAAAATAAAATAAAATAAAATAAAATAAAATAAAATAAAATAATAAAAAGATCATATATGCCTAGGTGAAAAAGATTTTTAAGATGCATAGTACTTACATCTGGGAATGTTGTATTACTGTGGGAGCTTGCTTTTCAGTGAGTACCTGGATTAAAAAAATAAATAAAAATAAAAAATAAGAATAAAAACAAAAGACAGAAAGAAAAGAAAAGAAAAGAAAGGAAAAGAAAAGAAAAGAAAAAAGAAATAGTCTACTTAAAGCAAGTGTTCATGGACCACCAGGGGCCACAAGGGAGTACTAGGGGGTCAATAGAAAAGTTTAGTAAAAGAAGAAGAAAAGAAAAGGAAGAAGAGAAGAAGAAAAAAGTACAATTAAATAAGTAATAAATTAAGTTATTAATATTGAACTTAATAAGATTAAACAAACTAATTATACTAAACCAACTAAGTAAATATAACGTTTTTTTTTTCTTCCAAATAATAAATAATACAACTAACAGAAGTATAGTGGGTAAAATAAATAAATAAATAAAATAAGATAATGGAAAACAATAAACAATAAATGTAATGTAATTAAACATAAGAAACTACATTCGTTTCCAAATAATATCTTACACATATTTACAATATTATATTTCATAATAACATTATTAATAGTATATATTTATTTATATTTAGGCATAAAAATAATAATTAACACACACACAAATACACATGCACATACATTCCTTTTTGTTCTCCTTAGACTTTACTATGGCAATGAGCACATATGTTCACTAATGAGTTCAAAATAAGCCATTGACTAAAAAGCAGTGTAGTTACAGTTGTGATAGGGCTGATAGGATGGAGGAGATGGAGCATGTGTGTAAAGCTCAAGAGATGCTGGTGCAAAGTGGTGCATGCTGGAGGAGTGACCACAGCTGTGAATAATGCACAAAGGCATCACATCCAGAAACACCACAGAGAGCGTAACCCTGTGACTCACCTCCTTTCTCCATTTAATCCCTCTGAAGAGAAATGGGCTGACATTCCATTGTTTTTGCCCTCTTGGGTGCAATATCTGTAGTTGTTGTGATTATTCATTGTCAAGATAACTCCCCTTTTCCCTCTGGCAAGGTGAAGTTAATGTCAAGGCACTGGTTTGAAGTGATTTGTTGCATTTCAACAGCAGTTATAGGTGCCATTGGTTGGGGAATTAAATAGTCAGAAAGTTGTGTCAACTCAAAAGACCACTGTTTTTATTGTGCTTGTGAATTTAAGATTTCAGGTGGTTAAATCCCCCAGGAAAACAAACAAACAAACAAACAAACAAACAAAATACTTTCATTCTCACAGGTCTGCCAGATTTTATATTTTTATTTTATTTTATTTATCTATCTATTTGATGTTTGAGACCTTCTGTTGACTTTTACTGCTTACATTTTTTTGTTGTGTTTTGTTTTGTTTTTTAATATTGAGCAAATGTTTCTCCTAACTCTAAGCCTCAAATATTTCTGCATTTCTACTTTTTCATTAAGACATTCTATTTCCTCATAAGAATCATTAGCTTCTCCCCACAGTGTAGGTAATTTCAGGTTTTATATTTATGGGGACATTATTAGCCTATCTTTATGCACATTATTTGGTCCCTGCATGTATGCAAAACCTGACCCACATTACGCATTTATAAGGTATCTAACTAAATGAGTATTTAGGATGAGGATTTTATTAAGATATTTTTACATTATCTATAATTAAAAACATAAAACCCCTAATGTAAACTATAACCCTAAAATATTTTATTAAAATATATTTCATAATATAAACAATATAAATGATATAACAATAATTATTATAACAATATTATATCGTTGTCATTATCATTATATATATATATATATATATATATATATATATATATATATATATATATATATATATATATATATATATATATATATATATATATATACACACACACACACACACACACACATATTTGTGTGTATGTGTGTGTGTGTGTGTGTGTGTATATATATATATATATATACATACATTATAAGATATGTTTTGTTCAAATATTAAAAAATACTTAAAACATTATTGGTCTATTTGGTAACACATTTCTGGAGATTTTTTATTATTTTTTTTGGCGCAAATGTCAACAGCTCGAGGCGCGGAACTAATGTGTCGACCTCTTGTTGTTGCAGTGGGACGTTTTTCTTGTTACTCAAAACAGCTTCCTGGAGGTTGACGTGGATGATGGCAGAAACTAAAGCAGAGCTGTCAATTGATGCTTCAAACCTTCACACCTCTAACAGCAGCGGGAATGCGTCCTCACAGCCCAACAACCCTCTATCCAGAAAACTCAACAAGATCCTGGAGACCAGGCTGGACAAGGTTTGTGACAGTCTGTTCGCATTTGCTAACTTGTTAGATCGCAGTGCACCTGTCACTACAAACTGTTTGCACGTTATAATTATTATTAATAATATAAAAACATAATTTCTGAGTCTTTAATTTATACGGTAAATAATATTTCAGTAGCATGTCAAACCTTTAACGTTACAGAGAAGAACATTTGTATGTACATGGTTATGTTATAAGATGGTAAATCTTAAGGGGTTTAACAAAGTAATGTACACTAATTATTGTAGGGGTGAATATAATTTGTGTAGGCTATAGTGAAAAAACAAATGTTTCAATTATCTATTTATTTTTTTTTAGAATTAATTTCTCGTTGTCTATATTCTCTAGGTTGTATTTCAGTGTATTAAAGGATGTGTTAAGGAGTGCTTAGTAAAAGCCATGGGTGAAATATGAAACTTGTCGGACTTCCAAAAAAAAAGGCAAATCGTGGAAGCCCATTAAGCATGAGCATCTGCAACCTTTACAGCCCAACTGTTTTGTGTTTTAAGAATGTGATTAATATTATCTACTCAAACCTTGGCAAGACTTCATTAGTGAAGAATAGTGGGCAAAAAGCTAACGATAGGGATTGTGTCCAAACAACACAGAACTACTGCAGCAAAGTGACAGCAAAGCTCAGTAATCACATTTGAAGACCCTGTTTCCCCCAAAAACCAACCACATAGAACTTCATAAATCCAACATCCAAGAAAGAACACTAATTGCTAAAAAAATGTAATCACAGACACTACTGCTAAAATACGATGTTATGATAATAAAACCTGGATAGTTGGAGCACCAAGATGAACTTCAACATCTACACAGGCCAGCTCAATCACCTGGTTTGACTATTATCAAACCATTGTGGATAGATTTGGAAGGAAAAAAAAAAAAAAAAAGTGGTATGAATACATTCTAAGTAGGGCGGTAAATCTCCATCACCTGTTTTCAAATAGAGCAGCATTTAATACACAGAGCCGTAGTTCACTTACAAGCTAGGCAATATCGTGTTCATTATCAAAGGCGATTCATCTGCGATAATGAATGCAATATTGCATAGCTTGTCAGTGATCTACGGCTCCGTGAATTAAGTGCCACTCCATTTGAATACAGGTGATGGAGATTTACCGCTAATCAAGGAACCGGCTTTACTGACCAGATGTGCATGCATATCGCATGCGATATGTCGCCCAGCCCTAGGTTGGAAGTTGTATTAAAGGCAAAGGGTGGTAAAACACTATAATAAAAAATATTGCATATTTCCCAGTTGTTGAAAATATCTTGACTAACCCATTTATAATACTTGTAAGTAAAACAAACTGAAACTCTTGTCTTGTACTAGGTATTTATATGGTACTCCAAAGTAAAGAATACTATGGTACTGCCATGTTTGATGTCTGAAAAATATTTTTAGTTTGTTTTGTTTTTTTTAGTATGTGGAGAAGCATGGTGTTATATGATGTTTTTTTTTTTAGACATGGTACAATGGTAATGTCATGTGTTTTTTTGTTTGTTTGTTTGTTTGTTTTTCAAACAAAAATCATGGTGCTGTATAATGTAGCCTAAGGTAAGGGTCAGTAAGGTTTTTCTTTTTCTTTCTTTCTTTTTTTTTGAAAGAAATGAATGCTTTTATTAAGCAAGGTCACATTAAATAATCAAAAGTGAGAGTAAAGATTACTGCATTGTAACAAACTTTCTATTAATCAAAGAATCTTTACAATATATATCATGCTTTCCACAAAAATATTAAGCATCAGATCAGCGTATTAGAATGATTTCTGAAGGGTCATGTGACACTGAGGACTAGAGTAATGACCGCTGAAAATTCAGCTTTGCCATCACAAGAATACATTAAAATTTAAACTATAATAAAGTAGAAAACAGTTATTTTAAAATTGAGATAATATTTCATGATATTACTGTTTTTAACTGTATCTTTGATTGGATAAATGCAGTTTAAGAGACTTCTTTCAAAAACATTCAAAGAATCTTATCAGCTTTTGAACATTAGTCTATATCAAACAGCCACAGAATTGCAGTAATATTATTTTGATCAGAACATGCATTATAAATTTTGTAAATGTAGTTATGTCATCTGATGTTCATAGGCAACATGCAGTTGATGATCAAGCAGCAGTGAAGATCTTGTTGCTTCACTTATTTTCTATTTTTGTTTCTTTCTAGGAGATGCTGGAAGCATTGAAATCTCTCTCTGTGTTTTTCACTGAGAACAGTCTGAGAACCAGAAGGAACCTCCGAGGAGACATAGAGAGACGCAGCCTATCCATCAATGAAGAGTTTGTACTAATATTTAAAGAAGTGAAGGAGGTAAATTCACAGTGACAGTTCTATACAGCAGCTCAAAAATTTATAATTAAAAAGCAGTATATGTATAATTAAAATCATCCTGTATCATTACATAACATGCCTGAGACTTTTTTTAATGATCAAAAACTACCACTATATTTTGAATGAGTTTATTTTTATAGTTTTTATTTGAATTTTAGTTAAAGTCTTAATTAATTTAGTTGTTTTTGTTTGTTTGTTTTTTAAGCTTTCATTTATATTTATTTCAGGTTTAGAAATTTTAGTACTTACAAGGTATATTATATTCAAATTACAAAGTGTATTTATGCATTTCACTTTTATAGTCTAGCTAACACTGAAAACTATTTGGTTTGGGTTGGCAAGATTTATTTATTTATTTATTTTTTTAATTAATAGCTTATTTCACTAAGGACAAAGTAACAGTAAAGACTTTTACATGGTTACAATAAATGTATATATTTCAAATAAATGCTGTTCTTTTGAACACCCTATTCATCAAAGAATCCAGAATTTTTTTTATCAAGAAATAAGTAACATTTTACAATATATTAAAATAGAAAATAGACAAGTTGAAGTACTAAAATGACTAAAACTGAAATACATATAAATGAAAGCTAAAGAGAAATAATAAAAAAAAAACTTATAAAAAATTACTAAAACACACAACAAAATAAATTAAGACTTTAACTAAAATTCAAATAAAAACTGTAATAAAAATAAACAAGTTCAAAATATTAACAAAAGCTATAATAGTATATCAACAATAATAAGATAACGCTAATATGTGGCTTTGGAGAAAAGCATCTGAATAAATGTAAAGATGATGATGTTGAGGTGGTTTACACAATAAACTTTGCATACAAACTCTGTAGCACTAGTGAACCTCTGCTGCAATATAGGACTTGAGTGTGTCTTTCTGCTTCAGGAACTAGAGAGTGTTCATGAAGATGTTCAGGCCATGAGCTCCTGCTGTGAAGAAATGACCAACAGGTTGAAGGTAATTATGCATGTTTGCATTTATTTAGCAGATAGCTAAATAGCATATTTCTCTTTTGGAAAATCATCATTTCTTTACTGCAATTATTAGCAGCCTACTAAAGATTATTGACAATTTAATAATCTGAAAAGCATTTCAAGGGATTGAAAAAGATATTTAAATGTATATAGTTGAAGGGACAACATGCTCTTTTTCCATAACTCAGCTTCCATGTTTTGTGTGTCAACAGGCAGCCAAAGAACAAACCCAGGATTTGATTGTGAAAACCAACAAACTTCAGGGAGAGAAGTGAGTCTGATATAATGCTCTAAGGTGTTTGAGTAATACGAGGTTTTCAGAGCTGATATGCTGATCTGGAGAGTGGGTCTGCTTATGGCATGAATTTAAGCAACATCAAAATCCCATTGCTGTTGCACTAAATATTAAAAGGAATACCACTTGGCCAATCAAATTCGATGAACTAACTGTTACATATATACAAAGCTAAATGTACAGCAAATGAAATATACACCAAATTGTTATTAGTTAATTTAAATAAATTCTTAAATTAAATTTTTAAACATTTATAATAATTTGAAATTGATTTCTGAAGGATCATGTAACACTGAAGAATTGCTGCTTTGCCATCACATTAATAAATTACATTTGAATTAAAATAGAAAACTGTTATTTTAAATGGTAACATTTCACAAGTTTTTATCAAATAAAAACATTCAAAAACCTGAAACAAATCATAGTGACCCCAAATTGTTGAACGGTATGTGTGTGTGTGTACTGTATGTATATATATATATATATATACAGTGGGTACGGAAAGTATTCAGACCACCTCTTTGTTATATTGCAGCCATTTGCTAAAATCATTTAAGTTATTTTTTTTCCTCATTAATGTACACACAGCACCCCATATTGACAGAAAAACACAGAATTGTAGACATTTTTGCAGATTTATTAAAAAAGAAAAACTGAAATATCACATGGTCTTAAGTATTCAGACCCTTTGCTGTGACACTCATATATTTAACTTAGGTGCTGTCCATTTCTTCTGATTATCCTTGAGATGGTTCTACATCTTCATTTGAGTCCAGCTGTGTTTGATTATACTGATTGGACTTGATTAGGAAAGCCACACACCTGTCTATATAAGATCTTACAGCTCACAATGCATGTCAGAGCAAATGAGAATCATGAGATCAAAGGAACTGCCTGAACAGCTCAGAGACAGAGTTGTAGCAAGGCACAGATCTGGCCAAGGTTGCAAAAAAAATTCTGCTGCACTTAAGGTTCCTAAGAGCACAGTGGCCTCCATAAACCTTAAATGGAAGACGTTTTGGACGATCAGAACCCTTCCTAGAGCTGGCCGTCCGGCCAAACTGAGCTATCGGGGGAGAAGAGCCTTGGTGAGAGAGGTAAAGAAGAACCCAAAGATCACTGTGGCTGAGCTCCAGAGATGCAGTCGGGAGATGGGAGAAAGTTGTAGAAAGTCAACCATCACTGCAGCCCTCCACCAGTCGGGGCTTTATGGCAGAGTGGCCGACGGAAGCCTCTCCTCAGTGCAAGATACATGAAAGCCCGCATGGAGTTTGCTAAAAAACACCTGAATAAGATTATCTGGTCTGATGAGACCAAGATAGAACTTTTTGGCCTTAATTCTAAGCGGTATGTGTGGAGAAAACCAGGCACTGCTCATCACCTGTCCAATACAGTCCCAACAGTGAAGCATGGTTGTGGCAGCATCATGCTGTGGGGGTGTTTTTCAGCTGCAGGGACAGGACGACTGGTTGCGACTGGATGAATGCGGCCAAGTACAGGGATATCCTGGACGAAAACCTTCTCCAGAGTGCTCAGGACCTCAGACTGGGCTGAGGGTTTACCTTCCAACAAGACAATGACCCTAAGCACACAGCTAAAATAACGAAGGAGTGGCTTCACAACAACTCCGTGACTGTTCTTGAATGGCCCAGCCAGAGCCCTGACTTAAACCCAATTGAGCATCTCTGGAGAGACCTAAAAATGGCTGTCCACCAACGTTTACCATCCAACCTGACAGAACTGGAGAGGATCTGCAAGGAGGAATGGCAGAGGATCCCCAAATCCAGGTGTGAAAAACTTGTTGCATCTTTACCAAAAAGACTCACGGCTGTATTAGATCAAAAGGGTGCTTCTACTAAATACTGAGTAAAGGGTCTGAATACTTAGGACCATGTGATATTTCAGTTTTTCTTTTTTAATAAATCTACAAAAATGTCAACAATTCTGTGTTTTTCTGTCAATATGGGGTGCTGTGTGTACATTAATGAGGAAAATGAACATAAATGATTTTAGCAAATGGCTGCAATATAACACAGAGTGAAAAATTTAAGGGGGTCTGAATACTTTCCATACCCACTGTATATATATATATATATATATATATATATATTTACATTTATGCATTTAGCAGACGCTTTTATCCAAAGCGACTTACATTGCATTCAAATTACAGTTTTTACATTTTATCAGCTCTTGCTTTCCTTGGGAAACGAACCCATGATCTTGGCGTTGCTAGCGCCATGCTCTACTATTTGAGCTACAGGAAAGATATATATGAAATGTATATGTTAACATGAAATTTTCACCATACATACAAACAAAACAAATAAGTTCAGAAATTAAGTTATGTGTAATGAAATGGAATGACAAAGGGAAAAAGTATTAAACACGCTTACTGAAATTTATTTGACACTTAGTACAAAAGCCTTTTTTGGTAATGACAGCTTCAAGATGACTCCTGTATGGAAAAACTAGTTGCATCCATTGCTCAGGTGTGATTTTGGCCCATTCTTCTACACAAACACACTCTTCAAATATTGAAGGTTCCATGATTTTTAGTTCTTTTCGTAGATTTTCTATTGGATTCAAGTCAGGTGATTGGCTGGGCCATTCTAGCAGCTTTATTTTCCTTCTCTGAAACCTCTGAGAATTTCCTTGGCTGTGTGTTTGGGATTATTGTCTTTCTGAAATGTCCTCCCTTGTTTCATCTTCATCATCCTGGTAGGTGTTGGGACTGAACCAGCTAATATTAATTTCCACTGACAAGGGGCAGGATTATTTTCTAATTACTGATTAGCTTTCTATGCCTTTTTGCACCTCCCTTTTTTCCATGTGTTCAATACTTTTCCCTGTGTCATTCCATTTTATTACACATAACTTAATTTCTGAACTTATTTGTTTTGTTTTCTTTATATGCATGTATGTGTTTGTATGTTACCGACATCTGGTGAAAAGTTCATGTCAACAGCACCTTTAGAAATATATTTACTGAGAAAAATGGTGATGTGTTCAATACTTATTTTACCTATATATATATATATATATATATATATATATATATATATATATATATATAAATATATTATTTTATTATATGTAATATATGTGTATACAGTAGTGCTGGGTGGTATACCGGATCATACAGAATACCGGTGTTTATTTTTATTTTTTTATGATATTAATTTTTAAAATACCGGTGTCATTTAAATAACATTGGGAACGTGACACTGTTTGAGGGGTCTCTTTTCACTGCTGCATTGTGGCGAGGACACAGCTGTATGTGTTTCTAAGCGTGAAAGTTCTGAAGCTGTAGAACTAGAAGAACGTGATGACACAGAAGAACTCACAATATCCACCGCCCGCTGCCATCAGCTCCCGCATCTGACACACACGAGCGAGACTTTAGCACTATATTTAGCAACTTTCAGACCCTTTTAGTGGCTTTTTTCCATAGAATAGACAAACTGACAAACCTAGAGACTTTTTTGGATAAACCTTAGCTATGGTTCAGTTGGAAGATGTTGCCAGTGCTGCCCAGCAAGCGTGAGATCTGACTCTCCCGGCGCAGTGTTGCCTCTCTCTGCGTCTGTTCTGTGCAGTGAAATTTTCTGTAATTTAATTTAAGAGCTTCTGTCTTTGCAATTAATGACTATCCAGCACTTATTCCAGAATGTCACAGTGTCATATTTCTGGTAAACATCACAATGTTTGATTATTTTTAGCAGTACAGCAGAAATAGACATTGTTCTGTTTCACAGCACTGTCAGCAGGTCAGCCTTTCAGATGCAGATGGCAACATATCTCATTTACATTTATACATTTACATTTACATTTAGTCATTTAGCAGACACTTTTATCCAAAGCGACTTACAAATGAGGACAATGGAAGCAATCAAAATCAACAAAAGAGCAATAATATGCAAGTGCTATAACAAGTCTCAGTTCGCTTAACGCAGTACACGTAGCAATGTTTTTTTTAAATTATATAATAAAAAGAAAACAGATAGAATAGAAAAAGATTAGACAAGCTAGTGTTATTATTATTATTATTATTTTTTTTTTTTTAAGAATAGAATTAGAATAGAGAGAGTTAGAGGGTCAAATAAAGATGGAAGAGATGTGTTTTTAGCTGATTCTTGAAGATGGCTAAGGACTCAGCTGCTCGGATTGAGTTGGGCAGCATTCCACCAGAAGGGAACATTTAATTTAAAAGTCTGTGAAAGTGATTTTGTACCTCTTTGGGATGGCACAATAAAGCAACGTTCACTTGCAGAACGTAAGCTTCTAGAGGGCACATAAGTCTGATGTAATGAATTTAGGTAAAGGGGTGCAGAGCCAGTGGTGGTTTTGTAGGCAAATATTAATGCCTTGAATTTTATGCGAGCAGCTATTGGTAGCCAGTGCAAATTGATGAACAGAGGTGTGACATGCATTCTTTTTGGCTCATTAAAAATTAATCTTGCTGCTGCGTTCTGGATTAATTGTATAGGTTTGATAGAACTGGCTGGAAGACCTGCCAAGAGAGCATTGCAGTAGTCCAGCCTGGACAGAACAAGAGCTTGAACAAGGAGTTGTGAAGCATGTTCCGATAGAAAAGGCCTGATCTACTTGATGTTGAATAAAGCAAATCTGCAGGACCGGGCAGTTTTAGCAGTGTGGTCTGAGAAAGTCAGCTGATCATCAATCATAACTCCAAGGTTTCTGTCTGTTTTTGAAGGAGTGATGGTTGATGTGTCTAACTGGATGGTGAAATTGATGAAACGATGGGTTTGCTGGAACCACAAGCAGTTCTGTCTTGGCAAGGTAGAGTTGAAGGTGATGGTCCTTCATCCAGCAAGAAATGTCTGTTAGACAAGCTGAGATGCGAGCAGTTATCGTCGGATCATTAGGATGGAATGAGAGGTAGAGTTTCATGTTTCTGAAAGACAGAACCTAGTGATGCCATGTAGACAGAGAAGAGAAGTGGACCAAGAACTGAGCCCTGAGGCAACCCAATAGTTAGATACTTGGATACCTCACCTCTCCAAGATACCTTGAAGGACCTAAGGGCCTTGAGGAGGTAAGACTCAAACCACTGTAGTGTGGAAATACATCAGAGAAATTATGCCCATTTACCACTGAGCATCTTTTGATGAGGTCAATGAATAAATATATATATCAGAGACCAGTCTTTCATCCAGAATCACTCCAGACCCTTTAGATTCCCAGCTCCATGTTGGTGCTGCTTCTCTTCAGTTCACCCCACTCATTTTCTTTAGGGTTCAGGTTAGAGGACTGGAATGGCCATTGCAGAAGCTTGGTTTTTTTCTCAGTGACCCATTTTTGTGTTGTTTTTGAGGTTTGTGTTTGGATTATTGTACAGTTGAAAGATCCAATCATGGCCCATTATAAAATTTCTAACAGAGTCAGTCACTTATTGATTTTTTTTATCTGTTGGTATTTGATAGAATCCATGGTGCCATGTGTCTAAACAAGATGTCCAGAACCTCCAGCAGAAATATAGGCCCACAACATAAAAAATACAGCAGTATATTTCGTTGTACACATGGGCTACTTTTTATCACTGTGTTCACTAAACCCATCTTGAGTGTTTGCTGCTAAAAATCTCATTTCTTAGTTTCATCTGACCATAGAAGCCAGTCCCATTTGAAGTTTCAGTCGTTTCTGATAACTGAATATGCTTGAGTTTGTTTTTGGATGAGCTCGGAGAATTTGTCTTGAAACCCTCCCAAACAACACTTGGTGATGTAGGTGCTTGTTTGATAATTCTCCAGCTGTGGTCCTTGGAGAGTCTTTAGCCACTCAAACTCTCCTTCTCACCGTGCATTAGGACGATATAGACACAGTCCTCTTCCAGGCAGTTTCATAACATGAATTTATGTTGATTTGAAAATTTTTAATTATTGCTCTGATGGTGGAAATGGGAATTTTCACTGCTCTAGCTCTTTTCTTAAAGCCACTTAACTAATTTGTGAAGCTCAATTATCTTTTGCTGCACATCAGAAATATATTCTTTGATTTTTCTAATTGTGATGGATGATTAAGGGAATTTGGGCTTTGTTTTCCCTCCTATTTATATTTCTGTGAAACAAACTGAATTGAAAAAGTTTCAATTCAGTCTATCTTTTTTTTACCCCGTTTGAACGGATTTCTATGGAGACCGGAACACGAGAGCACCCAAACGGAAGTTAGAATCCATCATTGCACCGCTCATCGGTTATTCAGGAAAAAGGTCTATACACTTTGGGCAGCCGGCGTACATTATAAAAGTAAAAATGCAAACCACGGCTCTGTGATTTTTCCCGCGACTGTATTTTCAAAATAGCCCACTTGTGCCGCTGCCCTGGCAACACCGGTTCGCTGTACCTCATCTCATTAATCATGAATCATTAATCGGATCATAATCCGAAAACCAGAATCCGTGACCACCATTTGCCTCACGCAGTGCAACATATCTCCTTCGCATAGAGTTGATTAGGTTGTTGATTGTGGCCTGTGGAACGTTGATCCACTCCTCTTCGATGGCTGTGCGAAGTTGCTGGATATTGGCAGGAACTGGAACACGCTGACGTATACGCCGATCCAGAGCATCCCAAACATGCTCAATGGGTGACATGTCCAGTGAGTATGCTGGCCATGCAAGAACTGCCATGTTTTAAGCTTCCAGTAATTGTGTACAGATCCTTGCAACATGGGGTCATGCATTATCATGCCGCAACATGAGGTGATGGTCGTGGATGAATGGCACAACAATGGGCCTCAGGATCTCGTCACGATATCTCTGTGCATTCAAAATGCCATCAATAAAATGCACCATAACCCCATTGCCACCATGGGCCACTCGATCCACAACGTTGACATCAGCAAACCACTCACCCACACAACGCGGCATACACGCCGTCTGCCATCTGCCCTGTACAGTGAAAACCGGGATTCATCCGTGAAGAGAACACCTCTCCAATGTGCCAGACGCCATTGAATGTGAGCATTTGCCCACTCAAGTCAGTTACGACGACGAACTGCAGTCAGGTCGAGACTCCAATGAGGACGACGAGCATGCAGATGAGCTTCCCTGAGACGGTTTCTGACAGTTTGTGCAGAAATTTCTTGGTCTGCGGTTGTGAGGCCGGTTGGATGCACTGCCAAATTCTCTGAAACGCCTTTGGAGACGGCTTATGATAGATAAGTTAATTTAACATTGAATTCATGGGCAACAGCTCTGGTGGATATTCCTGCAGTCAGTATGCCAATTGCATGCTCCCTCAAAACTTGCGACATCTGTGGCATTGTGCTGTGTGATTAAACTGCACATTTTAGAGTGGCCTTTTATTGTGGCCAGCCTAAGGCACACCTGTGCAATAATCATGCCATCTAATCAACATCTTGATATGCCACACCTGTGAGGTGGATGGAGTATCTCGGCAAAGGAGAAGTGCTCACTAACACAGATTTAGATAGATTTGTGAACAATATTTGAGAGAAATAGGCCTTTTGTGTGTGCATAGAAAAAGTCTTAGATCTTTGAGTTCAGCTCATGAAAAATGGGGGCAAAACAAAAGTGTTACGTTTTTAATTTTGTTCAGTGTATATACATCTTCTGCTGGACACATTTTATCCCTGCTATACTTCAGTATTGCATTTCCAATTAATATTCTCTTATCTGTTTTGCTGCTTGTTGTGAATGCAACTGATTACAAGCTAGCTGCTGATAATGAGACAATGTGATACACAAAAGTTAATAACGACACTGAGAGAAGAGGATTCTGGTATATGCGACTAGGTTTTTTTTTTGTAGATTTGATTAGTTGAACCAAATCCTGTCTGGAAATTTGGGTTTAGTCAGATACACAAAGTAAAGGGACAGAATGATAAATCGAGGCTCTAGCTTCAGCGTATCTTGTACTTTCTGCCACCCACAGATCAGGTTTATGGCCCTCACTGGTGAAATGTGCTTGTTTATGGCCATTGAGAGGCTGCCAGTGAAAGTCATTTGGGTGGAAGTGATTGAAAAGAGGGCTGATAGGGCATTGACACTGCTGGGCTGTGGTGTGCCATGTGGGGAACCAATGAGATGCAAAGAGAGACAAATAGCTCTGTTCCAAAACCCAGTGAGCTGCCTTTCTGTCTGATTTCTATGGGCAGCTGCCTTCTAGGCAGCATTTATGTGTCCACTGGTTCAGAGCTGAGTGGGTGTTTTCAGTTTAATCTCTATGGGAGATGCGGGGAATTGTGGGATTGACAGCGGAGTGTAGCATGCATTTGAAAAGCTGAGAAATAAGTAAATAATATTTGAGTGTGTGTGTGTGTGTGTGTGTGTGTGTGTAACCCTGTATGTATGTATGTGCAGTCATGGCCAAAAATATCGGCACCCTCGGTAAATATAATCAAAGGAGGCTGTGAAAATTAATCTGCATTGTTAACCCTTTTGATCTTTTATTTAAAAAAATCACAATAATCTAACCTTTCATTGGATAATTAGAATTTAAAATGGGGGGAAATATCATTATGAAATAAATGTTTTTCTCAAATACACGTCGGACAGAATTATGGCACCCCTAGAAATTCTTATGAGTAAAATATCTCTGAAGTATATTCCCATTCATATTCACAATTTTGAGCACTCCAGGGTGATTATGAACATGAAATTAACCAGCCATGACTTCCTGTTTCACAGAAATATAAATAGGAGGGAAAACAAAGCCCAAATTCCCTTAATCATCCATCACAATGAGAAAAACCAAAGAATATATTTCTGATGTGCAGCAAAAGATAATTGAGCTTCACAAATTACCGAAGTGGCTTTAAGAAAAGAGCTAGAGCAGTGAAAATTCCCATTTCCACCATCAGGGCAATAATTAAGAATTCCCAATCAACATAACATATTACGAAACTGCCTGGAAGAGGACGTGTGTCTATATCGTCCTAATGCACGGTGAGATAGAGAGTTTGAGTGGCTAAAGACTCTCCAAGGACCACAGCTGGAGAATTGCAGAAAATATTTGAGTCTCGGGGTCAGAAAACCTTAAAAAAAAAAAATCGTCAAACAGCACCTACATCACCACATGATGTTTGGGAGGGTTTCGAGAAAAATTCTCCTAGCTCATCCAAACAGGGGCGGATCTACCGCGGTTGCACGGGGTGGCTGGCAACTGCCACCCTAAGAAAAAGCTGTGCCACCCCACCTGCCACTCCAGAATTATCACAGAACAAAATATAAATGTAAGCAGTGTTTCATGTGCTACTTTTCAGCCGCGGCGATGACAGCGCACGATGGTTGCACGCGCACGCAGCGCGCCCTGTGTAGTCGGCTTCATTATCAAATGACTCTTATGAACCGGTTATTTTGAGTCAAAAATACAAAGCGCAGCTCATTCACTAACGAATTGTTTTTACATTTGTTCATGAATCAGATACTGCTTCTCGGTTTATTCAGCAGTCCTCTGAGGAATCTAATCCCGTCCGGATATATCTGAGATTCATCCCGTAATTGTTTGGTGATCCGATTCTCTGACCGCTCGCTCCACTTTCATCATGGATTTAGGCCTTTCTGCCATATCGGACAAAACAATAACATGAGCCGATCACAAAAACTAATAGCAGAGTTAGGTACGAATCTTGTATTGCAGTTTTCTCTATGGTTAATTTAATATAAGTGATTTTAGTTGGCCCATTTTCCCAAACCATTAATTCAGTTCTCAAAACAAAGACACATTTCTCAAAAAGTTTAACGAGATTAGGCAGCAAAACTGATGACACCAATCAGAATCTCTGCATCCTAACTACTGAGAGAGGAGAGAGCTGAACGAATAATATACATGGGTTTTATACTTACACATTCAGTGTAATTACAGTACGAGTACATGATGGAAATTTCACTATTCTATATGTACAGTAAACTGTAGCACATGTTGTACACCTTCAAACGTGTGACTGTCAAATTTTATCTATAACCATCTTTTATGTGTACTGCATGTTTGCGGAACTGAGAAATGACTGCCTAGAGATGTGTCAGTTGTGTCAGGAGACCAGAAAACTGCTATAGTACTGTACACTAGGGGTTGCACAACTTCTGATTTTTTAAAGTCGACTTTTATGTGAAGAAAGTCGATTTGAAGTCGACTAGTCGCTGATGACATCATTAATGAACAAATAAGTCTGGAGCTGTGACAAACACCTTGTGCACAGCTATGGCATATGACATAGTGCCGCCCACATGGCTATTGCTCCTATAACAGCTCATTTTATTTCTCACAGATTTCTGCTCATTCTAAATCGCATACAGATAAAGTTGCACAGTAAAGATTACATTCATATGAATGCATTAGTGAGAGCGATTGCGTGTGTGAATTAATTCTACCTGGCAGCTACTCTCTACTAGTAATGAAGTTGTGGGATTTAGTTAATAAGAAATATATGCTTGAACGTTTCAGTTTCTAAGCTATTTTATTGATAAATCGCAGAACAGTGTTGACAATACATTTCCGCGCTGAACGATTCTGTGCGCGCGCGATCTGCACGTGATGTACGCGTTACTGTCTGAAGCCAATGTGTGTGCGTTACAGAGCAACAGCACATTATATTAGAATGGCGATTAACTGACCTGTACTATAAGCTGTTTAAAACGTGCATTCTCCCGTTCAATTTCGAGCATCCAGTAATATAATCACACATGTCTTTCAGAGTATGCATTTATTTGTTATTTTTGTTTGGAAACGGAGCTTAAATGTGGAAGTCCTTCAGAGATTTCTTATATTGTTGCACCCTCTATAGGACCAGCGACTAGTCGACGTCAAGCTTAAAGCGTCATGGCAGAGCATTAAAGTAGACTAGTCGATTAGTTGGTGCAACCCCTACTGTACACTGTAATGAAATTTGACCAAATGTGCAGAGGATGCTGAATTTACTTTTTTTTCAGTTTTATTTTGTACTGTACTGTGGTGCATGCCAAGTTCATATACAATTCTTTGGTATTTAAACTTTTCTAGTGTTTTTCATCTACTGCAAGATTACTTTCCAGTAGTAAAATGAAAATTATCTGTTCCCAAAAGTTAATTGCTGAATTATTATTATTATTATTATTATTATTATTATTATTATTATTATTATTATCTGTGATTTATTTTATGTTGTATACTGTAATAGACATGATTGAGCTGCAAAAAAAAAAATCCTGAATCCTAATAAGAGCTTCTGGTTAAGTGTTATTGATCTCATGAGTGTTCACTGGGCAGGAAAGTCATCTGTGTATTTGAATTGTGTGTAAGCATTTAAGAATACCTGTAATAAGTTGATTGAAAACTTTGAAAGACAATTTTATGCTGGCTTGTCTTAAAGTCTTGTTTAAGAAACATAAAAAGTTTGGTCAGTTAGATGTTCTAGATGTTTGCTAAAGTGTTGCTAGTTTGTTGCTAGGATATTCTGGATGGTTGCTAGGCTTTTGCTATGCAGTTGCTGGGATGTTGCTAGACTATTGATAGTGTTCTGGGTGATTACAGACATTCCCACCGCTGGTAATAACAGAATGTCTTCTTTAATTATACAAGCTCAGAAACATTTATAACCTCTTGAAGTTTTTTCATATTGTGTATTGACTTGGTGCCATGATGGATTTTGAAATGTTATTATTTATTTTTCATTTTAAACAGTATAGATGATTACTTAATGGTAATGCAATACAGGTGCATCTCAATAAATTAGAATGTTGTGAAAAAGTTCATTTTTTCTTGTAAGTTGTTTCAAAAAGTAAAAGAAATATTTTATTTTTAGATTCATTGCATATAAAGTAAAACATTTCAAAAGTTTTTTTTTGTTTTAATTTTGATGATTAGAGCTTACAGCTCATGAAAGTCAAAAATCAGTATCTCAAAATATTAGAATATTTACATTTGAGTTTCAATAAATGACCATCCCTACAGTACAAATTCCAGGTATCCCTTGTTCTTTGAAACCATAATAATGGAGAAGACTGATGACTTGGCAATGATCCAGAAGACGAACATTGACACCCTCCACAAAGAGGGTAAGTCACAGAAGGTCATTACTGAAAGGTGTGGCTGTTTACAGAGTGCTGTATCAAAGCATATTAAATGCAAAGTTGACTGGAAGGAAGAATTTGGGTAGGAAAAGGTGCACAAGCAACAGGGATGACCGCAAGCTTGAGAATACTGTCAAGCAAAGCTAATTCCAACACTTGTGAAAGCTTCACAAGGAGTGGACTGAAGCTGGTGTCAGTGCATCAAGAGTCACCACCCTCAGACGTCTTCAGGAAAAGGGCTACCAAGCCACTTCTGAACCAGAGACAATGTCAGAAGCATCTTACCTGGGCTGTGGAGAAAAAGAACTGGACTGTTGCTCAGTGGTCCAAAGTCCTCTTTTCAGAGGAAAGTAAATTTTGCATTTCATTTGGAAATCAAGGTCCCAGAGTCTGGAGGAAGAGCAGAGAGGCACAGAATCCATGTTGCTTGAAGTCCAGTGTGAAGTTTCCACAGTCTGTGATGATTTGGGCTGCCATGTCATCTGCTGGTGTTGGTCTACTGTGTTTTCTGAAGTCCACAGTCAACGCAGCCACCTACCAGGAAATTTTAGAGCAATTCATGCTTCCTTCTGCTGACAAGCTTTATGGAGATGCTGATTTCATTTTACAGCAGGACTTGGCACCTGCCCACACTGCCAAAAGTACCAAAAGCTGGTTCAATGACCATGGTGTTACTGTGCTTGAGTGGCCAGCAAACTCGCCTGACCTTAACCCCACAGAGAATCTATGGGGTATTGTCAAGAGGAAGATGAGAGACACCAGACCCAACAATGCAGATGAGCTGAAGGCTGCTATCAAAGCAACCTGGGCTTCCATACCACCTCAGCAGTACCACAAGCTGATCACCTCCATGCCACACCAAATTGAGGCAGCAATTATAGCAAAAGGAGCCCCTACCAAGTATTGAGTACATATACAGTAAATTAACATACTTTCCGGAAGGCCAACAATTCACTAAAAATGTTTTTTTTTTATTTTTTATTGGTCTTATGAAGTATTCTAATTTGTTGAGAAAGTGAATTGGTGGGTTTTTGTTAAATGTAAGTCTGTGTGCACTGAATTTATTTAATACACGAGTTTCACAACTTGAGTTGAATTACTGAAATAAATGATTTTTTCCATGACATTCTAATTTATTGAGATGCACCTGTATTTGTGAACATAACTGTGCACGTCAGACAATAAATCCCCAAAATCTATGCATGCTTGCTTTGGTGTTGCCACCCCTCATAGACCCCATGCCACCCTAAATATTATTTTCTAGATCCGCCCTGCATCCAAACACAAACTCCAGCATATTCAGTTATCAGACACGACTGAAACTTCAAATGGGACTGGCTTCTATAGTAAAAAGCTAAAAATGAGCTTTTTAGCAGCAAACACTCAAGATGGGTTTGGTGAACACAGGGATAAAAAGTAGCCCATGTGTACAATGAAATATACTGCTGTATTTTTGATGTTGTGGGCCTATATTTCTGCTGGAGGTCCTGGACATCTTGTTTAGACACATGGCATCATGGATTCTATCAAATAGCAACAGATAAAAAAATCAATAAACGACTAACTCTGTTAGAAATCTTATAATGGGCCATGATTGGATCTTCCAACCATACAATAATCCAAACACAAAAGTCAAAAACAACACAAAAATGGGTCACTGGGCACAAAACCAAGCTTCTGCAATGGCCATTCCAGTCCTCTGACCTGAACCCTATAGAAAATGAGTGGGATGAACTGAAGAGAAGAAGCACCAACATGGAGTTGGGAATCTAACGGGTCTGGAGTGATTCTGGATGAAGGAATGGTCTCTGATCTCTTGTCAGGTGTTCTCTAACCTCATCAGGCATTATAGGAGAAAATTTAGAGCTGTTAAACTGGCAAATGGAGGTTTCAAAAAGTATTGAAAAAAAAGGGTGCCGTTAATTGTGGCCAATGTATATTAGAGAAAAACATTTTTCATAATGATATTTCCCCCATTTTAAATTCTTATTATCCAATGAATGGTTAGATTTTTGTGATTTTAAAAAAAAATAAAAGATCAAAAGGATTAACAATGCAGATTAATTTTCACAGCCTTCTTTGATCATATTTAAGGGTGCCGATATTTTTGGCCATGACTGGTATGTATGTACGGGGAAGTCGTGGCCTAATGGATAGAGAGTCGGACTCGTAACCCAAAAGGTTGAGAGTTCGAGTCTCAGGTCCAGCAGGAATTGTAGGTAGTGAATGTACAATGGTCTCTCCACCTTCAATACCACGACTGAGGTGCCCTTGAGCAAGGCACCGAACCCCCAACTGCTCCCCGGGTGCCGCAGCATAAATGGCTGTCCATTGCTCCGGGTGTGTGTTCACAGTGTGTGTTTGTGTGCGTGTGCACTGCTGTGTGTGTGCACTTAGGATGGGTTAAATGCAGAGCACAAATTCTGAGTATGGGTAACCATACTTGGCCGCATGTCACATCACTTTCACTTTCATACACACACACAGTTTGGTCCATATATATTTGGACACTGACCCAATTTTCGGAATTTTGGCTCTGTATGCCACCAGAATAGAATTAAAATGAAACAATCAAGATGAAATTGTATTACAGACTTTAAGCTTTAATTCAAGGGGTTCAACACAAATATTAAATCAAATATTTAGGAATTACAACCATTTTTATACACAGTCCCCCCATTTTCAGGGGTTCAAATGTAATTGAACAAATAAATATAATCATAAATAAAATGTTAATTTTTTTTTTATATTTTGTTGAGAATCCTTTGCAGACAATGCCTTAAGTCTGGAACACTTGGACTTCACCAGAGACTGGGTTTCCTCCTTTGTGATGCTTTTCCAGGCATTACTAAAACTGACTTCAGTTGTTGTTTGTTTGTGGGTCTTTCTGGCTTTAGTTATGTTTTCAGCAAGTAAAATGCATGCTCAATCGGGTTGAAATTGGGAGATTGTCTTGGCCATTGCAGAATATTCCTCCTTTTTACCTTCAAAAACTCCTGGGTTGCTTTTTCAGTATGTTTTGGGTCATCATCCATTTGTACTATGAAGCGCCGGCCAATCAACTTTGCTACATTTGGCTGAATCTTGGTGGAGAGTATATCCCTATACACTTCAGAATTCATCCGGCTGCTCCTGCCTTCTGTCACGTCATCACAAAATCAGTAACCCAGTGGCACTGATTCTCTGATCAACCACTACTGTTGTCCTCCGCAGACATCCAAGCCTTTTTATGTAGTTGCTGAGCTCACTAGTGCGTTATTTTATTTATTTTTTTGTCAAAATGCACCAAACTGTTGATTTGGCCACTCCTAATGTTCCTTCTATCTCTCTGATGGATTTGTTTTGATTTTGAAGCCTAACAATTGTCTGTTTCACCTGCATGGAGCGCTTATTTGAGTGCATGATATGGGTTCAGAGCAGCAGCTTCCAAATGCAAATGGAACACTTAGAATCAACTCCAGAACATTTACCTAGCTGATGTAGAAAGAAACAAAGGAATAGGACACATCTGTCCATGAAATGGCTTTTGAGTCAACTGTCCAATTATTTATGGTCCCTTGAGAAAGGGGAAGGTAAATATTAAAAAGATGTAATTCCTTAACCTTTCCTCCAATCTTGATGTGAATACCCTCAAATGAAAGCTTAGAGTGTGCACTGCAATATTTATCTGCAACTTGAATATGTTTTGGTCAGCAGCTAAAATAATATTTTTGCCTGTGTCCAAATATATATGGACCTAACTTTATACACATAAACACACACACACACACACACACAGAAATACACAACCAACAACCATGCATTTTTTGAAATGCTCACAAAACCAGTAATTGTGAAGTATTGTTGAATCCAAGATGGCGGCGCGCTCAGACGCAGCGGCTGCTCCAGGTCCCAAAGACGGTGCTTTTTTGTCTTTTAATGTCGTCTGTTCGTCTCCAAATAGTGTAAATTTACCGCTAGTTCATAAGGAAATCACTCCTAAAATCATCTATGTTCGCCAAAGACTTTTGGATATCGGCAACGCATACAAAGACCAACTCTCGCCGGCGACTACTGAGAAGCTACAAGGCCTCTGTTTACTGCTGAAGCCGGACCTCGAGACCGCGGCCTCGCCTACTGTCGCTACCCGCACAAGGCGGCGTCGCAAGCGGTGTGAGAGAGGACGTAAGCGCGGAGGTATACGAGCTAGGCTGAGGGAAAACCCCACAAGACCGGCTCTTCCAACACTCATGCTCTCAAACGTTCGCTCTCTGGAAAACAAACAGGACTTAATTCAACTCAGTCGATCTACACAGCATGAGACAAGGGATTGTTGTGTGTTTGTTTTCACTGAAACATAGCTGAACGACAACATCCCGGACTCCGCCATTCAGCTGCACAGACTAACTTGCTACCGCACGGACAGAGATTCATCACTGTCTGGTAAGACTCGCGGCGGTGGCTTGTGTGCGTACGTCAACAAAGAATGGTGTAACAATGCTGCGTTAGTATCAAAACACTGTTCATCACTGGTGGAGTTTATGTTTGTGAAGTGTCGACCGTTCTATCTGCCGCGGGAGTTCACGGCCATTGTTATTGTCGCGGTATACATTCCCCCGTGCACAAACGCAAAGGATGCGCTTCGCGTGCTGTACAGCGCCATCAGTGAACAACAAACAAATAACCCCGACGGCTTTTTCATCATAGCCGGTGACTTCAACCACGCAAACTTAAAGACAGTTTTGCCAAAGTTCTACCAACATGTGAACTTTGCAACAAGGGGAAATAACACACTGGACTTTGTTTACACAACAGTTAAGAGCGCATACAAAGCCGAACCCCGCCCCCACCTCGGGTACTCGGACCACATCTCTGTTATGCTAATCCTAGCATATAGATCACTTCTGAAACTGGCCAAACCGGTTCACAAACAGATCAAGGTATGGCCAGACAATGCCACCTCAGCACTGCAGGACTGCTTCCAGGACACAGACTGGAACATGTTTAAAGAGGCGGCCACCTACAACAACCACACAGACCTGCAGGAGTACACTGAAACAGTGACTGCTTACATCCAAAAGTGCACTGATGGTGTGACAGTCACCAAGACCATCACCACACGTGCCAACCAGAAGCCATGGATGACAGCAGAGGTTCGTGGGCTGCTAAAATCCAGAGATGAAGCATTCAAATCAGGAGATAAAGCAGCCCTCAAAACAGCAAGAGCCAATCTGTCCCGCAGCAAAAATGCAAAACGGTCATATGCTCAAAAAATCAACAATCACTTCACAGACAGCAGTGACACACGGAGCCTGTGGCAAGCTATTCAGACCATCACAGACTACAAGCCCCCGCCACAGGCCTGTGATGACGACACATCCCTCCCAGATGCACTCAACCACTTTTACTCACGGTTTGAAATGCAGAATGACACACCTGCACAAAAACTGCCCACACCCCCCAATGACCAGGCGCTCTGTCTGTCTCCAGCCGACGAAAGGATGTCCCTATCTAGGATCAACCCACGCAAGGCTGCGGATCCCGACAACATACCTGGCCGTACTGAAAGACTGTGCTGCACAGCTGACAGATGTCCTAACAGATATCTTCAACACCTCGCTGAGCCAGGCAGTCGTCCTTACATGTCTCAAATCCACAACAACTGTACCGGTACCAAAGAAATCACCTGTGTCCTGTCTAAATGACTACCGTCCCATAGCACTGACTCCAATCATAATGAAGTGCTTTGAGAGGTTAGTCATGCACAACATCAAAACCAGCCTCCCCAACACACTCGACCCGCTCCAGTTTGCATACCGTCCGAACCGCTCTACGGACGATGCAATTTCCTCCACTCTCCACCTGGCTCTTACCTACCTAGAAAATAAAGACTCCTACGTTAGAATGCTGTTCATTGACTTCAGCTCAGCATTCAACACAATAATCCCACAACAGCTCATAAATAAACTCAACCTGCTGGGCCTTAACAACTCCCTCTGCAATTGGATCCTGGACTTTCTAACCAGAAGACCTCAGTCAGTCCGTGTCGGCCACAACACCTCGAGCACTACCACACTGAACACAGGTGCCCCACAAGGCTGTGTGCTCAGCCCGCTGCTCTTCACGCTGCTGACCCACGACTGCACTGCCAAGTCCAGCTCCAACCACATCATCAAGTTCGCTGATGACACAACAGTGGTAGGTCTCATCAGCAACAACAATGAAACGCACTACAGAGAGAAAGTGGCACAGCTGGCTGAATGGTGTGGCACTAACAACCTGTCCCTCAATGTGAGTAAGACAAAGGAGGTTGTGATGGACTTCAGGAGAAACTCCGTTGATCACCCCCCACTGACCATCGACAGCTTGCCTGTGGAGAGAGTCAGCAGCACTAAATTCCTGGGGGTGCACATCACAGAGGATCTCACCTGGTCCACCAACACCATGTCACTCTCCAAGAAGGCACAATAGCACCTACACTTTCTCCGCCGGCTGAAAAGAGCAAGTCTCCCTCCACCCATCCTCACCACTTTCTACAGGGGCACCATTGAGAGTGTGCTGACCAACTGCATCACTGTCTGGTACGGGAACTGTACTGCAGCAGACCGCAAGACCCTCCAGCGGACAGTGAACACAGCTGCAAGGATCATCGGTGCCCCTCTCCCCTCCATCCTGGACATTTTCCTCACACAATGCTCCAGCAAAGCCAATAGCATTGTGAAGGACTCAACACATCCCTCCCACAGTCTCTTCCAGCTCCCACCATCAGGAAGACGGTACCGGAGCATCAGAGCCCGCTCTGCCAGACTGCTCAACAGCTTTTTCCCCCAGGCTGTGAGAGCCCTGAACTCAAATAACCGCGCCCCTCTCTGAACCCCCATACAAACCCCCCTACCTCCTGTAACGTAACGTGCAATTCGAAGTGTGCTACACACAGGTGAGTGGGCCTGTACAAACCACCTGTAGTAGCACACTCTCCTCCTCTATGCGCACTAGTCACTTTTCACACACACTGCTGTGTGTACACAAATCCCACAAAAAGAACTCAGTAATATATGTATGTTTACATGCTCATGCACTACAAATCATCCTGCACTGTTCCCCAGCCAGCTGCTTGAACCCAATGTTTCTCCTTGCACATGTACAGTATTTATCTGAAGCATTCGTATAGTTTGTATAGTTTGTATTTTTTAGTTTGTATAGGTACTTTTTATAGATAGTATATTTATAGTCAAAATCTATCAGTAGGGTAGTTGTGTATAGGTTTATATTGTCTTACTCCATTGTTGTATGCCTGTATTTATGTAGCACTGTGGTCCTGTGAGGCACGACATTTCGTTCCACTGTATGCCCCCGCATGTAGCAGAATGACAATAAAGCTCAACTTGACTTGACTTAACTTGACTTGTATTATTTACATTTAAAATAAAAAGGTTAAAAACTTAATTTATTCCATTGAGGGAAAAGCTGAATCAGCCATTCAGTAGCCATTACTCCAGTCCTCAGTGTCACGTGATCCTTTTAGAAATCATCTTTTAGAAATAATTTTATTTATTATCAATGTTGAAATGGTTGTGTTGCTTAATTTTTGTGGAAGCATTTTTTTCCCCCCAGTATATTTTGATGAATAGACCTTTTTAAAGAATAATTTCTATCTGTTTTTTAGAGAATTCTTTCCAACTTACATTTTTTATACACTACAGTTTAAAAGTTTATGTAGCACTGAACTAGTTGATTGATCTGTCCATATTTGTTTGTTGAGTTTACTGCAATATATTGTGGGATTGCATTCTTATGAGAGAGACGGTGTTGCAGCCTTAAAAACTGGCTTATAGAGAGGTGTTAGAAGGCAACATAACTTTTGGAACAAATGACAGGCATGCATCTATGATGTCTCAGTAGGTTTTCAACTAGGTTTTGGAACAGAGGTGCAGACTTCAATGAGGTAGGAAACCTTGTGATACTCAGAACAACATATTTTGATTAAGAGATGAACTGAAAGATGGAAGTTCAGAGATTTGAGTGATTAAACTAGTCTGAGATTGGAAGAGGAATTAGTCCTGTTGTTTGAGAACCAAGAGTCCACTCTATCTATGACCTTGTGGAACGGCCCCTGATTTTGGCACCAGAACAGATGCTGACAGCTGTGATGGACAGTTGGCATTTCTACGCTCTATTGCCATCAACCGTGTACTCATCCAGCAGAAAAGTTTGACTAAATCCACAGTGAAACACACAAAGACAGACAGGTGGGAGAGGAGAGAGAGAGAAAGAGACATTGATGAAACTATAATGAGGTCATTTTTCTGGAATGTATTGCAATGGAGCGCTGTCAGGAAATATTTGTTCAGGCCAATAAAAATGCTTGGTATTAGTTTTGTGCAATTCCCTGAGGTTTCAAATTCATTCATGTCATGGGAACATGCCATGAGAAATCAAAATTCCCTTCCTCTTTTTCCTGAAATAAGAGTTTAGTCTAATGAATGCAAAAGCTTTCACTTCAAAAAATTGCTTGTTTATGATGCCACAACCATCATGTATTAATTATTGCTGAAATGTGCATAGTAATACCTATTTCACATTCAGCGTGGTCCTTTTAGATCAGGGGTTGTCCAGTTCTGCTCTTGGAGGGCCAATGTCCTGTAGAGTTTTTGCTCCAACTTGTCCCAATACACCTGCCTAGAAGCATCTATATAGTACGTAAAAAAAATTTTAATTAATTAAAAAAAAAATTAAAAAAAAAAAACTGTTAGCTGTTTAGCTGGTTCAGGTGTGCTTAATTAAGCTAAACTATGTGCTTTGATGTTGAACTCATGTCTCATGGTTGACAATGTATTGCCAAGGTCGATATATGCATTTTAATTTTTATTTTGATAGCTCTGTGAACAGAAATGTACACAGAGTACACAGAGCTCACATTCTCTCCATCTTCATTAGTATACTGTCTCTGTTGAACAGTTCTGTCTAATAAATTATTAGAGCCATTAAAGTAAACAGTATCCGAAAAAATATTATAGCATTTGCTTTTCTATTATTAGTAATAGAAAGGCAAACGTTTTAATTCTTTTCATCTACCATCAGAAATCATCAAATACAGATTTATACTATTTAAACAATTCTTTGAATATCTAATAAACCTTTCAAACTTTGTTGATTCCAGCTGTGGGATCCTCTGAAGTGTGCAATTGTAGCCTGCCTAAAAACGTGTGTGTGTGTTTGTGTGTGTGTGAGACGGTCCGTCTGTCCATGCAAATTGGATGGAAACAGGAGGTTTGTGCTGTTACTAGACATGCATGATCGACAAACATTAAACCGTTGATGCGCTATAACCAGTTGGCCATTATATATTCTATATTCTATATATTATATAATATGAATATGTCATATTCACCATGTGCTGTATGTGAAATTAGCACTACCTTGTCTTTATTTAGTATTTTATAATTTTTTGTGAAAAATACTACAATAGGATTACAGAATTTTTTTTTAGTAGTTGTTTTTTTTTTCAAGCATTTTTAAAGGATTTGTTTATTACATAAATATTTAATTTAAAACATTATGCAGGTATTCTGTCATGCGTTCTGAACAAAGTGCTGACAGATAGCTTACAGAAATGAAGCTCCATCACGTCATTTGTGCGTACTTAATGCGCTTCACTTTAACTTATATTAATTCACTTTAACTTTAAAAATATTTTCACATTCACATTTTCACATTCACAAGCAATCACTTACAGGGGTAGTCGTGGCGTAATGGTTAGGGAGTCGGGCTTGTAACCTGAAGGTTGCTGGTTCGATTCCCGCACCTGCAGGAATTGAAGGTGGGGATTGTGAATGAACAGCACTCTCTCCACCTTCGATACCATGACTAAGGTGCCCTTGAGCAAGGCACCGAACCCCTAATTGCTCCGGGTGTGTGTGTGTGTGTGTGTGTGTGTGTGTTCACTACTCACTACTGTGTGTGTGCACTTGGATGAGTTAAATGCAGAGCACCATTTCGAGTATGGGTCACCATACTTGACAATACGTCACGACTTAACTTAATAACTAGGCTTTTATCACACTTCCGCATTCGAAAAGCGAAAGCTTCAAATAGAAGTGTAAAATAACTTCTGCTGTAGCACGGGATTATTGATTTATTGATGAACGGTTCATCAGACACTTAATCTAAACACATAAACCACAATTTAAAGTAATTATTCAGGTACAATGAAACAAAGAAAAATTGTCATGTAATTGCGAAATATGTGAAATATGATGTATGGTGTTATATTTCATGATTTAAAGTGGAGCGCACAAACTTACTGTATGTATATATGATAATTCTACAGAGTCTGACCACCTTTTTTTTTTTTTTTTTTTTTTTTTTTACCAAAGAAATGCAATATTTCCCATTAATTATTTGAAAGTAGCTGATTATCTTTAACGAGTCATATCCTCGGGGTTTGAGTGCAGCGAATGGAGATTAATCATAATAATAATGCCGCAACAATAAAAATAAAAACAATACCATTAAAAATAACTTTTAAAACAGTGTATTCTGACAGTAACTTAAGCAGATCCTCATTTATCTCATGACTGTGGTGACACTGGCAGTGCTGACTGTTGCCTAGCTCACATAATGTTGCACATTTAAAATGGAAGATGATGCACACAGGCTATTGTGTAAGGCTAAATGCACAGTTTGAAATATTGATGTTTATTGTCAAGTTCAACCAAGTTAGTATAATTGTATTAAAATTGCTGACTGGCCATTGACAAAAATGCTGGCAGAAATTTGATTATGCTACTAATCTAAGCTAGATGTGGCAACACACAGGCTGTGTAAAAACTTGTAAACAACCCATATGCCTTAACAATATTCACTTGCATAAAGAAAGCGATTGCACAGCTCCAATAGCGTACTAGTTATATCGCATCAGCCTACCACAAGAGAATGTGACACTTCTTTTCTTTCTTTTTTTATTTTTATTTTTTTTTACAGTTGTTAGAACTTACGATCATATCTACTTTTAAGAGTTAGGCAGTTAAAAACAATGTTGTGCTTCCAAATACAGACAAAGTCCCTTGAAGACAAATCATTTCACTCTTAAGGCAAGTCATTTTTACATCTTTGCAACTTCTTTTTGGGAAGCTATTTCAGTCATCTAAGTACAGTTTCTATGTCTTTTGAATTGGGAAAAAAATAAAAATAAAAATAAAAATCTCCAAAGCTGTTCACCAGGCGTACTAATAAAATGTCATACTATTTTTCTTATATTTCATGCTAGACTATTCAATGTGCTTGTGTAGTCCTAAGCGTGTCTCGAACACTGACTGTTTCTATAGCAACCAGAGCTTCTTTCGGCAGCTGCAGTGACGCGATTCCTTTACCAATAGCGAATGGTTCTTTTATTTAGAAGGCGGAACTGTTGTTTGTTATCCAATTTGTAAGTAATATGAGTGCACCACCTTTGTATCTAAAATCTCTGACACATGACAGATGTCAAGTCTGTTCTTTTACTGATTTACAGATTTACAGTTATGTTATTTTACACAGTGCAATTTTTACAGCTTAATACAATAGGAAACAAATAAACACTGTACAGAACGGCATGTGTTTTTACCTTTTTTTTTTTTTTTTTAAATGAGTGTGATATCATGTCAGCTTTATATCGACTATCAAAAAATCTATATTGGTTGACCACTACTTGTGTGTTTTGCAGCACCTCACACATGACATTGGTCTCTTAAAAACTATTTAAACTTAAAAAAAAAAAAAAAAAAAAAAAAATGTCTAGACCTTTGTATTTTCATTCCACAGCCCTGTGTCTCATATTTTTAAATGCAAAAATGTGTTCTGTATAAATGGCCGGAAACCTTTTTAATTTTGAAGGATGTGGCAACACAAACTATATCTCCAGCATATGAGAAGTACAGCAGCGGAACAACTGCCCAATTCTCAGGGTCAGCAAGAAAGTGGAAAATAATTATGAAAAACTAAATTGTGACTGTGATTTGAATAACATTAGGTGGATTAAAATGCTAAAAGTGTAGGAAGAACTTACTTTACATCTAAAAATGTATGTTTTAATCCACTGTCCCTATGGAATCACATTCAGTATTCTATGATATAGAGTGTCTCTCCTCCTTATGTTGCCCTAATGTTCTGTTGGGACATTGCCTGTCTCAGTGACATTTTCATCAGACAGATGGGATTGTGCCTGCTTTTCCGGCTGCTTTTTAACCTTGCCTGTCCGTGTCTGTCCCCAGAGGGACAGCTGTGCAAGGGACAGGTCAGGACATGGCTTGTCATGCTTTCATAGAGGACAGAAAGTAGGATCTCAAATATTAATACACACCAGCTGGTGTGCAGTTTTCTAAATCTGGAGATCACCCTGCCAGATGACCTTTCTGTATCTGATATTAAAAGAGAAAATTGTGTTGCAAAAGTACCTGAAAAAAGAGTTGAGTATCACAGCATGCATTAATTTATTAGCTTTTATAGCTCTTCTAACTAAAATCACAAACTTAGAGCCTCAAGTTTGTGAGAGAATTGATAAATTTATGCAGTGCTTTGCTGCATGTTATGTATGTCATCTCGCACAAGTCCTCAATTTTTGACTTCTTAAAGGGGTGGTTAACTGTTTTTTTTCTAGGCTTGATTGTGTTTATGGGGTGCAGTCTAACGTGTTCATGCTTCATTTTTTTAAAAACACATTATTTTTCATATAATTTACCTTTATTCCACACCGCTCTGTCCCTTCTCTGACAAACACCTCGATTACTTCCTGTTTTTATGAAGCCCCTCCCTCAGAAATACGTGATGGGCTCTGATTGGTTAGCTGGCTCAGTGCGTCTAAATGTCCCGCCCCTCCGCATGTGCACCGGTTGTATTGTAAACAAAGGCATCGTCTATTATTGCTTATCAATTTGAGCCCGATTGAGACGCAGAGGATATTAGTGAAGAGGATTGCGCAGAACCTGTGCAAGCACGGCTCTTAATGGTATGTGTGTTTGTTGTCTCATACGCGGTTATTATACTACTGCTTATGTTAGCTTTTAATATACGGTTTTATTCTGATTAAGGCTTTAATACAGTATGGCAACCGCACACGCGTCCATGTATAACGCTTCTCATTGCTATGTGAAAATAAGTGTATAATTAGAACAGTTTGTTGCAGCTGATCTGACGATCTGAATGAGAGAGAGAGAGAGAGATGCAGAGCAGGGCGACGCGAGGAACAGTATTAAGAGGCTGTTTTAGAACATTGATTTTGAAACTTGTGAATCCGTTAGAATCGTTAGAAGACAGAATCGCGATTCATATATGAATAGATTTTTACTTGCACCCCTAGTTTTCTCTTCCTCTTCTCTAAAGCAGCACAGAATGGCCTCGCCCCCTTCCTTACATGTTCCCGAGGGCGGGGTTTATCTGGGTCAGTGACGTATCAGACCCGGGAAGTAGTTCGTTGTAGTTCCTTACCAGCCGTTTTTGTAGGCATTAACCTTGCAGAATTTTAAAAGACTTTTGCATTGAACTTTCGGCGCTGCAACTTTGCAGATATTGTTTATGCTCAAACAGCAACATTACACACTAACTAACGTTAAAAAAGTGAAAATTGCAATAAACCACCCCTTTAAACCTTGCTGTGCCATAACATGATGTTTTCTTTTACTTTTTGTACTAAAGATGTTGGAAGTACTTTGATGTCAGTGGAAAAGCGAGTGTCATAGTTTGTTTTTGACTGTTTCATTTAAAATAACTACAAATACCTAATTGTTTGTGATGGCAGACATGTGTTTGCGACAGCAATGAAAGCTCCAACTTATGGACAAGCAAACAGACCAACACCTGGCAGAATTGTTTTTTCCACAACCTTCATCACTCCCTCTCATTGTCACTTCCTCATATCATTTAAGCTTTAGTTGGTGTTGAGAGACATTAAGAGGCAGGAAGGGATAATGCTGAAGGCTGTAGCCTGTCACCTGTCTAAAGTCTGAAGTGACGTGATGCATCATATGTAATGCCCCCGACTAAAGATTTTCCTACCCAACTATTAGTCCTTCATTTAAGCCATTAGTTCACTAGTTGCACATTTGCACATTTTTGTTTTGTCTAAACTGTTTTGGTGTCCTGGTTTCCAAAGGGATAATTTAAATTTTTCATTTGATAAACTGTGGTTTCTAATTTGATGTCCCTTTCTTTGGTAGTGATATTGCTGTAAGTGGAGACTGTTATCTGATTGTGCTAATTAAGCTGGGACCTTATTACCAACCCACACAAATGTTCTCTGTCTTTAATACACCCCCATACACAGCAAATAAATGAAAGTCAATAAGTAGGCAAGCCTGCTGCATTGTGTTCTGCGCTTCTGCAGTGTATTCTGGGTTGAGGCATTGATTAATGTCTTCACTGCTCATTTTCTGTAATATGTTGTGCTTGATAATCAGTAGGTTTGATTGGAAGAGAAGTTAGCCTGAGGAACGAGTCTCAGCGTTAACAGATCAGACATCAATAATGCATAACTTCATTTATCAGCCGTTTTTCTCTGTGGTAACAAGGTTATTGCGGTACATCATAAAGCTTACAAACATTATTAAATAAATGTATTGTATAGTGGTGAAACTATTGAAACTCACCACTATTGAGCTCAGTATCAGTGAGAGTGGCTTTGCTTTCAGTCACCAGGCTCAGATGATTGATTTGATTTATCGTTATTTGATTTATTTATCGCTTTAACTTATTTGTTGTTTGATTTTATATATATATATATATATATGATTTTATTTCTTATTGTTTTATTTATATATTGTTTTGATGATTTATTAGTTAACACTTTATTTTGCTAGTCCACTTCAGACATTCTTTTAACTGTAACTATAATGTCAACTACTAATCATTGGAGTATTAGTAGACTACTGTATCTGATTAATATCTGCTGGCAATTTCATTCCCTAACATGCATTCTACTTACTATAAGCAACTGTATGTAAGTGACTGGTGGATGACATGTAGTTGCAAATATACTTAGTAGAATGTCTGAAGTGGATTATTGAAATGAAGTGTAACCTTTTATTGTTTTGATGTTTATTGGTTGATTGCATTTTCTGTGTTGATTCTGGAGGTAAATTGTCAATAGCTCAAACACAGTGCAAAGTTTGACATTAATATTTAACACCATTAAATTTAATGCAGTTTTTTTTTTTTTTATTTGACTAAACTGTTTCATCCTGTTCTTCTTGTTTTCTAAAGATTGGCCATGTTAAGAAAATTTATTTTACCATGGTGCTGTAGAGAATAGTTCAAATGTTCATGGCTCATGGCTGTGAGTACTAAAACAATTATATATCCTGAGCTTTACAGACTGCTCTTAGGTTTTCATCTGTGATTTGTGCTTTTTTTATATTTCTTGACTTGTGGGATGCTTTCACCCTTTTTCCAGTTCACTTGAATTTTTCTTCTCCTGTGATATCCTGAGGTTCTGCGGTGATCTTTTGTGACTAGCAGTTCTCATTAATAGCTCATGAGGAGGATTCAGAAGATGATTGACAAAACACACTCCTTCATCACAGTTTGGTGTCTGATGAAGTCACCCATGCTCATCTGAGCCATAAGTTCAGAAAACTGTCAGTGTATTTGTCATATTTTCCATAGTTGCACTCCAGTGAAATAAATGTAGTTTAGTCTTAAAGATGTGTCACAGCCATTCAAACCCTCAGATTTTTGAGCCAATAAGATTTAATGCAGTTTCTAAAAGAAGAAAAAATAAACAACACATTTGATAATTAAGTTCTGCAATTATTGTAGGTACAGCATAAACGGTGCCCCAAAGTTGTCACCCTTTAGTTAATTGCACAGGTTTTAAGCTAAAATCTATCACTTAGCCTAGGTGGAGTTTTAGCATACCGGTGGTTGGGGGAATCATTATAGAGCCCTGCATATGGTGCCAAAAAATAAGGCTGTTTCCTGCGGGTTCTTTAGCGCTGAACTGCCACTGATGCCCTGGAGCTCATATCTCCAAAAATGTCGAAGCAAATTTTCAAATAGGTGCTATCTTTATTCATTTTTTTAAACGCATATTTGAAGTTTAAACAGCTACATTGTTGCCTAAAAAAAAAAAAAAAAAAAAAGACGTTCCATGACACAACAAAAACAGTATTGGTAAAATTACATGGCCGCATTGTACTAATTTGTTCCATACATTTGATTTATGATAAAGGGAACAAGTTAGTACAACATAGCCATGATTTTTATTGGAATTATTATTTTTTTATTTGTGGCCATGATTGAACTAAATATGATGAAATTAATTTACAAAATGATGGAAAAAATTCACAGGAGCAAATTATTAAGTTGTGGCCACGCTACATATATTTTTGTGTAGGGAAAATGTGAAAATGACTTTTGCTGATTGATTAAAACCAGCATGAGTCTAGGTGTCTAGGTAGGATGTTTAGCCTTGTGGGTTCAGGTCATAATGAAAGCTATAATAATAGAAGATAGTTTAAAATATTAATAAATATTACAATAGTATATAAATAACACTATGACAGAAGTTGGCTGAACTGTTCCTTCTGGATGCCTACAACTCCAGTTTTCTTTTTCAGCAATCTAGTCTCTATGTGTTTGGGTTGTAATTTACATCTCTGAAATTTAAGACATCCCTCATACAAACATGCACCCTGCAGAGGTAAGCGTTGTGTAGCAGGGAATTACAGCCATTTAATACATCTTTCATATGTTTTCGTTGTTCAAATTTTTTAGGTCAGATATCTTTCCCCTGACCTAAAGCAAATGTCATATACTTTATTGACACTGGAAACAGGCAAAATGATCCCAAAGCAAGCCCACACGACTAAACACTTTCCCCTGCAAGCTTACATGTTTCCATAGCATGTTAAACATTGTTACAAGCTCATAGCCATGGGGAGAGTTAAGGTAATATTATGTATTTAGGGAACATTGTACAGAGAGAATGATTGAAGATGCCTTTTGCTAATTTCGTGAATATGAAATGAGGGCTCCAATGCTGCCATGTTAATGTTACTTAATGTTTTTAATGTTAAAAACGTTTGAGCTTCTATAGTTGTTGGTGTCTTGGAAATAATATGTTTGATGTCTATTGGCAAGGTTATTGTCAGATTTTAGCAGTTGTCCTTGTCTTCCGATTCTTCGCATATTAACTTTTTAAATTTTTCTTTGCATTTTCTGACTGTATTTTCTGAGAATGTGAAGCTTTCTTTGAAGCATATTGTATTTGTGAAATATCACAACATACATAGTTTTGTTTTATTTTATTTTATTAAAAATAAAAACAGAATAAAATTACAAGTAATAGGACAAATACAATAGAACAAAGATAAAAAATTACATAAAGTTTTTCAGATACAAAAGGCTTATTTAATATTACATAATTGTGTGTGTATCTGACCATTCAAATGGTCAGAGTCTCTGGGTGTGTGTTATTCATAAAAAATTCACAATCACATTGTAATTTTCACCTTGTAACATTGTAATGTTTTGCAAAGTTCTGCGTTTCCCTACAAATTTTGATGTTCACTCATAAAAATTTGATTTTGTATTCGCTTGCATTGAAATAGATTTTTTTTTTGTCCCACCTCATTTTTCATCACCATGCACCTTTCTGTAGCTCTGCGGCTCTCTAGCTTTCTAAAAACAAGGTAGAAAATAGGGAAGTTCTATTTTTTTTCTCCAACAAATTATCAAAATCTATCAGAATGAATGAAGCTTTTCGAAACTTTGAATAGACTGAACCAATTGGCAAAAGGATTCACTCAAAAATGCTTTACGCTCCAGGTTCAAAATCTCACTAGGTCAAAAGGATGTCAAACTGGTTGTTTTTCTATTAATTGTATAGTGATGTTTTATGTCATTACATGTATTATGTTACACTAGTATTACTTTATCACAAACTAAGAGACATTAGCGAATTACAAGCAGCTCCAAAAAATAAATACATGGTCTGAGTGCTGGTAGGGGGTGAGAGGAAAGTGAAGAAATGAAAGAGGGCTGAATCAGCAGTGAATTGCTCTCTGAGAACAGCGGTTGTCATGACTTCTATTGTTCTGATGTCATACTTTATAGATGTTCTTGTTCAAATAATGTTGCCTCGAGCCATCTTTCCTTGTTTTAGTGTTCTACAATCCTTTTTACAGTTCTCTTTCCTAAAAGTGTTATGTTGGGCGAAAGACTAGTAATATGTTTATTTCAGGAGTTTGAAGTGTGATTATGGGTTGTGGTTTTGACTAGAGCTTTGGCGCCATCTAGTGGTTGGCTCAGAAATGTTTCTTTTGATAAAATTTTCTGTCTTTGGTACACAGCGAATACTTGCCTCACTGACTTGATAAATATAGTGTCTATAGAAAGCTTTGAATTAACAAAATAATTTGAATCAAAAACGAAAACTCTTTCATTATAAAATCCCTAAAGATGCATTTATCTCTAAAGACGCATCCAATTAGGAGACGGCGAGTCAGGATCATCATCAAATGCATGGAATGATCCAAAATGCAGCATTGGGAACTTTTAGTAACTCCCCACGCTCCAACTTCTCCCTGACGTCTGCACGGTCAACTGTCACCTGTATGCTAATGCGTGCGAATATGCGTTGCGTAGGCGATGTGGAATATTTATCAGTATTTATTATATTTAGCAATAATATTTAGCAATATTTAAGAATATAATCAGTATTTCATACATGTGTTCTAAGCGTATATGGGCACAATAAAAGGAGAGAAGCTAAATGAGCCTGAGCCCGAGCCCGAGCCCGATCTGTAAAAAAAAAAAAAAAAAAATGGGCCAAGCCCTGCCCGAATGGACTCAGCGTGTCGGGCCCCGTCGGACTTGGACTCAGCGTGTCGGGCCCCATCGGACTTGCAGTCCTCTACTAGTGAGGCCAGCAGGGGGTGCTTAGTCTGTGGTCTGTGTGGGTCTTAGCGCCCCAGTATAGTGATGGGGACACTATACTGTCAAAAAGCACCGCACTTTGAATGAGACTTTAAACCTAAGTCCTGACTCTCTGTGGTCATTAAAAGTCCCAGGATGTCCTTCGAAAAAGAGTAGGGGTGTAATCCCAGCATCCTAACCAAATTCGCCCATTCACCTCTGTCCATCATCATGGGCTCCTAATCATCCCCATATCTACCGATTGGCTTGTGGTGGGCTTTCTAGTGCAATATGACTGCCTTCACATCATCCAGGTTGATGTTGGTGATGGTCGAGAATATTCCCCCTTTCTATATAAAGCACTTTTGAGTACCCAGAAAAGCGCCATATAAATGTAACAAATTATTATTACTATTATTATATTTATTAAATACATTACCTTCTCTCTTTAGTCAACGGTTGGAGGTTCGAGCTCAGGTGGCCCAGGCATTCCTGTCAAAGTTCCAGCTGTCTGCCACTGAGATGGCAACATTACGTTCCGCACGAGATGGTCCCATCACTGAGGTAACTTCATGTTATCCCACAAAAATCTGCTTGTCATTGCCCATGCAATTTCAATTGAGAACCAAAGCACATAAATGAACCATGATATTTGATTGGTATCTTAAAATATAATTAAAAAATTTAAAAAAAAAAAAAAAAAAAATTTAGATATTTAATTTTTTAACTTCCCTTTTTTTAAAAAAAATTCTCAGCTCGATTTTCAAACTTTCTTTAAATGTTACATGACACTGATAAAACTCTCAAATTAAATCATCCCATACCGACTAATTCAAAAATAAGTTCAGACAGAATCATCTCTAATAATTGTGTGAACTGTGTGTGTACTGTGCAGGACTTCTTCAGAGCACTGAACCGTGTGAAGAACATCCATGAAGATGTGAAGGTCTTACTGAGGACTAACCAGCAAACGGCAGGGTGAGAGAGAATAGACTCGAATAGAATTAAATACAATAGATTAGAAATGTACTAAAAATACAAGAAAATCTAAGAATTAACCATCTTGATTCTCACAGGCTTTTTGCATGTAGATGTTCAGTGATGTCTGTGCTTTACTGCAGGCTGGAGATCATGGAGCAGATGGCTGTGTTACAGGAGACCGCATACGAGCAGCTCTATCGCTGGGCTCAGAGTGAGTGTGTGCTCTGGACCTTACACAGACACACACACAGCGGAGGCGAGAAGTTTCTGGAATATAAGCACAGTTGCTGCTGCCAGAGAATGTGAAACAGAAAACTGACTCATAGCTTACAGAACGACTTATGACACTCCTGTTTTACATGATGATTTTAGCACTTTAGTACTATGTTGTAGTTATATAATAAAAAAAAAATATATATTTTTGAAAGTTATTTGTGTTTTAGTATTATAGGAGGCCTTATAGATGTTTCAGTGTCTGTCTTTGGTGTCTGTAGATGAGTGCAGAGGGTTGACTCAGGAAACATGTGATATTCCTCCCGTGTTGAGTCAAGCTATGGAATCTCTCCAGGATCGTCCTGTTCTTTATAAGTGAGTTCTGTCCCTTACACACACACTTGTCCCAAAACACACTCTTCTAGTGCCCACAGAGGAGAACAATGCACTTTTTTTTTTTCAGCTGTAATGTTTTTCATTTTCTTAGTGAAATCATTCTAAGATGCTGATTTGGTGCTTTCTTATTATTATTAATGCTGAAAACAGTTGTGCTATTTATTGTTCTTGTGGAAACCATAATATGTTTTTAGGATTCTTTAATGTAACGTTATGGAATCGTTTCTGGAAATATTAATTTCTTACTGATCCCAAACTTTATATTTTACAACATTAATTACATTTTAATTAATTCAATTTTCAGGTACTGTATACTGTACCGTTTTAGCTGCAGGGAATTTGACTGCAATTCCATCATATATACCACAAGGTGTCAGTCTCACATTCTTTTAGAAGCAGTCTCCTGTGTTTAGTGTACCTTCCTCCATCAGTACATTATAAATGTTCAGACTTCCATAAAAGAAAACAACTGTCAAGATTAATTAGTGTTTTTGAGTTAATGAGCCACATCAATACAATGAAACAACAACAAATTGGTTTGAATGGATGAACACAGCCAGAAAAATGACATATTCCTACAATGTAAATAAACTGTCTTCAGTATGTTTTGAATTCAGTTTAAATTACATAACATATTTTTGGTGAAGTCCACACAGATTGTAGATTGTTTGTACTTTTACTATTACTCATACATAGGGATAGTCATTTGAACAAACCTCTAACCATAAATGCTAAATAACTACGAAAATGAATGATACCTCATATTGCGTGTTGAAGAGGTGATTAGGCACATATAATCAACCTGAACCATATCTAGAGACCTGAAAATCACAGATAGAGACTTACTAGCCTTAGGCTAGTATGCATCCACCCAGAAGACCCTGGCAACAACTCATAACACCACCATGGAAACAAGCCACAACACTTTAGCATCATGATGGCCATTTTTGAGCTGACATATTTATGTAATTATATGAATATAAATAAAGTGAACTTGGTGCATATTGCAGTCCCAAATGCATGTTAAACAGTACATGCAGAGACGGCATTTGTGTGAAACAGTATACATTGATCAGCAGAAAGTGAACAGTCAGTTCTTGAATTTCATTTGTTGTAAAAATGAGCAAGCGCAAAGATCAGAGTGACTTTGACAAAAGCCAAAAAGAGATGGCTAGACGACTGGGCTACTTAAGTGGAGGCAGTGTTATGCTCTTGGCAATGTTCTGCTGGAAAACCTTAGGTCCTGGCATTCATGTGGATGTTACTTTTACACAAACCACCTATTTAAAGATTGTTGCAGACCATGTACACTCCTTCATGGCAGTGGCCTCTTTCAGAAGAATAATGCACTCTGCCATACTGTAAAAATTGTTCAGGAATGGTTTGAGGAACATGAAAAAGAGTTCAAGATGTAGCATTGGTCTTCGAATTCCCAAAAGATCTCAATACGATTGAGCATCTATGGGATGTGCCGGACCATCAAATCTGATTCAACTAGGTCCCACCTCGCAATTTTCAGGACTGCTGCTAATGTCGTGGTGCCAGGGACCACAAGACACGTTCAGAGGTCCTGTGGAGTCCATGCCTTGAGCATCAGAGCTATTTTGGCAGCATGAGAGGGACTTATGAGATATTAGCCAGTTGGTTTTAATGTTGTGGCTGATCAATGTATACTTTGAACTAGGGGTGAACTATTTTTCAGGTACAGTAGGTGTATTTAGCAGTAGCATTCAAGAAATTGAATGAATCAATAAAAAAATAAAAAATGCACTTCACTGTATAAATTTTACATTGATTCTTATTAAAGCAGTATCTTCAGTTCTTCTGTCAAGAGTGAGTGAGTTTTTCTTTGTGTTTTGTTGTTTTATTAACATTAAAGTAATAGTTCACCCAAAAATGAAAATTCTGTCACCATTTACTCACACTCTAGTTGTTTTAAAACTTGAATGATTTTCTTTCTTCTGTTGAACATCAAAGTTATTTTGAAGAATGTGGGTATCCAAACAGTTGATGCTCCCATAATGACTTCCATAGTGTGTGTGTGTGTGTGTGTGTGTGTGTGTGTGTGTGTGTGTGTGTGTGTATATATATATATATATATATATATATATATATATATATATATATATATATATATATATATACTGTATATACAGGTGCATCTCAATAATTAGAATGTCGTGAAAAAGTTCACTTATTTCAGTAATTCAACTCAAATTGTGAAACTCGTGTATTAAATAAATTCAGTGCACACAGACTGAAGTAGTTTAAGTCTTTGGTTCTTTTAATTGTGATGATTTTGGCTCACATTCAACAAAACCCCACCAATTCACTATCTCAACAATTTAGAATACTTCATAAGACCAATAAAATAAAATAAAACATTTTTAGTGAATTGTTGGCCTTCTGGAAAGTATGTTCATTTACTGTATATGTACTCAATACTTGGTGGGGGCTCCTTTTGCTTTAATTACTGCCTCAATTCGGCGTGGCATGGACGTTATCAGTTTGTGGCACTGCTGAGGTGGTATGGAAGCCCAGGTTTCTTTTTAACAGTGGACTTCAGCTCATCTTTTTTTTTGGTCTCTTGTTTCTCATTTTCCTCTTGAAAATACCCCATAGATTTTCTATGGGGTTCAGGTCTGGTGAGTTTGCTGGCCAGTCAAGCACTCATACACCATGGTCAAGCACACCAACCTTTGGTGCTTTTGGCAGTGTGGGCAGGTGCCAAATCCTGCTGGAAAATGAAATCAGCATCTTTAAAAAGCTGGTCAGCAGAAGGAAGCATGAAGTGCTCCAAAATTTCTTGGTAAACGGGTGCAGTGACTTTGGTTTTCAAAAAACACAATGGACCAACACCAGCAGATGACATTGAACCCCAAATCATCACAGACTGTGGAAACTTAACACTGGACTTCAAGCAACTTAGGCTATGAGCTTCTCCACCCTTCCTCCAGACTTTAGGACATTGGTTTCCAGATGAAATACAAAACTTGCTCTCATCTGAACAGAGGACTTTAGACCACTGGGCGACAGTCCAATTCTTCTTCTCCTTAGCCCAGGTACGACGCCTCTGACGTTGTCTGTGGTTTAGGAGTGGCTTAATAAGAGGAATACGACAACTGTAGCCAAATTCCTTGACACGTCTGTGTGTGGTGGCTCTTGATGCCTTGACCCCAGCCTCAGTCCATTCCTTGTGAAGTTCACCCAAATTCTTGAATCGATTATGCTTGACAATCCTCATAAGGCTGCGGTTCTCTCGGTTGGTTGTGCATCTTCCACACTTTTTCCTTCCACTCAACTTTCTGTCAATATGCTTGGATACAGCACTCTGTGAACAGCCAGCTTCTTTGGCAATGAATGTTTGTGGCTTACCCTCCTTGCGAGTGTCAATGATTGTCTTCTGGACAACTGTCAGATCAGCAGTCTTCCCCATGATTGTGTAGCCTTGTGAACCAAACTGAGCGACCATTTTAAAGGCTCAGGAAACCTTTGCAGGTGTTTTGAGTTGATTAACTGATTGGCCATATTCTATATTCACCATATTCTAATTTGTTGACATAGTGAATTGGTGGGCTTTTGTTAAATGTGAGCCAAAATCATCACAATTAAAAGAACCAAAGACTTAAACTACTTCAGTCTGTGTGCATTGAATTTATTTAATACACGAGCTTCACAATGAGAGACCAGCAACAGTTACCCACATTCTTAAAATATCTTCTTTTGTGTTCAGCACAAGAAAGAAATTAATACAGGTTTGGGACAACATGAAAGTGACTAAATAATGACAGAATATAAATTTTTTGGGTGAACTGTCCCTTTGATGACAAGCAGCAACAAGTTTAGTACTATTAGTTTGCTGTCACTTTAAGACCTGCACGCATCTAATATGCAGGCACGCAACTGTTTACTTTCACTTGAGACATAACCATCTGTGTTTATATGTAAGCCTAGTGTGTTTTTGACAGTATTAGCGCAATCAGACTCAAACTTAGTCCAGTAATCAGGTACTGTTTGACAAGCTTTTTAGTGAGCGCACACTTCGAAAAATCGAAATGGCACACACATGAAATGTTTAACTGCCGAGGCTTTAAAGCACATGCAATAATGTACTTTTGTGACTGAAATTAAGTTCAGTGTCCTGTGAGTGTAACTCTACTGCTGAGTTAACATTTAATGTGAATGTATGTCGCTTTGGAGGCTCCAGAACTTCAACTGACAGAATGTGTGCTGTAGCACAATACTATGATGTTTCTTCAAAAGCCGATTGTGGAAACATTTTAATCATCCACAATAAAAAATTGTGATATTGCACACTAGAGCTGAATGATTAATCATTAAAAGGATGCAATCTCGATTTAAACACCCACGCAATCTCATTTCTCAATGACAACGATTCGTCTGTCTATTAAACCTTTGAAAAAGTTTTACCGGAACATTAAAATCTGCGTATATATAGATATATGTTACATATTTAAATATTTAACAATTAAAATTCAATTAATTAAACACTTTTAAACTGACTGCATAAATTAATATTTTGTCTCAACTATTTTATTTGATATTTAGTAAATTACACATTAATTTAAGTACAGAATTTTGGGAGAATCGTGATCTCTATTTGAGATAAAAGAATCATGATTCTCAGTTTATCCAGAATCGTGCGGCACTATCGCCCCTTTTGTGAACTGAGCTGCTCTGAAACACTGTATCTAAAGGGTTAGTTCACTCAAAAATGAAAATTAGCCTGTTATTTACTTATCTTCAAGCCGTCCTAGGTGTAAATGACTTTCTTCTTTCAGACGAATCCAATCAGCATTATATTAAATATTGTCCTGGCACTTCTAAGCTCTATCATTGCAGTCAGCGGGTGTTTCTGTTCAACAGTCCAAAACACGTAAAATAAAGCACACGCATCCATAATAAAACATGCCTCACATGGCTCTCGGGGGTGAATAAAGGCCTCCTGTAACGAATCCATGCATTTGTGTAAGAAAAATATCCATATTTCAAACGTAATAAACACTTTTTTTTCTCACTTCCGTTGACTGTCGTACGCGGAAGCAGTTCCGGCGGATGACGTCGGCATTGTGTGATTAGTGACGAATGCAGAGAGAGAACAAAACAAAACGCCGGTCACGAATTAGAAGCACGAAACGAGGATTTGCAAAGAAAAATGTTAGAGGATTTCGATATAAGCCAAGAGGAGACTGGTTTTCCTTTGCTAAAGTAAGGAAACTTTGTTTCCTTTGCTCATGTAAACAAACTTGCGAGACTAGCATATCTCAGAGGCGCATGTGCTGTGCCGGCGTCCTAAGTCATCCGCCCGGAACGGCTTCAGCGTACGACAGTCAACGGAAGTGAGAAAAAAGTGTTTTTTTTTTACGTTTGAAATATGGATATTTTTCTTACAAAACCGCAGGGATTCGCTACAGGAGGCCTTTATTCACGCCCCAGAGCCATGCTAGGGACGTTTTATTATGGATGTGTGCACTTTATTTGACGTTTTGGACTGTTAAACAGAAACACCCACCCACTGCAATGATAACTCTGATTGGATTCGTCTGAAAGAAGGAAGTCATATACACGAGGGTGAGTAAAACACAGGCTAATTTTCATTTTTGGGTGAACTGACCCTTTAAGCTGCATACGTGTAAATGAACAAAGTTCCACTCTTTACACTGAAACACACAGCAAAGACTGCTGTATAGACTAATTTAATTAAATTGAATTTTCATAATATATATTGATATTTCAGTTTTAATTTAAATAATTGTGCAGCCCTATTTGCTTATTTTAATGGGAAACCCTGGTTTAGACAAAGTAAATATTTAGTGTCACATTTTTCCAAAGTTATGCAGTTGTCATATTTCATCTCATTTCCTTGTCGGTACTTCCTTTGCTGACAATCTGTGAAAGCATCTTTCAGTAGTTCCAAAATATTCAGATTCTCTCACACTGTTTGGTATTTCTACCATTTGCAACACTTCAGTTTATCTTTTCATAGACCATACTGTTAACCAAGGTGCTGCAGTACCATCATACACTTAAACACGGGCTCGCGCATTTCTTTTCTGTTTTTTTTTTTTCACAGACTTTTATCTCTCTCTCTCTCTCTCTCTCTCTCTCTCTCTCTCTCTCTCTCTCTCTCTCTCGCTGTGTTTGTGTGCCCCTGTCTTTTGTCCTGCACTCTCACTCCCCCCTTTTTATCTATGGGAGTCCAAGGCTGGAGGAGAAAGAGTGAGAGGACAGGGCCTCCAGAGTTCCTGGAATCCATGCCAAACTTCTACATACCTCCTCTCCTCCCTTTTTCTCTGGCTGCTGCGGTCACTACTGTTTAGTCTGCACAGGGCCGTTCTCAGCCCGTAGATCAAAACACAGCCACGTTTCCTAACTGCAAACGGGGCCCTCCATTGTTTTTGTCTGTATGTGTGACCCTGGGTGTCTCTAACCTAAAGTATTTTTCTCTTGCTGATTTCAGTGGCTGTTCCGAAGGTCTTGCAATGTCTGTTTTGTTTCGTGGCCTATTTAATCTTATTTATACTAGAAATGTGCAAAATGACTTTTTTTTTTTTTTTTTTTTAAATAAACTAGTCTTTCCAACCAGTCGGTCTTAAGGATGCCTTGTAAAATTTTAGGAGGATTATGATCATATGCATGTGCTATTGTGTTCAAAGTTATTGTATCTCTAAATTCATTCAGGGAGGTCTGCAGTAGGACCCTCGGAAGTGCGAGATTTAAAATCTTGTAATCTTTGCTTATGAGACCTCAGAACTCACAGAACTGGTTCTCAGCCAGGGGCCTTAAGATGACTTGACTAAAAGACAAAACAAGTATTAAAATAAGCTAGAACTAGGAATAAAAGCAGGAAATCCTGGATATATATTAATAATAAATAATAAACAAATAAATTTGTAGTTTTTATGAATTTATTTATTTATTTATTTTAAGAAATGTGTTTTGCTGACCCAGACTGCATTTATTTGAAAGGTTTTTTTTTTTTTTTTTTAAATTCACAGATAAAAAAAAAAAGTTTAAAAGAAGAATGGAACATTTTTCATTATTACCTATTTATTTTACATTATTACCTATTTTTTTCGGGCACTGACTTCAGTGACACTTTTTTACTGATGTCAATTTCATTGACATCAGTAAAACAGCAATATATATTGTATGTGGCTTTGAAAAAAAATTTTTTTTTTTTTTGGAAAAACATCTCAAATTAAATGGCTTTCATACAGAAAGATCCTTTTTGCCCACAGAGCTTGTATTTACATCGACTAATGAGCTAACGTGGCCATGCTAACCAGACAAACCACAAACTCTTGAATTCATATTTAATTCTCACTCTTTGTTTTCATTCTCAGGTACACACTGGATGAGTTTGGAACGGCTCGGCGGTCTGCTGTGGTCCGAGGCTTTATCGACGCCCTGACCCGCGGAGGACCGGGCGGCACCCCGAGACCCATAGAGATGCACTCTCATGATCCGATGAGGTAGAGTCTACGACAAGTGCACGTCCCAAACCTCCCACCCAATAATTCCATTCAAAAGCTTGTGGAAAGACAATGGATGACATTTTCTCTTCTGCGTGCTAAAAATAATCACTTCAGAACGGCTATAATTGAGGGGTCATTTTGAGGGTCACGCCGTTGTTAGCAGCTAAAAGCCTCTCTCATTGCTGATTAACGTCTTCGCACGCAGAGCCACCATGCTCCCTCTATGTGCCGCATCTCCCGAAGCTGAAAATCCAATTCAGTGTCTAAGCACATTAAACCCAACCTGATTCTTTCAGGGAAGTGCTTCCTCTTTCAGAGAATTACTTAGTGCAGGTTCAACGAAAGGTCGGCTGTTGAGATCTATGGATTGTCGCACGCGCTCCAGGCTAGCACCCCGTCAAGCTTTTGAATGCCCTCCTCTCGCATCCCGTTTGGAACCTGAGGAGAGAACATGAGGTTCTTGGCAGAACATCGATAAAAGTGGGAAGCGGTGGTTCTCAGAACAGCACTTTCCCCCGCTGTCCGGTATTAAAGGATATGGAGCCGACGTAATGATAGCTGACTGTGTGATGGCTCAAATCTCAGGAAATCTATAACTCTATTAGATGTAACTACAAATCTAGAAGACACTCCAAATAATTATTCATCTAGCCATTCAGTTCCTGACTGTGCAAGCTGTTTTTTAATGATGTTTCCATCACATTATATGCTCAAAATATACGCCATTTGATGCGTAAATGAACACAGGCACTCAACACATGCACTAGAGTTCAAAATGGCTTTGTATTTGATTAAACTAGAGTTGCAAGTATCTATTAGTTCCCTCACACAAGCACTCCTCCATGTGGGTGTCTATTGTTGTCGTCTTCAGAAGTTTGTTGAGCGTACATTGTATGTATGATTAAGAAGATCCGACTGTGCACATACTATGATGATGAGGAAATTTGCATCTTGCACACTATGCATATCCAAGCATGCATGTAAAACAATTAATTATACTTTGGGTTTTTGGGTTAAGGCCATTACACACCAAGCTAAATGTTGACCATTTTTGGACTGTCATTGAGTCTCTGCTCATTTTTTGTCGCATGCTCCTCGCATGCACCGTCGGCACAAGTTGGACCCTGTTCTGTGGCTTTTTGGCCATTTGAGCATGTTGAAACAGCAGTTGCTTGTTGAGCAGTTAGAGAGAGCGATCAGTCTGGTTGGTTTGTTTAACTTAGTGAACCAGTGCACAAGACAACCTGAAGTGATGAAAGCAAGCAAATGACAAGTCAAGAGGGCACACATAGATGGCTCTTCTCATTTTACTTCTTCCTTTTAATTTCATTTTAAAAACCACCTGGAATAGCAGATTTAGGGGCCTTAGAAATTTGTGATCAAATATGATATGGAAGCCTTTATAGGGTTAAAGTAATTTTGTGTATGGGTTCCCATGCATTTTTATCTTTGTTTATGCTTATACACATACAATCATCCAACCAGGTATGTTGGGGACATGCTGGCCTGGCTCCACCAAGCTACAGCCTCAGAGAAGGAGCACCTGGAAGCCTTGCTCAAGCAAGTTACCGTGCAAGGTACATGTCATTTCACCTAAATCTCATACCGCACAAACACAGTGTATACACTGGAAGAGAGCTTTTCTAGTTCAGAACTAGTTTGCTTTTCATTATGAACAAATCTGTCTACATTTGGATGTCACATTTGACTAGGGCCCCATTTTTATATCACTTAACTTTTTTCTGTGCATCTAAAGATTAAATATGTTATATGTCAGTTGATTTGTTATAGATTTAATCTAGATTTTTAAATATGTTTTGTTACATATTTAATTACATTATTTATGTTTAAGTGAAAATTATTTTACTCGTTGAAAGTCAGTTTTTACATTAATGGATGCGTTCACCCACTGTACAGTTGTGTGGTCACATTAGCTGTAACTGCGCTGTAAAAAAGGTCAGTTCCAATTCCAGTAGGAATCTGTGCGATTTTAACTTTCACATGAATCCAAGTTTTTCTTACAGATTCGCTGACTAACCATCAGAAAGTTGCTTGGTTTTGAAAGTGATTTCTGTGTGAGCTGTGTTTCATACATCTCTGTTATTGACAATGGACAGTGAACCATTTATTGGCCAAAATTTTATTAATGTGACCACACCTTAAAGGGATAGTTCACCCAAAAATGAAAATTCTGTCAATAATTACTCATTCTCATGTCATTCCAAACCTGCAAGTCCTTTGTTCATCCTCAGAACACAAATTAAGATATTTTTGATGAAATCCAAGAGCGTTTTGACCCTCCATAGACAGCAATGTAAGTGAAATGTTCCCAGGCCCAGAAAATTGTGTGCAAAGAAAACAATTTTATTCAGACTTCAATTTATTAGACTTTATTCAACAATTTTTCTCCCCTGGGTTACCATCTTCCACCACTTGGGGGAGAAAAATTGTTTTGCTTTGTGTGTTTTCTTTGTGCACAAAAAGTATTCTCATAGCTTCGTAAAATTATGGTTGAACCACTGATGTCACATAGACTATTTTACCGATGTCCTTACTACGTTTATGGGACTGGGAACATTTCAGTTGCATGGCTGTCTTTGGAGGGTTAGAAAGCTCTCGGATTTTATCAAAAATATCTTAATTTGTGTTCCAAAGATGAAGGAAGGTCTTGCGTGTTTGGAACGACATGAGGGTGAGTAATTAATGACAGAATTTTTGTTTTTAGGTGAACTGACCATACACATTTTAGAACTGGTTAAAACCATGTTGGGGTTTTACTTGTTTTTCTGAATGTAGTTGTAGATAAATCTGTTCTGCTGTGTTTGTGTAGAGGTTGAAGAAAACATGCAGGAAGTAGTTGGCCACATCACTGAAGGAGTGTGCAGACCACTCAAGGTGAGATGGAAACAGTGTCATTAAGACTGATATTTAAACTTTTATCAAAAAATATCAGCCTGAAGCTGTGGCATAGTTGGTTAATAATTGTGCTTTAGTGCTCAAATGGGCAGTTTAAATTCTGCTTGCAACATATCTCAGTCCCATAAACTCCTTGAGTTGTTTTTATTAATCAGTTTTTTGTGCTTTCCTTGGGTCTGGTAGTATACTATGTGAATGATTAATATTTTAGCAAACTCTTTACTTACTCAACAGTGAATAATGAAAACAGAATTGTTGATTCTTTTTTTTTTTTCCCCAATTCCTCTACCAGGTGCGAATTGAGCAGGTGATCATTGCAGAGCCAGGTGCTGTTCTTCTGTATAAACTCTCCAACCTGCTCAAGTTCTACCATCACACCATCAGGTACACAAACATCTCTGTGAATGACTTTATTGGGTTTATTTTCTTTATTTTATACTACATTTAATGGAAGACAAATCCTTCTTCTTTTACTGAAGAACAGAAAAATATAGATCCAGTTTTAGATATAGCCTATTGCAAGATGCTCCAATTTTTCTGAATGCATAAGTCTGTCTCTCAGTGGCATCATGGGTACCAGTGTTTCCTCTCTGTTGATGACCATCGATGAGATGCACATGCTCAGTAAGAAGATGTTCTTCAACAGTCTTAGCCTCCATGCCAGTCGCCTCATGGATAAAGTAAGTACTTAGCAATGTTCTTTTTGTTAAATAAAACTAGAACTTTGGGGTAATTGAAATAAAGCTAATATAAAATAAAATGTAAATAATATATGAAAAAGTTAAACAAATTAGAAATGTTGCCTTGGCAACTAACTAAAATATGTAAGTTCAAGTACTAAAATCACTAAAACAATAAAATAAATTGAACTCGTGTATAGATAATTACAAAAAAAAAACAGAAACTGACACAAAAGCACATAACAAAATTACTGAAAGTTTATATATATAAAAAAAAATTCTGAAAAGATTAAAATATTTATTAATAGTATTCAAACAATACTTAAATAACTCAATCATCCCATTTTTTTTTAAAGGAACACTCCACTTTTTTTGGAAATAGGCTCATTCTCCAACTCCCCCAGAGTTAATAAGTTGAGTTTTACCGTTTTTGAAACCATTCAGCCGATCTCCGGGTCTGGCGAGAGCACTTTTAGCATAGCTTAGCATAGATCATTGAATCCAATTAGACCAGTATCATCGCGTTCAAAAACGATCAAAGAGTTTCGATATTTGTCCTATTTAAAACTTGACTCTTCTGTAGTTATATCGTGTACTAAGATCGGCGGAAAATGAGAAGTTGCGATTTTCTAGGCTGATATGATTAAGAACTACTCTCATTCCGGCGTAATAATCAAGGAACTTTGCTGCCGTAACATGGCCGCAGCAGGTGCAGTGATATTACGCAGCGCCTGAAAGTAGTCCCCGGTAGCCGGCTGAATGGATTCAAAAACGGTAAAACTCAACTTATTAACTCTGGGGGAGTTGGAGAATGAGCCTATTTCCAAAAAAAGTGGAGTGTTCCTTTAATCTCTCCTTTTTTTCTAATGTTCCCACATATCTGAAAAGGTGTAAAAATTCAGAATTTTTTACTCACTCTTATGTCAGTAAACCAGCAAACAATGCTGTACCAGCCAATGAAAACAATTTAGCAACTGTCTAAAAACAACCCCAGAATACGTTAACATTGAGGCGCTCAAACACAGCATCCTACTCCTATACCTCTTTAGTGATCAACATAACAAATGTGTGCAAATGTGCCTCACAGTCATTCATGAGTTGGATATGGTTTTTACCAGGCTGAAAAAAACACATTCTCACACCAGGGATTTTAAATTATCCCCAAAATATCCTTGAACACGAACAGGCTAGTTAAAAAAAAAAAAAAAAACAGCACTTTATTGATAAGTGGATCAATAACCAGAACAAGATGGCCTCCGCTCTACGCTTCTGAGAGAATTATCGCCTTAGCTGCACACTAATCAAATCACCTCAGGCTTAGGACGTTACGTATCACTCCCTGACGTTGCTTGGTGCCGGGAACACAAGCTTGAGCTAATAAGCTATATTAGAGGCAGCAGAGCTCTAGGTAGTTTTCGCATAGCAGGGTGTTTATTAGTCAGCCTTCAGAGGTGTCAGTCTCGCTGTCAGACATGCCTGGCTTGATTTTGAGGGTCTTGAATGGTAAAAAAAAAAAAACGCTCTTAAAAGTCTGAATGTATGAGTTTAAAACGTGTTGTTAGAGCGTCAGTGACATGATGCTCTTTTTGTATCTGAATGTATTTAAAAAAAAAAAAAAAAAGTTAAAAATGCACTTTTGATATTAATACATCTCACAATGGACATGTTTTTAATTTTCCTGTGAAATGTATGCACTATATATTACTTTTTTTAAAACAAGATTTTTAAAAGACTTCTTGCTTTCTTGTTTTCTCAGGTAGAGCTTCCACCTCCTGATCTGGGTCCCACTGCCTCCCTTACTCAGACTCTGTCTCTCCTTAGGGAGGTTTTGGCCTCCCATGATTCATCGGTTTTGCCTCTTGATGCCCGTCAAGCTGACTTTGCACAGGTGACTTTTCTTTTCATGTTTTTTGGCAAAATCCAGTGTGTTTCCACCTTTTAGTGACTGGAATGTGGCTGAAATAAAGAAAGTATCAAAAAGAAATACTCATGTTCCTGTTTTGTTTTGTTTTGTTTGTCAACTGTATTTATTATACATTTATTAAATGATTTGAAGTTACTTTTTTCATGCAAGAAATGGTGCCGTTATCTTAATATATTTGTATTAATGTTTATACATGTGCAATATTATCAACTACACTAGTAGACTGATAATATTATACACTATTCCAGTTAGGCAAGGAGTACTTTACTCATATTTATGTCAGACAGATACATTTATGTCACTGTTTTGTTTTGTTTTTTTGCTTTTTGTTAATCCCATCATCCTCAATGCTGTTTCTCAGGTATTGTCCTGCATCCTTGACCCATTGCTGCAGCTGTGCACGGTATCAGCCAGCAACCTGGGAACAGCAGATATGGCCACCTACATGGTGAACTCCCTATACATGATGAAGACCACATTGGCGCTCTTTGAGTTCACAGACAAACGCTTAGAAATGCTGGAGTTTCAGGTGTGTTACATTATAAAATTATAAATTATATGATAATGTAGATAAGTTAAAAATGTGATACATTTGTGTTTATTTTTATTGGCCACTTATTCTAGATTGAGGCTCATTTGGACACTCTAATCAATGAGCAGGCGTCTTTCGTGCTGACCAGAGCTGGGCTTAGTCACATCTACAGCTGTGTCCAACAGCACACCGCAGAGCAGGTGAGAATGAATGTGAAAACTGCTTAGGATTAGGTAAGGAACAGCTAAGGGATGCTAGGGATGTGCGATCCAATATTCAGTATCGGTATCAGTCCAATATTAAAAATCTAATACTATGTGTTATGGTTGTTACTGTCATGCTTTAAAAAGAACAAAAAACTATTATAAAAGTACATATTATAGTTGTAATTCCATTATTGATTCTGCTATTTTCCATTTTTAACACTATCACGTGACATTTCAATAGCCTTATTTGAGGAACAGACAGTATATTAAGCTGTCAAATTTATGTTCCCGGAAACCTTTCCCCCTACTGCAGTTGTCATGTCATTCTCCATTCAGCATTCAAACAGTTATGACAGTGAGCATGTTAAAACTCTCTCCAAGATGATGCTGAACCCACTGAATCATTCTCAGACATAATGGAACCACTTGGGAGAGAACTGTCAGGAGACTTATTTCTTTGCACAAAAGAGGACAGTGGTACTAGAAGAATCATCAATCATGGCCTTACATGTGAAATTATAGCAAAATTAACACAGAATTAAAAAAAAAAAGACCTGAAATAATCAGGCCTTCACTTTAAGTTTTCATTTTGTGATGAGTGATTTTTTTTTTTTTCATGGGTGTTATTCGCACTGTAACTAAAGCACAATTAACTCCTTTTGCTTTTCCCAAGTCCCATATTTACACAATATTAAATATTTACAAAATATATAATATAGAGGAATCCATACTCCGGTCTCATGAGACCAAGTCAGTCGTTTTGGATCTAACCATCCAAAATGGTATGGCATCGCTAGGGGAGGACTATAGTGAGAACTGCCTGGTTCCCACAGTGAAGTTCAGTGCTCATGATGTTCTTATATAGGGATTTATGAGTGCTGAAGATGTGGGGGGAGTTGTGCTTTATCAATGGTGTCATGAATTCACACACCGTTGTGTGATGTAATAGAAAAACTTGAAACAGTAGATGCTACCCTCTCCTCATTCCATGTGTTGTTGATTTTTTAACATGACAATTACTGTATACAGTGCATCCTCCCAAGGTGAAAATCCTTCAGTGTAGAGTCAGAGCAGTATACTTAAAGTTATGTAGGACATATTAAGTAATAGATAGATACATTTGAACTGGCCGCTGTAATACAGTGTTTGACACATGCTAAAATCCAGACAACTCTCCTTCTCTCTTTTTGCTCAGTCGCCTGCTCTAAAACTTCAGAAGTTTTATAAGCGTTACGGGAATTATATGAATTATTCAGTTTCACAAGACCCAGAAATAAAGCTTTTAAAGAAATTATCTCCACAGAGCAGCTCATTTACTATTATTATCAGTTATATTAGTGCTGCTTTTATTACGGCCTGAACATTTTGAGTGTTTTTTTGCTTCTTATCAAGGGCACAAGAGCAAATGCGTGTTACAAAACAGAAAGTTTAATCTGACTGAATGAAAATTCTTACTGAATAATCAAAGCTGCTGTAAAATATCAGATATATCTTGTCAGCTAATATGAATGTAAATTGTAAAGTCTTGTCTAATGAACAATATTACATGGTGAAAGAAATAATTTCCTGTTTTTTTTTTTTTAGGTCATTATTTTTATTACATTATTTGAAGTTTCATTCACATAATATGAAAGATTAATAATACAAATCTATAATTATTACTAATAGTTGTAATTATTTATTGAACAGCTGCTCGTGCTGCTGTTTTGTAAAAGCAAGAAACTATGAGAGGCTATTTGATGTTGTTGTTGTTATTATTATTATTATTATTATTATTGCTATTATTATTATTATTATTATTATTTTACAACAGTTAAGGAGATGGAGATGGGAAAGACGCAAAAGTTTGTGACATTGTAACTTCTGACAGTTCAGTCTTTGAGCTCTCATTTGCAAAACACCATTTGTGGCTGTCTTTCCCCTTTCATATCACCTCCATCACACATGCACACACTAATAGCGCACATTACTTCCTTATTATCTTTCTCTCATTTCACAGGAATAGTCTCTATATGTCTCCTGTTTGGACCTTATTACCATGGTTACCCTACGGTTAGAGGCTCATTAATAAAATCACATAGTGCAGATTTTCACTCAAATTCATCACATGGCAGGAAATGACCTGAGACTGAAAAAGAACACAAAATAGAGCATATTCTGTAAACACGATTACCTTTCCACATCTGTGTCCACATTTACAGCAACCTGTGCATTTACAGATTGGACAGAGCAAATTATTTATTTTTGTTTTGTTGTTGTTCATTAATGATTTGGCTTCACACAGCTTATGTTCAGGGCATTCAGCATCTCTCTAAAATTGCATGACGTAATATACAGTGTTAAAATTGATTTTTGTTGTAAATAAAATAAAGATTATTGGAATAGGTTACTTGCATTTTCTAAGAACAATGAATGGCTCTCATGAGCTGATTGTTTTTAATGAATCAGAAACATACAGTGGAACTTATGTAGTCTGATTTTTCATTTTAGTGAAACAGTGGAGCCAGTGTAATCTGAGTGTATGATTCTGAATCTGTTTGTTTGAGCTAATCTAATACATACTGTACAGTGCAGTCAGTGTGGGCTGATTCGCAAAAATAAATGACTCTTATGATCCAATCTTTTTTAGTGATTCAGAAACATACTGCTCAACCAGTGTAGTCTGATTCTCGATTGAATGAATCTTATGAGCTGATTCTTTTGAGTAAATCAGAAACATACAGTGCCAGTGTAGATGTACTGTATTCTTCGTCCCATTGAAGTGGCACGAATGAGGCAGTTCTTTTTAACAAATCAAACACACAAAGCGCAACCAATGTAGTCCAGTTCTCAAATGAACGACCCTTAGAACTTATTTTCTCTTGCACACTGAGTCTGAAATTTTGTAATTTTTTTTTTTGGTTTTTCGTATTCGTCATCCTTTCCTAACAAAATGCTTGCTACGGATGCGAAAACGCAGAAAATCGAACCTGATCCGAATTTTTTTTTTTTTTTATGATGGACAAAAGTTTCGGAGGCAGTGTATAAACGTGATTGACACAAACGGGAGATTGTATTTATTTTTTAATGTGTGAAAATTTCGGACTCAATGTGCAAAGACCTTTAGACATTTATTTTAGTGAATCAGAAACACAGTGAGACCAGTCTAGTCAGATTCTCAAATGAATGATTCTTCTGCTAATGAACTCGTACTACTAAACTACTAAATTGTTACTAAAAATGTACTACTTTCATCATGACTTGAATTGTTAATGTTTTATGTTGTTCCTACAGCTTGTGAAACATACTCTCTTTTATGGGTGTTCAAGTTTACAACCAAGCTTTGTCTTTCGAGTTCAGTTGAGTAATTGTCAGGTGAAAAAAATACCAGTGAACTTTGTGACTCTTTTGGACATGTACAGGCGCTTTAAGCAAGGTGTTATATTACAGAAGACAGGCGAGAACGCAGAAGCATTGAAAGTAAGCACAGGTTTGTGTGTGGGTCTTGGCAGAGGAGTGCAGTCTGGGCATTTCCACGCCTGTCCTCATCACACACCCCCGTAAAAGGCTGGCGTGTGACTAAGCGTCTTTGGACACCTGCTGTCCACAGCACAGGGCACAACTGTCTCGCCTACTGCATCAATGTCTTCTCTGTCCACTCATGCTGTTAATTACGGCCTGTCTCGCTTTATATGGCTCATGCTGCCCACAACAGACATGATTCATGAATCTGGCCCTCAAAAGCCAACTTTGTGTGTTATGTTGATGGCATCGTTTTAAAAATATTATCACCCTCCAAATTGTTTGTACAATAAATGGACCACTAGACACTAAATGAAGATCCTGTTGATGTTTGACAATCTTTGTCCTCTGTGCATTAAACTGTTGCAGTAGAGTGTGAAGGTCCTAAAACCATAATCAGAATTATTATTTTTATAATAAAGCACCCGGACTTCAAAAGAGGTTTTGCGTTACAGCACTTCAGAATGTCTGAAACTTAATTGTAGTAAAAATCAGTGTAATAAATGTCCCGTCATAGTTTATTGCTGTTATTAAGTGGTGGAAAAAGCAATATGGTAAAGGGAAAAGTAAAAAGTAATTATTTTATATTTATATTATATTAATATACAAAGTTGATAACTATTTTAATGTTATAGCTGTTAAATGGCCAAGATGGTGTATGATAAATGTTCATTACTATTTTGTCTAAATAAAAATAAATTGTTTTAAATTCTGCAAGTATTTTAGGCATCACAAATATATAGATACACACATACACATATATCCAGTATTGGCTGATAAATTAAAAAAAAAAAAACATCTCTAGTATAGTCCAATAATATGGCCCAATATTTTTTCCAATATATTGAACGTTCCTAGATCGAAGACAACAATGAATAATAAGTAGTAAAATGTATGATTAATGCTAATCATATCAAACAGTTCTACTATCATGTAATCTAGTTAGCATTAGCATAAAGGCGTGCTCACATTAGCGAATATTGACAGATTTTGCTAGCAAAAATAGTGCCATTAGAGAGTTAATTGCTTCATTACAAAATGTGTCAACTCAGTTCATGATGCAGCACAAGGATGTGTTGTATCCTTAGCACTGAACCATTGCACACTGTACAATAGATGGTCAAGTGGAATGTTCTGTACTTCTTTTAGCTTTTTTTGTTGTTGTTCTTTTTCATCTCCTATTATTATTATTATTTTATTTCTTTTGGTCTCTTCAAGTGTCACATAGCAGCTACGAATTTGGTTAAAATGTGAAATCTCTCACCTTGTGTGTTTTCAAGCTGTTGCACCTATTATTTCTCTTGTTTGTTTGTTAAATCTGTGCCGTAGGCTGTCTCAGTTTGCGGAGCTGAAGAAAATTAGTTGTGTATTCGTCACTTATGGTTTGCTGTGTTCTTCCTCCTAGGGTCCCTTGACCAACCTCCCAGGAATGGACAGCACATCTTTAAAAACAGCCATGGTGAGACCTGTTTCTTTATTAAGTTCTACTTGAACAGGACTGTTTTTTCTTCAGAAGGTCAGATACATTCATGTTTTCAGATGTATTTTGTGATTTTTTTTTTTTTTTTGATTTTTTTAAATTTATTTATTTATTATTATTTTTATCTGGTCTGAATTGAAAATGTCTGTGCTATCCTCACACACCCTGCGGAACTGGTTAAATCTAACTGATTTCAGCTCTTTGTGGTTTCAGACCTTTTTACCACCTTTCTAGGTGAAATAATATTTCACATTAATTTTTAGATGAAATCACAGACGTCTTTTGTTAAAAATTGTGAATCAATAAAACAAATCCCTTCCAAATAGTACTTACAGTTTTATCAAGCCTTTTCTTTGCGTTCTTGTTTTGTCTGTTGTACTCACAGGTCCAGTTTGACCGTTATTTGGCCTCTCCTGATACGCTTGTGATGCCGCAACTCAACTTCCTGCTCAGTGCTGCTATCAAGTATGAGTCAGCTCACATTTAGCACATAATTTGTCTATAATACTGCCAGTTGCAAAGAACATGAAGCATTTTGTTTCAAAACACAATTTTACAATTACACTTTTGCCCTTTTATAAACAAAGAGCTCAAGAATGATGGAAAATGGAAAGTCCACAAAAAAAGTCATGTCAATCCAAACCTGTGTAACTTACTTTCTTTTGTGGAACTCAAAAGTAGATGCAGAATCTCTAAGCTGCTGTCCTCCATACAATGAAAATAAAGGATATTAACCTATAAAATTGACCAAAAAAAGCCCATAATACTGTAGATATCCATCATAACAGAGGCAATTTATATACAGTATATAAGTACAATTTCAAAACAGCATGTTTAATTCTAAGTCTGAGAGGGAAGAATTCATACTCGAAAACCTCACTTTACAATAATATTTCTACATACACTACAGTTCAAAAGTTTGGAGACAATAAGAAACTTTAAACTTTTTGTCTTTTCCCATCAGCGATGAATGTAAAATAAAACGTGAGTGCGGATCATAATCTCCTATAATAAGAAACTTTAAGAAATGCATTCTTTTATTTAGTATTAAATTGATCAAAAGTGACAGTAAAGATGTTAATAATGTTGTAAAAAGATCGGTCAGATAAATGATGTGCTTTTGAACATTCTATTCATCAAAGAATCTCAAAAGGTTTTTCTACCAAAAATATTAAGCAGCTGTTTTCAGCATATTCTTTTCAGAATGTTTTTTTGAGTTCCAAATCAGCATACTAGAATTATTTCTGAAGGATCACGTGACACCGAAGACTGAAGTAAGGGCTACTGAAAATTCTGCTTTGCCATTGCTGGAATAAATGAGATTTTAAAATAAATTAAAATAGGAGACAGTACAATTGTAATAATAATTCCCATTGTTACCGTTTAACTGAATTTGTGATCAAATAAATGCAGCCTTGGTAACTATAAGACACTTATATTATTGGTATATTTATTGGTATAGTTATATTTATTGGTATTTTACACTTAAATTTTAAGTTCATCTTAAGTGGAACTGGCAAGTTCTATTGCTAGCATAGAATATTGCCTCTTTTAAAAATGTTGTATTTTTTGTAAAAGTACACATTACATTTTTGACCCTTGTATACAATTTAAATGAACATTTCAGTTTTTGTCTCAATTTTTTTGTCACATGCATTTGTTACCATTTAGCTACACAATTTCTTACTACTCAGTCACATCCAACCTAAACAAATAATGTTTTGGTCTATAAAATTGATCTGGCCGTCATTGCATTAACGAAGCGGTGATGAACATGAGAGGTTTCTCGTGCATTTGTCATGGTTCTTGTTTCCTCCTCTTTCTTGTAGTTGGTGCTTTTAGCATCAGCACATCAGTGTGATGTTGCTATTTGAGCGGTAGAGAGGCGCACACACTGAGTCACATTGTTACTGGGAAATGTAACAGGCTTGAGGAGCACTCACTGTCCCTCAGGTTAATGTTCTCTATTAATGGAGATGGACTCGCGCACAGGCTTGGCACAACTAATTAGCTCCTGGTCCATTTCTCTCTCTCTCTTTCTAGCTATCTCTCCCACACATAAACACACCACACGTGACTGAACTCTGCATGAGATACAAAGACAAACTAAATAGAGATGGATCCATTTGCACACATAATTTTGTTGTGTACATTTCATGTTAAAGAGATCAACCGAATATGAAAATTCTGCCATTATTTAATCAGCCTTGTGTTTCTTCAAAACATCATGAAGTAGTTTTTGCTGAAAATGTACATATCTGCCTACGTTTTCATGTCTGATTCATATAGGAATTGTTCTTTTGGGTCGGGTATAGTAGTGAATTGTTGGATCCAATTCACAAAACTCTTCTGAATGATTTGTTTGTGGATCTGACTGATCCTGTTATCAGATTTATCTTGATCCAGTTCCTAGCTGATTAACAGCTCTCTAGAATGAAAGATTATCAGTGAGTAATGACTATTATTCACTGATAGTAATTTATTTATTGTACAAACCCAGATGGCTTCTGAAGAAATATAGCAATATACACTCACCAGACACTTTTTAGGTACACCTGTTCAACTGCTGACTAATGCACAGACATGGTCAAGACAATTTGCTGAAGCTTAAATTGAGCATCAGAATGGAGAAGAAAGGTGATTTAAGTGACTGAGTGTGGCATCATTATTGGTGCCAGGCAGGCTGGTCTGAAGATTTCAGAAACTGCTGATATGTGGGCAAAAATGGCTTGTTGATGTGAGAGTAGAATGGCCAGACTGGTTGAGTTTATAGAAGAGCAACAGTAGCTCAAATAACCCTTCGGTACAACCAAGGTATGCAGAAGAGCATCTCTGAACGGACAACACGTTGAACCTTGAAGCAGATGGGCTACAGCAACAAAGACAACACTAGGTGCCACTCCTGTCAGCTAAGAACAGGTAACTGACTTTATAGTTTACTCAGCTTCGCTCACCACAAATTGGACAGCAGAGGATTGGGAAAAGTTTGCCTAGACTGATGAGTCTCAATTTCTGTTGAGACATTTGGATGATAGGGTCAAAATTTGGTGTAAACAACATGAAAGCATGGATCCTTCCTGTCGATGGTTCATGCTGGCGGTGGTGTTATGGTGTGGGGGATATTTTCTTGGCACACTTTGGGCCTCTTTGTACCAAATGAGCATTATTTAAACAGCACAACCTGAACATTGTTGCTGACCATTTCCATCCCTCCATGATCAAATTCTGACTCCACCTCCTGACCCATCTTGTGATGGCTACTTCCAGCAGGATTACACACCATGTCACAAAACTCAAATAATCTCAACTGCCTTCTTGATCATGGCATTGAGTTCACTATACTCAAATAGCTTCAGTCAGAGTCACCAGATCTCAATCCAGTAGAGCACCTTTAGGATGTGGTGGAACTGGCGATTTGCATTATGGATGTGCAGCCGACAAATCTGCAGCAACTGTGTGATGCTATCATGTTAATATGGACTAAAATCTCTGAAAAATATTTCCAGCACCTTGCTTCATCTATGGCATGAAGAATTAAGACAGTTCTAAAGGCAAAAAGGTGATGTACCTTATAAAGTGGCAGTTGTGTAAAGTGAAGATGTATGAAATACATTTATAATTCACTGTATTTCATGGTAATTTTATGGTGTTTTTACATCCTTTATGAAGTTTGCAGTCCTTTTCATTGTAATCACATGGAAGAGAGCAGCATTTTGTTTCGATGGAACGTTTTGACATGTTTGGTACAACTTGTGAGTGAAAAAATGACACATTTTATTTTTGAGTGAATTTAAAACCAAGCCTTAATTTGATATGAGGCCTATTCATGTATGAGATAAACGTTTACATGCATGTTAATTGCTTATTTACCATTAAAACTGCAGTATATACATATGTGTAGCTGTACTAGCAGAAGTGCATCTGTAGAGGGCAGTGTTACAGTAGCACTAAACTGAATCCAGATCAGTGTTTTGTGTGGCTCTACTGTCTTTGCTCACTCATCCAGCAATATTCGGACCAGTTTATGTAGTTTTCACTTAGGCGATTCATGTGTGATGTGTTTCCAAGAACCCAGATCAACGGAAGTACCCTCAAGAACCAAAACAGCACCAAGTTATGGCTACTGAAATGTTCCTAGAGTCATTTATCTATGAAGTTGTTTTGATTCAGTTTGCTCAGTCACAAAATATAAAATATAGTTGTCAATTTAGCCTTGACCGGTTTATTTATTAATCATGTATGGTAAAAAGCTACAAAACGGCTACTCATTTTATTATTTGGGAAACTCTTGTGTCTGTCTAACATGATACATGAAAGTGTAGTCAGCTACAATAAATTCAGGGTGTTGTCCATTTTATTTAATTGCAATGATATCAACAGTGTGACATGAGTACTGTAATGTGATCTGTAACTAATATAAGTTAAGTCAAATTGAATGTGTAAATTTAACAAAGTATTCAGAATAATTCTCTCTCTCTCTCTCTCTCTCTCTCTCTAACAGGGAGCAGATCTTCAAACAGTCCACAGAGCTGGTGTGTCGTGCATATGGAGAGGTGTACAAAGTTGTCACCAACCCTACAAATGCTTATAAAGATGCAGAGTCTGTCCTGCACAGAACCCCACAGCAGGTACAGACCCTGCTGTCCTGAAATGTGCTGCACACACCCTACAAACTGTGACAAGCAAGGATTTGACTTCCACACTCAGTGTTCTGGGACTGACACTGAATTCTGGCCACAAGACCATATTCAAATACTCGTCTGGTGATTGGGAGGGGTTTATCATTGTTAATAGTTAATTATGTGAAACAAAGACACTCCAGTGATAATGAGTATATACAGAAAAATGATCCATCTTGATTTCTCGAATGTTGCTCTGCGGACGCTGCTGTTTGCCAGAGGAGAGGACAGCTCACATTGAGAAAAATATTTATTTTTCCTTCCCATGTGAATGGAGATCTCCACTAGCAGGCCCAGGGAAGCAAACTATAGACCATTTCATTGCCACATACAGATTCACATGCACTGAAATATACATACAGTCATTACATTACATACACAGGGGCTTTTTCGTTCACCGCCACAGAGGCCTGATATGACTCGGTGTCAGTCGGTAATCAGAAACAGCTCTGTCTTTCTTCTCTTTAAACCTTTTTTTTTAACTGCATTAAAATACACACTTAAAAGTTCACAGACTTGTCTCTCTCACAGTTTTTTCCCTCTCAGCTTCTTTTGAAAGAGATAGTTAAATGAAATTTTGCGGCCACCCAGCGGAGAAGTTGACCAATGGGGAGAAAGTCGAAGGCATTCTCTCAGACAATGGTGCTTTCATGTCAGCGGCCCAATGGGCAGTCACGCCATCATTTAATTGCCGACAAAACGCCTGCCAGTGCTCGTTCGTCAACTAAATTTAGCAGAACACTGAAAAACAGTGGAGAAAAAAGCAGTATTACTCTCAGACTATTAATAGACGTTTGTACCAGTTCTGAAATGGAAGCAGGCAGAATAGTAAGACCTAGCAGAAGTGCAGGGTGACAGAAAAAGACCATTAGGATGTGTGGAGACTACAGTGAACTCAGTGTGTGAGAGTCGCTGGGGGCCACATGGCCTCTCATCTGGTGGAATATTTTGAGCGTGTCACATGGCCGCATTAAAGGGACTCTCCCCACGGTGCCTGTAGCCAAGACGCCCCTCACATGCCTCGCATTCAGCTCGAGGCTTTCAGCTAGCGAAAAGCAAAGTCAAGTGAAGTACAAGTGCGACACTGTGGTGTGGTGTACTGTGAAATGGGTTATGAATATATATGACTATTTTTAGCCCAGATCACATCTGTGGGAGGCATGGAAACCCATTTTGGTTATCGCACAGCATCTAAACCTGCAACACATCATCTAAACTGGAAACATTTTGTGTGCGGTGCAGGGTCAGTCTGAGTAGGTTTCAAATATATTATTATTTATTTATTTATTTATATATATATATATATATATATATATATATATATATATATATATATATATATATATATATATATATATATATATATATATATATATATATTAAAAAGTGGCATTAACTACTATGTACTTACTATATATTTTTTTCTTTATTTTAAGGTGTCGTTATTATACATTTAAGTACTGAGTAATATTAATAAACTACATGTACTTACTATGGTTAGGGTTAAGATTAGGGTTTGGATTAGGGTTACTTGCAAGTAATTATGCATAATTAATTGTTATTATAATAGTAAGTACATGTAACATGTAACAAGGACACACTGTAAAAAGCAGTTTCAACTAATTATTATTTATTAACTAGTTCCACAGAAATTTTATGTTCAGTCAATTTCTGACTTCAAAGTGTTATCTTAATTGTTATTTTTAGTTGGCTCAACCTCTACTGAACTAGTTTTATAGTCCATTCAACTAAAATGTTTTAATTGGTCAAACATTTAGAAGACTACAGCAAGTTATGTAAATTAAAATTTTACCATTTACTCCATGTGTTTTATATGTTACCTCAACTAAGATTTATTATTTGGCAATTATCGTAAGAAATAAATAAACATATTTTTATAGTTTAACAAAATTATTAAAAATGTTTAACTGGTGTTTATCAATCACTAAAAACACACATTACAACAAATACTAGCCTTTATTTAATAACAATCTCCATTTATAACATTTTTCAAACAGACTAAACATACAGAAATGAAGAAATAAAGTCACCTACATCTTGGATGGCCTGACGGTCAGTAAATTAACAGCAAATTTTCATTTTTGGGTGCACTATACCTTTAAAGCTCCAGTTGACAAACATTACATCTGTAATACATCTGCAAAATTCAGTTTAAACATTGTTTAATGAACCAGTTTTCCTCTGGCCAGACGAAACCAGCATGGTGTGGTTTAACTCTAGGCTGCAACACAGGTCAGATTGAGCAGAGGACTTGTCTGGTTCTCGTGGTTTTGTCCCAATGGCCAACAAGGTCTTCGGAGGGGATCTGTCTCTTGAGCTCATCTAGCTGACATGGCCTCCGCTGACATTCAGGGCTGTCAAGGTCATCTCTATGTGCTGATCCACCATCTGATCTGGATACGAACTGGATCTGGGTGGCTATGGTGACCTTGGAATAAGAATGAAACAGACTAATATTAGCGTAGATGCCACTGAGAACAATAAAGCACATTATAATTGTAGTAAAAACTCTAAACATTTACACATATTACCTGGAATGAAAACAATAAACCCCTAGTCTTGAAAGTACACACAGTATGTAGTTACAGTGGAGCAGTCTGGTCACGTGCCAGTGTTTGGTGCCTTGGAAGAACCGACTGGGTTGCATCTGAAATCTTGCAATGATGACAAAGCACCAATGAAATCTTTGGCTACACCCTGATGGAGAAAGAAAAGTACATTTTAAGTTCAAAAAATGAAATGATGCCTTTTAAATCATTTACAATGTATCAATATCAGTTAATTAAATTTGTGATGAAACAGAAGTTGCAACCCTTTATTTTATTTTTTATTTTTGGCACAAATCCATGCCACAATCCATTGCACAAAAGGGAGCATTGATTATAGGGCTAGGTTACCTCAAATAGCATAAAAATAATATCCAAATATAACGTTTTGTAAAATGTTGTATGCATGTTTTGGCCTGAGACTTGCTGCTGGTATAGCCTACATATTTTTAAAATTCATAAAGAAAAAATAAAATAAAATTGTTTTCTGCAAATTCTTGTTACATCTCCCCAAGTACCACTCTGGTGATTTTTATGTTGCTTTACTGTATCATCTTTTAATCATTGCATAAATCATGACCAATGCTATTTACGTTGCTATACAGACATATTTTAAAAATTCATTAAAAAATAGTATCAAATTGTTTTCTGAAAACTCCACCGGATTCTTGTTCTACATCTCCCCAAGTACCACTGTGGTGATTTTCATGTTACTTTACTGTATCATTATTTAATAAATGTATAACACAGTAATGCTATTTACTACCTCACTGTAAAGACACATTTTAAAAATTCATAAAAAGATAAATTTTTTTTTTCTGCCAACTCCACCAGATTCTTGTTCTTCATCTCCCCAAGTACCACTGTGGTGATTTTCATGTTACTTTACTGTATCATTATTTAACAATTGTATACCACACTCATGACCAATGCTATTTACGTTCCTATACAGACATTTTTTAAAAATCTTAAAAAGATAAAATCAAATTGTTTTTTTGCCAACTCCACCAGATTCTTGTTCTTCATCTCCCCAAGTACCACTGTGGTGATTTTCATGTTACTTTACTGTATCATTATTTAATAATTGCATACCGAAATCATGACCAATGCTATTTACTATCACATACACAAAGCAAAATGAAGATCGCCACAGTGGTACTTGGGGAGATGATTTTTTTAATGTCTGTATAGCAAAGGTAAATAGCATTGGTCCTGACTTTGGTATACAATTATTAAATAATAATACAGTAAAGTAACATGAAAATCACCACAGTGGTACTTGGGGAGATGTAGACCAAGAATCTGGTGGAGTTTGCAGAAAACAATTTGATTTTTTTTTTTTCTCTTTATAAATTTTTAAAATATGTATACCAACACCAAGTGTCTCAGGCCAAAACATGTATAGAACATTATACAAATCCATTGCAAATGTTTTATTGAAAGTTTAATACATTAAATACAATTAAACATTAAAATACAGTATCTCACAGAAGTGAGTACACCCCTCACATTTTTGCAAATAATTTATTATATCTTTTCATGTGACAACACTGAAGAAATGACACTTTGCTACAATGTAAAGTAGAGAGTGCACAGCTTGTATCACAGTGTAAATTTGCTGTCCTCTCAAAATAATTGAACACACAGCCATTAATGTCTAAACCTGTACCTGATACTGTACCATTAAATAAGAAGTGCCTGTATAATGTGTTTTTTAATTAGACTATTATTATCGATTAATTGACTGTGGCTTCAGTTTGATACGTGATCCGACCAACCGATACCGATTTACAAAGATTTCGAAGCTTCATGGCTATCACTACCACGCAACGCCATGTACACACGCAACAAATTTTTCAGTATAGACTGCTGTGTTTGACGAGCGACATTTCACTGTTGCTTGTTATTAATCACGTTTAATGTCGTCTTGTTTACTTCACGGGACAATTTCAAAAGTTTACACACGCAAAAATCCATTCAGTCCATGATATCTATCTTCAAATGGCCGCATTACTGTGGTTAACGTTAGCACAATGGCTTATAAAAGAGAGAAAGACGATCTCTTCATATCTTTTCACATCACGGAAACACAAAAATATCATACAACATGCAAAAATGAGCTAAAATTCATTATAGTAACACAGCTTTTGACATTAAGTGTTTTATGGATTAAACAAGGTGAAAGACCACATTCATTTCACTTTTCCAAATTTTCCTCAGACATATCATACAATGCATATTCGATGTTTTTATATATGTTGTAAGTTTGTGTATAAATTAGGGGTGTCAACGTTAATGCATGCAATTAATCAAAAAATTTAACATGTTAATATTTTTTTAACGCAAATTAATCATTTGATAAGGTTTGACCCACTACTTTTTGCTGTCATCGCAGCGCAAAAGGTTATCTATCATAGTGTGATGAGGGTACAGCAAACCAGTGTTGCCAGGGGCATCGGCACAAGTGGGCTATTTTGAAAATACAGTCACGGGAAAAATTACAGAGCCTTGGGTTGCATTTTTTTGGGCTACTTTTATAAAGTACCACGGCCGCCCAAGGTGTATATAGACAAGTAAAAATTAAAATAGATCCTTTTACTAATGTGTATTATACTTGGAATGTATACCTGGCAACTTAAGAACAGAGAGGTGGTTGTAACATCACAAACAATGTGAGTTTCAGGAGAGCACATGTTAAGGCTTTTACACAGCAGAAATAAACATGACAACAGCCACTATAGATTATATAAGATAATAAACACACGATTACGATAGGATATTTGTATGTGATTTTCTTGAATGGATGTGTACATCTGAAATGCTAATTTGTGCAGAGATATAAAAGGCTATAAATAGAATATTTTAACAACAGTAAATGACCAAATTCCACACATGATCGCAAAAGGAAATTATTACAAACACTCGATGGTGGTTTAAAGTGAGTTCTGAGTAAAAGTGTATTATTAATATTATAAATTGTCTTATGAAGCATGATGCTAATATTAGCTCTAATGCACCTGCAAAACAGGTCCAATTCTTCTTCATAATGCATATTGTCATAATACTTCACGTAAGGTTGCAAGAAATGTTTTGTTGTATTTATTTACAAATAATTTTGATAATAGTTGGGTAAATGTATACTGGGTTTGAAGCGATGTGGCTTGGTAAATGTTTTATTGCCAGTAAAAGGCTAATAATGGCTGAATAAAAACAAAAGAATAATGATAAAAGAGTAATAAGGATTATGTCTCATACCTGTCGGAAGTGTGAAAGGTTCTGTTTCCTTAAACTAGTTTGTCATGCATGTCTTTATTTCAACACATTTACAGGTAAATCCTAATATTTTAAATTTGATTAATCATGATTAATCGCAGTCCATGACTGTGATTAACGCGATTAAATTTTTTAATCGATTGACAGCACTAGTATAAATATATATGTTTTAAATAAAACATTTAGGCCTACACCTTTTCAATATACATTTTGATAAATTCAGTCTAACATTAAGTACAAATATTTATTCAGTGCCACTTACCTGAAGCCAGAACTTGACACTTAACATGAACTCATAAAACACTTTCTAAATGTCCACTCAAAAAAATCGAATATGTTGCATGATTTTCTCGTTAAATTAGTCTAAAAAATAACATTTATTTAGTGCAACTTACCTGACACATGAATTTGACAAGATGGTGGCGCTGTTTCTCCCGCGAAGTCACTCAGGCACTTGCATGTGCAGAATGATCTCAGTGTTGGCTGGATTTGTTTTAATTAGTTTAGTCAACATTTAGCATTCTGGATGTTGACTGGATTTGAAAATAACATTAAACCATTCATTTAATGTTTTTAAAATATGTTTGCGCAGACTTAATATAATATGTCTTCTCAACTAGGCCCAAGCAATAAAATTAGTTAAATATTAAAAATCTTAAATATTTCTGCCCTTCCAACGTCTTGTTAATTGGATTTTTTACAGTGCACTTAAAATAAAGTGTTACCTTTTTTAATTTTTATAGCGCTTTTTACAATACAGATTGTGCCAGTATTAAACAGGAAAATAGTGCGTCGAAGGATCCAAAACTCCATCGTTCTTCTCTGGCCAGATGAAACCGGCTGTTTAATTCCAGGCTGCAACAAAGTCAGATTGTGCAGAGGACTCATCTGGTTCCCGTACAATGTACTTATTGTGTTCATATTGTATTGCAAAACATTTTTGCTGCTATTGAGGTGGAATACGAGTAAGGTTAGGTACAGGTTTGGTGGTATGGATAGGTTTAAGGGTGGGTTAAGGTGTAAGGGATGGGTCAACAGTATTGTAACTATAAATGTAATTACAGATGCAATTACATGCAGGTATTTTTAAATTGTAAGTACAATGTAAAACATGTATGTACATAATAAGTGCATTGCACCAAATGATTAATTCAAATGTAAGTACTGAGTAGTTAAGGCCACTTAATATAAAGTGGGACTAAAAATTCTATAGTATGATATAGTGGGAATATGGAGTTCATAGTTATGGAGGAAGAGGAAACAAAATTTGCAAGTTGGTGCAGTTGATGATATTTATATGGGCAAAAATTACAATACAATTCTGATAGCTTGTAATGCAAATCAACAGATCTTTATGATAGCATGTAATAGTATAGCAGACTACTTAAATAAAATGTTAGATAGTAAGATCAATTTAAATGCTTAGTTTAATGATCAAAGTCTCTGTAGTTTTTATTCTGTGGGGCAAAGCATATAATGCAATGTAATACAATGATGATTCAGAGTCGTACAAATAAGCATTCCTCAAAAGCAAGATGTATCATACTTACATTGATACTCATATTTTAACATGATTAACATAAAAAATTATATCAGGTCAGTTGTACCACCAATATACTTTTGACTTTATAGCACCCAAAAATATCAAAATTACATGCTCAACATTGATTATTTATTTAAGTTATTGTATGTATGATATAACACACTCACTGTCATAATAAAAAAAATATATATCCAACATCCCTTCTCTAAAAACCTGTAACTCAAATATTTCAACAAAATGAAACATGAATTTTGAACATGGTTTTATCCAATGTTCAGATTCTCTTCTGAAAATGTATGCAAATTCATGCATATTCGATTAGATAATACCTCATTTGCATATGTAAACATTATATTTCAGAACACTAATACAAAACAACTGTCCTAATGTACTGTGATTAACCAACTAGGGAAGTATGGTAATATCTATTACATTTTTATTTTATTTTTTTTCTATTCACCTATGGTGTCTTAGAATTATTTTTTTAAATCTCCCTTGAGTGAATGTGGCTTAAGTGTCCAAATACTTTTTTGGGCCCCTGCACAACACTACTTGGGGCTTTAAGAGACTATAAGTTTATTTTAAGTTTCTCCCTGCAGGCCGCACTGTACCACCACAACTCTTAACCTTACATGCTTTTAAATGTTACGCTTTGAGACGTTATCTAAGCGGGGTCAATACTGAGGTGTTGGACTCTGTAATGTGATGACATCATGGCTGTGGATAGACCGCTGGATTCAGATCTAGACTAACCCCACCCTGACCCGTCCAAACCCACAATCAACACAGACTAACATAGCCCAGCAAACGAAAGTTGATGAGATCCTTATATTATACGCAGATGAGTTTTGTTGCTCAATATAAGTTATAATTTAAAGGGTGTTATCTAAGGGCCTTCTTAATGTTAGTGGTTTGTTGCAACAGTTTGTGAGTCCCTATAGAGTTTATTGTTGTTGTATATAGAGCGTTATTTTAGTAGCATTGATATGCTATTATAGTTTTTTTTTTTAAATTTATATTAGATTTTTTTTTATATTATTATAGAATAGATTTTCTATCTGCTTTTGTAAAAGAGACATTCACATTGACATAATAGTATATCAGTGTCATTAAAATAACACTGCTCTTTATCGAACAAAAATACAATTAGATTTTTTTTTTTTTTTAGATATATCTAATAGTATATTATTAGAGAATATATTTTCTATATATTTTTGGAAAAGAGACATTCACATTGACATAAAAAAAACCCTATAATAGTATACCAGTGACACTAAAATAACGCTGTTGTATATCCAACAAAAATTAACAATATAGGGACTCGTAGCCTGTTGCAACTAAAATAATTTGTGTCAAACTTTAAAAACTTAAAACTTCTTCAAACATGAAACCTTAAAACATTGTTTGTTTGTTTTTTATTTTAATACAGACTGTTAATACTGTATAGTTACAGTTATCATTATAGTTATTGTTCTTGTTGAGACCGAGCCTTCAGTCTGGTTTAGGATGGTCTAGTCTTGGTCTAGGTCTTGGGTTACACTTTATTTTAAGGTGTCCTAATTATACTTTTAAGTACTGAGTAATATTAATTAACTACATGTATATGGTTAGGATTAGAGTTTGGCTTAGGGTTACTTGCATGTAATTATGCATAATTTATTGTTATTATAATAGTAAGTACATGTAATGTGTAACAAAGACACCTTAAAATAAAGTGTTACCAGGTCTTGTATTGTCATGCTCTTGACTCAAACTCAGGTTGTTACCACAACAAGTACACAAATACCACCTACGAACATGACTCTTTTGATTGGTTGCCTGTTATCAGTTGTTTTTTACACCTTCGCTTCCCACTAAAAGGTTCGTAAAAAGTGCCTAACTGTGTTATAAACATTTATACCTGCTCATGTTGGTGAAAGTGTTCTGTGTTAATGAGTATTACACCAGCTGGTGGTATGGGTTTGCGCATGTATCAGTGTGCAATGAAGCACATGGCCGTGTTTAACTAGACGCACTCACGCTCATTCCTTCCCATTAGCACGTGTTATATGGCGGCCGCACCAGTGTGCAACAGGTGTTGTGTTCCATTGACAGGTGTAAGAGAAACCATTAGGGTTAACACTTCAGCGCACACAGCTGATATATCCATCCATCCGTCCATCCATCCATTTCTCTGTCTGTTCTATCTTAATTAACCAGAAATTCCCTGTATTTGCCCTTTTGACCTACTTTGCAGTCAAACTGGTTTCAGTATACATTAAACTGGCTGTTACAGTTGGCAGGAGATCAGTTTTGCTTAGAACACTTTGCCCCATGCTGTGTCCCAATTCACTGTAATATGTACTAGGTACATTCTTTTGAGTGTGTTCTTAGACAATATGTGATGCAATCATTTTGAATTGGAAGTCACAATGAGTCATTTGTGGGGTTGTTCTTGTTGTTAACTAAAAGTAAAACTATTAACATTTATTTTGTTAGTTGAAATAAAGTTGAAATAAAATAATAACTGAATGAAAAACTGAGCTGGCTTGCTCAGTTGGGGACACCTAATTTCTAGCGATTATCGCCGATTTGATTGCTCATATACTATTTAAACTAAACTGAGCTAGACAATGACATCTCTGAATTCAATAATGAAATGCCTTTAACTGAAAATTAAATGTTTAATCTTATTATATATTACTGACACTCTGTCCTCCAATTTGATACTGTTAAGTGCTTTGACACAATCTGTATTGGTAAAAGCGCTATATAAATAAAGGTGACTTGACTTGACTTGAAAAAGGCAACTGAAGTACATTGATTAAAACTAAAATGGAAATAAAAAATAAAGCTAAATAGAAATATTTTAAACAAACATAAAAATAACAAAAGCTCTTAACAAAATTACCAAAAATAAAATTATAAAAATAAAAACTAATCCAAAATATTAATAAATATAATAGCATATTTAAAAAATAATACAAAAATAGCACTGGTTATTTGTGGAGAAATGCAATTATAAACAAATAAAAAAAAATAAAAAATAAAAAAAAACTGTTTGTGTGTAAGTCTCAGTTTCAAATTATGTCATTATTATTATTACAAAATTCCATTAATAAACATCATTTCTTCTCTTTAATTTGTGTGACAGATTGCTGTAGCCTCCACTGGCAGCACTTAGCCAATAATCTCTTTCATCTTACTATACAAAGACAATATGAATGCATACGCAAACCAATGATATCTCTCTTTTTTTTCTTTTTTTTTTTAAATATACAAAAACCATAAGAATGAATTTCAGAGGGTATGTTGAAAGATATGGTACAATGTATATCTCTCATGCATATTTATTTGCTTTTATTTAATTTTGAATTTAATTTATTTTAATTAAGTATGTTCGAATAAATCTTCTAATTCTGTCATTACAGTGCCTGAAAATTGTTTTATAACATCCAATGTATTAAATGATTATATACTGACAAATATTTAGAGCAGAAAAATAGTAATTATGTCATTAGAAAGCAGAAACTGAAAAAAAAAGTAATTAAAAATGTGTTTCTGGGTCAAAATGATACTGGGCCAGGCTAAAATGTCTTAAATCTGTGTCTTTAGCCACACAGCCTCTTATTCTTTACACACATGAATAGTATGCAAATAAGGAATGGTGCGTGAGAGTCAAGATTTGGGTCAAACTGATTTTGGAAGTGCACATAAAGGCCAGCTCAATTCGATGTGATAAAGCTGTTCGATAGGAAGCAGTGGTTAAATCACTGAGTGGTGTTGGACTTTGTCCAGGGCTGCCACAAGCTCTGGATGATGTCAGACATTCTTCAGACTGAATCCAATTGATATCTTGATCTGTTGCATATCTAATTCTTTATAATGAAAGGCATCCAGACTATCAGTGTCAATAATACTGATCTGTTTTTAAGGCAATGTCAGAGGTTAGTTTAATCTCCTTCAATAGATTTGTGCATTCCTCCTTATTCTCCCCTGTTCTTCATGCTTCTTCGAAAGTGCCCAAGTCCTTTTTCTGCAGGAATTCACCATTGCAGCCAAATTCTTAGACTGCTATTATGTGGCTAATCTTGGCACCTGTCTCCTCCCTTTTGCATTAATCAAATCAGAATGAAATCAGTTACGCAATATACATTATTACCCCTTGTTGCAGCTAATGAGGTAAATTAGGATTTTTCGTGAAATGCTCTATGATGGCACCAACATGCAGTGACATGTTGACAGTGATGGGTTTAATCATAGGTCTGCTTTTGAGATACCTTGTAAAATATCAGTTAATCCATGGTCAAGTCACCTGTAGTTTTATAGGGTTTTGCACAATACAGCTTGTTTCAAAGCAGCCTTACAGTGATAAACAAGAAAATTGTGATTCAATGATGCAAACAAAATTCAATTATGCTGTAAAGTAGATGACAATATAAACAGTCACTCTTCAGATGAAATCAACTGATTCAGTTCAGTTTAATAATAAAAAACTGACATAATAAAAATGGTTTGCCTACACATAGATTATACATTATACATTAAATCACATTTTCAATGAAACATGGTCACAATATACCTTTTTAAGCATATAATCTATCTAAAATATGATGTCCAATATAGCAAATTCAGCAGTTTTACTAAAATATGTTATTGTTTTGTTTTGGGTTGGGTTTTGTTATTTTGAATAATGGTTTTGTTTAAGGTTTTTTGTTTGTTTGTTTGTTTTTTAGATAGGAGGTCCACTATAGCAAATTATACACGTTTACTAAAATATCCTAACAATAAATAAAATTTGTGTCGGCGCCAATAGCCTCATATAGCGCTGTTGTGCTCTGGGCGTCCCGAGTTCGAGTCCCGGTGTTGTGCCCATTTTCGACCCCTGCCAAATTATTACCCCCTCTCGTTGAAATCGCTACCTGATTGCCTAATCCTAGCCCCACCCCTAATCCTAAATCCTCCCCCACACCTAACCCTAAACCTACCAATACTAGGGGGTAGTAATCTGGCGGGGGTCAGAATTGGGCACAACACCGACTTTTGGACCTGTCCCGATCATGTCTCTCTCTCCCACTTCGCTTCCTGTCAACTAACTGTCCTATGATAATAAAGGTAAAAAAAATAAATAAATAAAAATAACACCAAAATTATATCTTAAAACAAACAAAAAACAATAAAGTTCCCTATCTGTCGGTCACTACGAGTTATGTTGTGACGACATAGGGGATTTACTTGGGAGCCCCAATCATCTCTGATTTAAGAGAAAACGCCAATGAATATTGGCTAGTGGATTTTGCATACCTGCGCCACTCCCTATGCACACGGGTATAAATAGGCGGCAGGTGCATCCACTCATTAGCTTTTTGCTTCGGAGCCGAGTGGATGAGAAGAATGCTGATCTCCACAAAAGCCTTTCATCTTTTATTTGTTCCTGGTTGGCATCACGGTGCAATCAGAGGAGTCCTTTTCAGCAGCGATTCCCCTGGGCACTTCAACGGAAAGAGCAAATTCTAAAAGAGCAAATCACGAACAGTCTCATCTTTTTCAAGATGCCGTTCTGTTCGTGTCTTCTTGGTTGTGGTCGTAATCTGTCTGTGGATGACGGACACGATCGTTGTCTTCAGTGTCTGGATCTACAGCACGCTGAAGATGCGTTCGTGGATGACTCATGCGCCTGTTGTGGGCACATGAGAAGATACGATGTCGATCGCAGCATCGGGGGATGGGCTTACGTCCTCTGAAGATGAAAATGCAGTGGGGCTGCCCCCCTCGGGTGTGGTCGCTGCTGCCGCACCAGACCCAGAGTTGATGGCCATGCTTGCTCGGGCAGCCGAGAGCATCGGGCTGGAGGTCAACAGACCGCCCAGTCCCGAGCCTTCTCGGCTGGATGATTGGTTTCTCGGAGCGAGGCGCGGCTCACAACCACGTCCTACTCCAGTTCCTTTTTTCCCCGGAGGTGCATGAGGAGCTGACGAAGTCGTGGATGGCCCCTTTTACGGCCAGAAGCCGCTCGTCCATCCCCTCCGTCCTTACTACCCTCGATGGCAGGGCTGCCAGGGGGTACGTGGGCATTCCCCAGGTGGAGAGAGCGGTCACGGTGCACTTGTGCCCATGAAACGCCGCCACTTGGAGGAATCGTCCGCGTCTCCCGTCCAAAGCCTGTAAGCTGACGGCCGCGCTCGGGGCCAAAGCTTATAGTGTGGCGGGCCAGGCAGCCTCTGCCCTGCATGCCATGACTATCCTGCAGGTACACCAAGCCAAGGCACTTAAACAAATGCACGAGGGTAGTACCGACCCGAGGTTCATGCAGGAGCTGCGCACGGCGACTGACTTTGCTCTATGGGCGACGAAAGTCACAGCGCGGCCCCTCGGGAAGGCGATGTAAGCCATGGTGGTCCAAGAACACCATCTCTGGCTCAACCTGGCAGAGATGAAAGATGTCGATAAAGTACGCTTTCTCGATGCCCCCATCTCCCAGGCTGGGCTGTTCGGCGACGCTGTCGAGAGCTTTGCCCAGCAATTCTCGGCAGTGCAGAAGCAGACAGAGGTGATCCAGCACATCTTGGGCCAGGCCTCCGTCTGCTCGTCACCGTGGGCGCCCTCCTGCGTCCTCCAGAGCTGCTCCGCCCCGTTGCCTCCTCACTCTCGCCCACGACCCATCTTGCCAGCGGCCAAGAGAGTGCGGTTCGGGGACGCAGTGCCTCCCCCACGCACCTCTAGCCAGTCCCCCCTGGGACCCAGGGAGTTTTGCGAGGATGCCTCAGAATGCACAGCCTTCTGTACCATCCAGCTCTACTCGCTGCACCACCACAGGTACGTCAATCGTTAGAGCCACTTTTACAGCCCTTACTTCATCGTACCCAAGAAAGGCGGTGGTCTTCGACCAATCCTGGACCTGCGAGTCTTGAACCGGGCCCTGCACAGGCTCCCGTTCAAGATGCTGACGCACAAGCACATTATCAAATGCGTCCAGCCCCAGGATTGGTTTGCAGCGATCGACCTGAAGGACGCTTACTTTTATGTTTCGATCCTTCCGCGACACAGACCGTTCCTATGGTTTGCGTTCGAGGGTCGGGCATGGCAGTACAGGGTTCCTCCCCTTCGGGCTCTCCCTATCTCCCCGTGTCTTCACGAAGGTCGTAGAGGGCGCCCTTGCCCCGCTAAGGGAAGTGGGCGTCAGGATTCTCAGTTATCTCGACGATTGACTCATTCTGGACCTGTCACGAGAACAGTTGTGCGATCACAGGGACAGGGTGCTCCGGCACCTCAGCCAGTTGGGGTTTGGGTCAACTGGGAAAAGAGCAAGCTCTCCCCTGTGCAGAGAAGAGTTAGACTCGGTGAGTATGATGGCGTGCCTCTCGGAGGACCGCGCCCAGTCAGTGCTGAACTGCCTGAGTTCCTTCAGAGGCAGGACTGTGGTTCCGCTGAAACAGTTTCAGAGGCTCCTGGGGCATATGGCATCCGCAGCCGCAGTCACGCCGCTCGGATTGCTTCATATGAGACCACTTCAGCACTGGTTTCACTCCCGAGTCCCGAGGTGGGCATGGCGTCGCGGTACACTTCGTGTGAACATCACACAGGAGTGTCGCCGCTCCTTCAGCCCCTGGATGGACCTTGCCTTTCTACCTGGACAGGGCCTCGACTGCTTTGGCACATCAACTGCCTAGAGTTGCTGGCCTTGCAGCAGTTCCGGCCACTGCTGCTCGGCAAGCACGTGTTGGTCCATACGGACAACACTGCGACTGTCTCGTACATCAACCGGTTGGGAGGTGTACGATCACGTCGCATGTCACCTCCTCTGGAGTCAGACGCAGCTCAAGTCGCTGCGTGCTGTCCATATTCCGGGGCAGCTCAATCGTGCGGCCAATGCGCTCTCACGACAGCTCATGTTCCCAGGAGAATGGCGACTCCATCCCGAGACGATCCGGCTAATCAGCTCAGGTAGCCCTGTTTCCTTCCCGTGAGTCCTCCCACTGCAAGCTATATTACTCCGTGACTGAGGCCCCCCTCGGCACAGACGCACTGGCACACAGCTGGCCTCGGGCTCTACGCAAGTATGCGTTTCCCCCAGTGAGCCTGCTTACACAGACACTGTTCAAGGTCAGGGAAGACGAGGAGCAGGTCCTGCTGGTCGCCCCGTACTGGCCCACCTGGACCTGGTTTCCCGAACTCATACTCCTTGCAACAGCTCTTCCCTGGCGCATTTCTCTGAGGAAGGGCCTCCTTTCTCAGGGGCTCGGCACCATATGGCACCCGTGTCCAGATCTGTGGAACCTCCACGTGTGGTTCCTGGACGGGACACGGCAGACTTGAGCGGTCTCCCACGGACTGTGGTAGAGACCATCACTCAGGCTAGAGCTCCTTCAACAAGGCAAGTCTATGCACTGAAGTGGAGTCTGGTCACGAACTGGCTGGGCTTCAGAGAGGTCCCTTTCAGCCGCTGGAGTCAGTTGAGCTTAAGTTCCTGTGCTCACCGTGCTCACTTCCATCAAGAGGGTCGGGGACCTCCAAGCATTTTCGGTGAGCGAAGAGTGCCTTGTGTTCGGGCTGGTCTACTCTCACGTTCTCCTGAGCCTGGATACGTGCCTAAGGTTTCCACCACGCCCTTCAGGTGGTGAACCTGCAAGCACTGCACTCGGAGGAGGCAGATCCAGCCTTGGCATTGCTGTGTCCCGTAAGAGCGTTGCGCATATACGTGGACCGCACCCAGAGCTTTAGAAGCTCTGAGCAGCTCCTGGTAACACTTTATTTTGATGGTCCCTTTTAAAAATTCTGTTGACACTAAGTAATGTTGCAACTACATGTCAACAAACTCTCATAAGAGTATTAGTAAACTGTCTGCTTCATATCTACTAACTCCTTATTGTGTTGGTCTCCCAACAGATATTCTACTGACTATAAGTAATTTTGCAAGAACGTGTCAACTTAATCTAACCCTAACCCTACCAGTCAACTAATACACTACTAACACTCTAATGAGAGTCAGTAGAAATGTAGGTGCCACATTACTTATAGTCAATAGAATGTGTTAAAGGGACCATCAAAATAAAGTGAAACCCAGCTCTTTGTCTGCCACGGAGGTCAGCAGAAAGGGAAGGCTGTCTCCAAGCAGAGGTTGGCCCACTGGATAGTGGATGCCATCGCCTTGGCGTACCAATCCCAAGGCGAGCCGTGCCCCCTAGGGGTGAGGGCTCACTCCACACGGAGTGTTGCCTCCTCCTATGCATTGGCGCACGGCGCCTCTCTGGCAGACATCTGTAGAGCTGCGGACTGGGCGACACCGAATACCTTCGCGAGATTTTACAATCTCTGCGTCGAGCCAGTTTTTTCCCATGTGTTGGGTAACAGGTAAGTGGCAGGAAGAGCTGGCCGGTGTCACGCTTGCTGCGCCATTCCCCCTCACCCGGGGATACGAGCGCCCCTTTCCTTCTCCAGTTCAGTTCCCCGGACGGTGCTTGTGTTAGCTCGCCTGGGTCTCCGTTCAGCCCCTGTACTGGGCTAGGTGTCCGTATGGCTTGATTCCCTTCGGGTAATCCCATATGTGTATTCTACCACGGTAAGGTTTCCCTCACGGTAAACCCGTGTCTTCCCTTTGACAGAGCCCTCTGTCAGGCCCTGTTGGCAGCTCTCCTCCCTACCCCTAGGTAGGATCTGCCCCAGGGTCCAGTCGTATGTAGTGACCCAGGCCTGGGTCAGTCCATATCAGTGTCTCCACATGTTACCTCCCTACGGGCAGGATGTGGCCTCTGTAGCGCCCTTCTGTAACAACAAATAGGAAAGACTTGAAGCTATCTTTCACTGAAGGTCGAAATCCCTTCCGACTACTGTGGGGAAAGGAACAGCGGCTTGGCTATCTCCAGCAGCGATGTACTCAGTGGTCCCTGCGGGCACCAAGTTTAGCGAATTTGCGCTGGGGCGATGGGAAGGTTGCGACCTTTCGCATGACATTTGTCTGTCACGTGCTCGCTTGTCAGCATCTGCATGCCACAAGGTTGTGATGGGGTTCAGGTTGTGGTGCTTTCCATAGGACCCCTATGTCGTCACGACATAACTCGTAGTGACCGACAGATAGGGAACATCTCGGTTACGTACGTAACCCTCGTTCCTTGATGGAGGGAACGGAAACGTTATGTCCCCATGCCACAATCTCGAACCATCGCTGGTTGCCAGGGACTCGTTCTCGGCTCCTCAGCGTAAAACCTGAGTGGATGCACCTGCCGCCTATTTATTCCCGTGTGCACAGGCAGTGGTGCAGGTATGCAAAATCCACTAGCCAATATTCATTGGCGTTTTCTCTTAAATCAGAGATGATTGGGGCTCCCAAGTAAATCCCCTATGTCACCAAGACATAACGTCTCCGTTCCCTCCATCAGGGAACGAGGGTTACGTATGTAACCGAGATGTTTTTTGGTTTGTTTGTTTTGGGTTTTTGATGTGGATTTTTGTTGTATTTTAAGTTTTGTTTGGAGTTTTTCTTTGGTTTTAGATTTTATTTAGATTTTAGGGTTTTGTTTTTTGTCTTAATTCTTTGTCTTAAAGTTTGTTATGGACCCCTAGTTAAACACTCATTGAAAGAGCTAAGCAACATAAGAAGGACATGTGGAGTGAGGTGCAATTTCACCAAAATATTTATTATGAACCCAGAAAAGTAACGAATATACACAAACTCACATATCATATTAAAAATAAAGATAAAAGAACATACAAATGGAATAATACTCAAAATGAAACAACCAAAACCAAGACAGCTTCACAATAATCACGTTTAAAAAAGGGAAGTTGGCAAAACAAAGACCAACAACACGGTAAAAGACAGCTGACTGGCCATATGTAGATGCAGTACTTGTGCCCTTTATTATCATAATGAATGACATCTGAGTGATAGAGAGTGAGAAAATAAGCTTATCTAATGTAACATGAAACAGAGACATGGTGTCCCAGAGATTGCAGCGGGAAGCTCAGTGGAACGCTCGGGTCTCTTCTTCATGTGGTTATTCATTGCTCTGTCAGAGAGCCAGACGCTTATGGTTGGACTAACTCTAAAGAGCTGTAAAAAACATCGCCTGCATTTCTGACACTCTAAATGGGAGTGGAACTTTTTATAACACTCTCCAACTAATTTGGACCGCTCAGTGCCACGTCAATATTATACTAGAGTTTTCTATCTCCCTTTAATTTGAGGACAAAAATTGATGCTCTACTTTTGCATAGGAGAAAAATACTTTTGTTTTTGCACAGTTATAAAGTGATAAACACATTAGAGATAAGAATCACAAATGACATCTCATTAATATCTCACTTGCTTTTCCAATACGCAGTGAGATTATATGAAAAGCAAATAGAGATTCATTTCCTAGCTCTATACTCTTATGTTGTATGTCAGCAACTGTCACATTTGTCCTAAAGGTTTTTAGGAGAAACATCTGAGACAAAGATGATACTTAAACTTGATCTCAACAATTGCTTAGCCTGCTAATCATAAATTTCAATATGAACTGAAACCTCTCATAAAAGTATTATAGGAGAAACGTTTGAGAGAAACATGATCTTTATTACATACCATGACCTTTATATACCAAAGCAGCTTTACAGTGTCAAACAGGAACATAGTTTGTCAATAATGCAAGAGGACAATAATTAAAAATAAATAAATAAATAAATAAATAAAAAAGAGTAATTTTTCCAGTTAAAATCAGTTCATTGATGATTCATTGATGTCCTCATCCAATTCAGCTCTCTTCCAATAATGTCTGTGCAATCGGTGACAGAAATGGAGAAAAAAAAAACTTTTTTCTTTTTAACCATTAATTCTGAGATTAAACAAATAGAGAGAAAGATTAAATGGAGACATCAAATTCAGTGCTCTGTACTCTCACTGTATGACAAAAATGTCTTTATTTTGTCTCTACTATTTTTATTTTATTTTATTCATTAGTATTTTAGGAGTCACAGTTGAGACAAAGATGATACATATGAACAAAAATAATCTCATCTGACATCTAAGATATGAAAGAGATACCTTTGAGCAATATAATGTTTATATATAGTATAATACAATACAATACAATATAATGCTAATTATAAATAGTTTATAATAGATACAAGTTCACATAATACAAATTCTAAATTATTTCTCTTTAGTCTCAGTTGTTTCTCTTAGACAGCTATTGAACTGAGAATTGAATGGAGAATAAATTGAATAAAAAGTGTTCTGCTTCTTCTGATGTGTTCTCTAGAGTTTCAAAAGGGATCTCAAATGTCTCAAAACTGTTTCCAGGTATCGATACATCTCAATACGAACTCAACATTTCTCATCAAGTTATCCAAGCTTCTATACAATTTAATAGCGCTATATTTGTACTGTGTGTAATCAATTTGTCTTTCTTTTGTCTCAGTACATCTTTTTATTTCTCCTAAGGAATTTTTAGGAGAAACATCTGAGACAGTGATGATACAGTATGCACACTACAGCCGGACGCCCCTCACAGTGCCCCAGAATGCTTTTACTGTACTGAACATGCCAACGATGCCCTATTGTGCAAATATTGTCCTTTCGACGCCAAAGAAATGTGTTTGCTTTGCTAATGTGAACACTTTGTCCGGATTCCTGGAACCTTTACAAAACCGCTTACATAATTTCCAAATAGTGCCACTTCAGACCCTGTTTTTGGCTCTGTCGTGGATCATTGTTATGCTTTTTTTTCTCTCTCTGTGATGCTGTTATTGTTTTTGTTGTTGTTGAGTGGCAGGAAGGTGGTGACGCAGTTGTAAATATTCAGCTCTGAGAGCTCCGCCGTAATCTCTCTTGGCCGGAGTCATGATTACATGTTGTACTACATCAGAGGGCTGATAGTAGAGTCAGGTGGAGTCGGGTTACTCATTCATGACTTTATGTCTGGCAGCGTGAAACCATGATGTTGACTGTTACTTTCCCCATAACAGTGACTAATTGGTTTATAATTATTAATATTGTGGTGTTATTAGGACTGTCTATATATATTTTATTCAATAAATAAATATCTAAATATAATATATTACTATATCAACCATGATCTTGAGCACATTTTTAACTAATATAATAAAATAATATATTAAAGATTTAGTATTAAAAAGAAGGAATTAGGTGACTGCTATTGTTTATAATTTTTTAATAATGCTTTTTTACTTGTTTTTATTTTAAAACTTTTAACCTTGACTTGTTCTTTTTAATCAAATAAAAGGGATTTAAATGAGTGTTCTTTTTTTTTTTTTTTACTTTTAAATAAAATGTAATAATTTTTTGGTAACACTTTATTTTGATAGTCCACTTTAGACATTAACAGCAACTTTGCAACTACATGTCAACTTGCAGTCATTAGTAGACTGTCTGCTTAATATCTTCTAACACTTTATTTTGATGGGTCCACAACATACAACATACTGACTATGAGAAACTTTGCAAGTATATGTCGACTTATTATTCTAACTCTAAACCTAACCTAACAGTCTACTCTGAGAGTTAGCATACATGTAGCTGCAAATTAATGAGAATTAGTTGACATGTAGTTGCAAAGTTGTTGTATTTTTTGTTCAACTAGCTGTTAACAATAATACACGCACAACAGGGTTCGCACATGAACTTCCTTTTACTCGTCACATCAACTCAACTCCTAGATATATGGTACACATGCGTAGTACACTCACAGGCGTAACCACTAAACAAAATGTGTGGGGGTGTCCTTGGATAAACCATTCACTGAATATACTACATCCCCCTTCTTAAGCTTTGAACAATATGTTACTCAAATCTGCAATAAAGGCAGTATGTTATAAACACTAGGAACACATAAATAATAATTTGCTATGAACAGGCAACATGAACACTAGTCCAGCATACTCAAGTAAGAACATAATCTTTGAAACGTGCAGGTTGTCTGATGGTACGTCCAGCTCTTGCGCGTTGAGAACCTGGGACAGTACTTCCTTCCACACATTGGGGCAACTCAGTTTGAACAGGCTCAGGAGCTGCATTGTCACACAGGTCATCATCACTGTACATGGGGAAACCGGGTTGTGTATCATGTATGACTGACCTGTCAGGTCTGAGGTGGCGCCTGTTTCTGCGGTAGATTGTGCCCGATGATGTGATTACATCATATGAGCGGGGCTCATCTCTGACACTGACAACCGCAGCTGGTTTCCATGTATTTTTGATTCTCATATATACTCTCTGTCCCCTCCTGAGGGCTGGAAGAGGAGCTGCCGTTCTATCATACCAACTTTTCTGCTTCAACTGACGATGGTGCAGCGCTATCCGAATGTGCTTGGGTGTGGAAGGCTGCAGAACAGCTTTGCTGGTCGGTAGGGTGGAACGTAGGACTCTCCCCATCAGGATCTGGGCAGGAGAGTACTTGAGACCCGTGACAGGAGTATTGCGAAGAGTCAATAAGGCTAGATGAGGGTCAGTGCCAGACTGAGCAGCTGCTTTCAGCATAGTTTTGACAGTTTTTATGGCTCGCTCAGCCATACCGTTGGACTGAGGGTAATTTGGACTGGAATGGGTGATGGTGAAACCCCAATCATGAGCGAATCGAGCCATTTCAGCACTGGCAAAGGGTACATGATCTGCAATCAGGGTCTCAGGCACACCGTGTCTTGCAAACACTGCCTTGAATTGCGCTATGAGTGAGCCTGATGTTTTGTCTGACAGCTGTAGGACTTCTGGATATTTAGAAAAATAGTCCACTATCAGAAGAAATGCTCGTCCCTGAAAGTCAAAAATGTCAGCAGCTATCTTCTGCCATGGCCCCTCTGGAACCGGATGGGAGATCAATGGCTCCTTCTGATTTTCAGGAAGACTGTGTTGACAGGGACTACAGGCCTCCACCATGCGATGTATAGCTTCAGTGAGACCTGGCCAGTAGATGCATGATCTGGCGTGCGCCAAAGAGCGCTGTATACCCTGGTGTGCCACATGAAGTCTTTTCAGCACTTCTGATCGTAATATCTGAGGGATTATAATGCGATCATCTTTCATGAGTAGACCGTCATCTATGCTAATTGCGTGTCTGATCGGCCAGTAAGCTTGCACGGCCAACGGGACCTTCTTCTTTCTGTCTGGCCATCCCTGCTCATGTAGCTGGCGTATCAGGCCAAGCTCGGGATCTGACTGTGTAGCTTGTTGGATGTTGTGCATGATGTTACCACAAAGCGATTCTCCATTCACTGCGTAGATGATTTTCTCTTCACTCAGGTCTAAATTCTCAGTTCCGTCAGCTGGAATGTACGCTCTGGACAGCGTGTCTGCGATTAGCATTTGGTTGCCTGGAGTGAAGGCGATGTGAATGTCATACCTTTGTAACTGGAGTAGCATTCTTTGAAGACGTGCTGGTGCTGCTCCAATGGGTTTGGAGAATATCGCCTCAAGCGGTTTATGATCCGACTGGACTCTGACAGGAACACCATAGACATACTGGTGAAATTTTCTCAAAGCAAACACTATGGCCAGCAGTTCTTTTTCTATCTGGGCATAGTTCTTTTCAGCAGTAGATAAGGCTCTTGACGCATATGCTATAGGCTGTTTTTTCTGCATCAGTGTGGCGCCCAGGCCATCTTTTGAGGCATCTGCCTGCACCTCTATGGGATCTTTTGGATCAAAATGTCTGAGGACTGGTGCCGTTGTTATGGCAGTTTTCAACCGTTCTAGAGCTGCCTGCTGTTCTGGATGCCATTGCCAGTCTATATCTTTCCTCAGCAACAGCCTGAGTGGTGCAGTGAGGGTAGCTTCGTTAGGTATGAATTGCGCAAGATAGCGTGTCATACCAAGCAGACGCTGAAGTGCTTTTTTGTCTGTGGGAGGGGGAAGCTGTGATATTGCCGATACCTTTGATTCATCTGGTTTCACTCCATCTGATGTAATGACGTGGCCTAGGTAAGTCACCTCGTTGACCATATATTGCAGCTTGTCTTTGTTGAACTTGACGTTGAGACTTTCTGCTCTGTTCATCACCTTTTCTAGGATGGCATCATGCTCTGCTTTGGTGGCTGCCGCTATGATCATGTCATCGGCCACCATGAAGACACCTTCTATGTCCCCAAAACTCTCTGAGTTCAAGCACTGGAAGACTTCGCTCGCTGACTTGATGCCAAAAGGCATACGATGAAAGCGATACCTGCCCCATGGCGTGTTGAAAGCGCACAAGTCTGCTGACTCCTCATCCAGTTTAATCTGCCAATAGCCATCCTTCTCATCCAGAATGGTAAACAGCTTTTTGCCAGCTAACTTACACCGTATGTCCTCCAGGGTGGGTATGTTGTAGTGCTGACGGAGTATGGCCCTGTTTAAGTCTCTTGGGTCCAAGCAGACTCTGAGCGTTCCATTTTTCTTTTCTGTGATGCACAAACTGCTCACCCATGGAGTAGGCTTTGAGACTTTGCTTATCACACCCCTGTTCTCCAGTTCTTCCAGCGTCTCACGGAGTTGGTCATGGACTGCATATGGGATCTTCCTGCAGCCATGTATGACAGGAGGAACATTAGGATTGGTGTAGATATGATGCAATCCCGGAAACTGACCTAATCCTTGAAACACTGATGCATAGCGGCTGAGGAGCTCAGTTTTTGTGGTAGGTGGTGTAGGTATGAGTGTCTCTACTTTTCTAATGAGATCCAACTCCACGCATGCCTGTCTTCCCAGCAGGGCTGTATCCGATGCTGTGGTCACAAAGAACACCATGTCGGTTGTTTTGTTTCTAGCCTGCACATGTAGTTTAACCACACCGTCTGGTTTGATGCGGGTGCCTCCATACGAAACAAGCATCGTGTTTGTCTTCTGGACGTTTACAGGAATCTGAAAGCGATCAATGATTTTCTTTGGAATGACATTCGCTTCAGCACCCGTGTCCAGCTTGAAGGTAACAATTGTGCCTGCCATACACAGATTTGTGTGCCAGCCTGTGTCAGCACAGTTTGACTGAACCACTGTACCAATAAAAAGTGTGTCTACTTCTGACAGTTCAGTGTCTATATCAAGTGCATTCATTGTAGCTTTTGATTTGCACACAACAGCAAAATGGTTCTTTTTGCCACATTTTTTGCATACTTCATTAAAGGCAGGGCACTGTCTTGGGAGGTGAATGCGTCCACATTTACCACAATTTTTTGGATGTCCTCCTTTTAACTTTGGAGTTTGTTTAGTCGCTGCAAATTTACTTGATCTGTATGCAGGCTGTGACCCCTTTTTTGTAAGGATGTGCACGAATTGTGGTTCTGGTGATGCTGCCATTGCTGTGACTTGTGCTTTTGTGACTTCTTTAGCTCTGCATATGTCAATAGCTTTTGAAAGTGTCAAATCGGATATGGACAGCAGTCGTTCACGAAGCCCAGAGTCAGTTGTGCTGAATACTATCTTGTCTCGTATCATGAGATCTTCAGTTTCCCCAAATTCACATGTGCGTGCTTTGTTTCTTAACTCTGTGACAAATTTGTCTATGCCTGCTTGCTCAGAAAATGTGTGTGCCCAGAATTGATGCCGTTCAAAGACAGTGTTCTTTCGCGGGGCACAGTATTTCCGAAAAGCTGCGAGGACCTCTGACAATTTTTTACGTTGCGGGTCCTCATATTCAATCACAAGCGAGTTATAAATGTCCAACGCCTCTTCTCCAATGCAATGCAGCAGCACAGCGATCTGTCTCGCTTCAGACTTTTCCACTAGCGCTGAGGCAGTAAGGTACAAATTAAATCTTTGTTCCCACTTACGCCAATTTTCGGCCACGTTTCCCGTCAGAGATAATGGCGGAGGCGGATGAAGCGTTTCCATTTTGTCCGTCACGTTTAGCGTGCGGGGCTCGTTCCGATAATCTAGCTGAGAGGCTTGTCACCGTTCACTCGCACGGCGGTGATCTTCAGTCTCTCCTCGAGGAGCGCGGTGTTAGTAAATGGGTACCTCCGGTTCTGACACCATGTTGTATTTTTTGTTCAACTAGCTGTTAACAATAATACACGCACAACAGGGTTCGCACATGAACTTCCTTTTACTCGTCACATCAACTCAACTCCTAGATATATGGTACACATGCGTAGTACACTCACAGGCGTAACCACTAAACAAAATGTGTGGGGGTGTCCTTGGATAAACCATTCACTGAATATACTACAAAAGTTTCTTATAGTTATAGAATGTCTGAAGTGGACTATCAAAATAAAGTGTAAACAATTTTTTTAAAATAAATATTAAACCAGTATTTGGTATAAAAATGAAATCAATATAAAATTTGATTTTTAAAATCTTTGCCTGTCATTACAACAATAACTACAAGTACAAAAACTGTAAACAGCTTCATCCTTTCTACACTGCTTTCTGCTTTGTCACGCAGAAGTCAGTTCTCCTTGTCAACAGTTCGCTAGTGTAGATCTATATCTCAGGGTCATGACAGGTGAGGTAAACTGTTGTGCTGCGTCTTGTGGGTGTCAAGGTCGGTAAATAAACAGAGCAGAGATGACAAAACAGAAGGAAAGGGAACATAGAACCATTTCCCACTGTGATATATTCGATCATTTATCATGCACCCTCTTTCTTTGGTCATTAGTAGGGTTAGAATAGCTTAGAAGAGCACTCGGTGGGGTGCTGCCCAACTAAATTAAGGAAAGACAGAAAGGCTGAGGTTAGAAGAGGAGGATGGGTAAATGCAGAAGCGCTGCCTGAGAGGCCTTTTAGAGGGAGGCAATCGCCCTGGTTACTCAGTAACCCGGAGCAACAGTTGTCACTCACCTCTCCCCTAATACCCTTCACCCTCAGGCCCACGTGAAGAGGGACTGCTCCGAACCAGCCAGCTCTCTTTCTCTCTTGAAAGCTGGTTACCCTTCAGGGAGAGACTTATAGAGCCTTCATGAAATGCCTAAAACACTTTGATCATAAATAGACTTCCTCCTTGTGATCTTTGCAATTGTTTTCAGGGCTGGGTGTGGCGGATCAGAGCGTTTATTTAAATGACAGCTTGTCAAATCAGCCAATTCTTCTTATGATTGTGTTGACGTTCTGCATTTCAATACCAAAGCCATAATACAGCGAAATATGCACGGATAGCTTCACCGCATGCACCATAATCCAGAGGCCCAAGAGGTTTGTGTGACTCACTGGAGGAGTGGCATGGCTTTTGTGCACTAGATGCATGTTGGGATTTTGTCACACACACACACAAACATACACACACATACACATACATACACACACACACACACACACGTCCAGACTAGCACAGGGAGGTGCTGAACGGTTGGTGGCAAGAGGAACCAGACTGAACCAGTCAAAGTTCTGAGACTGCTTTCCACAGCCAGGGAGGGTGTGACTGAAGGCTGTTTGCAGGCCAGGATTTTGACTAACCCATGGAATGGTACAAACACAAAGACTCTGGTGAGGGTAATTCCATCAGAATTGACTGAAGAATAAAAGAGCTGCTTATGATGGATGCCCCAATGTTTGCTGTTTACTTTTCTGTGAAGACAATGTAATAGTACTGTCCCTATGATCCTCAGGTTGAGAAAAACTGTGATGATAATAGTAATAATAATAATAATAATGTTGCTGGACTATTTGGGTACACCATATTTGGAATAGTGGTTTTAATATTTATTTGATGCCATAGAATATTTAAAAAAAAAAAAAAAAAAAAAAGATATATAAGAAATACAATATATTTACAAATGTGTAATAATGTTAATTTTGAATTTTTTGATCATAAAAACAAAGTTAAAAAATGATAATAAAATATATAAAATTGTTTATTTGTTACTTTTATTTACAAATGATATTTTACATTGAAAATATGAAATTTTAATTATGTACAATAAAAAATAATTTTATACAAAACATTTGATAAAAATGACATAAAACCTATAAACCTTTTCTGAATTTTTAAATAATAATTATTATAAATAATAATTATTGTATTTTATATACTTTTAAAACGTCTTCATTTTCTAAATGAATATACAAATAATCAAATATATACTAATTACTATACTTATTATACTTTTATATATAATGGATCATATTTTTACTTGGAGATTTAACTGAACTTTGAACTTTTTGTTTACAGAAAAGTGTCTGTTGAGATTTCTGGGTGGTTAAATGTGCTGTTTACCATTACTCTTATTTAACCTTCTGAATTTTATAAACGTTGGAAACCATCCGAAAACAACCAGAGACGGAATATGTAATTCAAGAACAGTATTTACACAATTTAAAAACTCAGATAAAGATGTTGTGGTCAGCTGCTTTAAGTCATGTAACATAAGCAGACTAGAAATGATTCAACAAATTTCAGGTTAGGCAAGTCATGGCTGGAAAACACTGAAAATTTGCCCCACACAGTATGTAATGGGGAGGGGGACTTAACTGAAACAAACTAAACTTCAGTATTGTCACGCAGCGCAAAGTGCTCATTACTTGTAATTGTAAAAGTAAAACATGAACACTCTCGCTCTGGCCTTTCTCCTGCCGTTGCCAGGCCTAACAGCACTAATTGAATGTTTTTTACTCTTTTCCCCCCTTTTCTCTTACATCAAAGAAAGCAAAATTTACATTTGACAGTTTAAACTTCAATCAGTTTTTATTTTTTTATTTTTTTCTCTCAGGGAAAATGAACCAAATAGGGTGTGTACAAAGTTTGGCCCAATCAAAAGCTCTCTAAAATGACCACATAAATACATGCACTGATGCTATGGAAATCCCACATTTCTTCCCTGGCGTTGCATCAATAATGGTCTATAACAAAAGCTTCATTCACAGACTTCCCTACAAAGAGCAGAGTAAAGACAATAAGCAAAGCCATTACAGCAGGTTACTGTCCACCGCTGCTGTGAAAAGACTATCTCACGCTCTACATGACTCCTCGTTTTGTTCCTTTGGCTGCTCCGCTTTGGACAGCCATGTAAATGAATGGCCGTGGGTGAATCACACACGGATGGAGATTAAGTCTCGAGTCCTGACTCACAAGATGAATCATGCAACCTGTTGAGAGCCCAAGTCATCAGAGCAGCTGTCTCAACACACCGAGGTTACAAGCCTCCATCGGTACTCGCGGTGGGGTGTGTTTTTATGGCTATCAATCTGTGGGCGTATTTTGGATTCCTTTTTCGATTTTTGGCCTGAGAGAGTTCAGCTGGTCTTCTTCATAATAACAAATGAACTCGGTGGCCACTTCGAAACAGGTTGAAAAATAAACAGTTTTAAGTGTCTGCTTGGAAAAACATGGCCATTTACCAGCTAAGAAATGCTTCATATTGTTTTAAGTTACTGTTACTCAGGAAAAGCTCTCTTAAGGTCATTTCCTGCCATTCAGCGGCGACAGATCTCCACTCACTTTTGGCCGCGAGTCCTTCACTGGCAAACACGCTCCAAGCTAGTTTTGAAAATAAGCTTGGTAAGCAAATAATAATTGTTCCACCGTGGTACATTGGTAAATAAAAAGCGTTCAAGAAAAATTATATTTGTTCGCAGTACGAAAACTATTTAGTTCAGAGTTTGTAATTCATAAGAAAGATTGTATTGTATTTGTGTATAATTATAATAAAAATTTCATTTCATTTTTATACAAGCCTGTTTCATCTTTAAAAAAAAATCATACAAATAATTTGTATATTTTATATGATGTATTTTTAAAATATATTGTATTTTGTATAATATTAGAATTAAAATTTTAAGATGTCAAGTCAAGTCAAGTCACCTTTATTTATATAGCGCTTTTAACAATACAGATTGTGTCAAAGCACTTAACAGTATCAAATTGTAGGATAGAGTGTCAGTAATGTACAAGATTAAACACTCAATTTTCAGTTAAAGGCATTTCATTATTGAATTCAGAGAAGTCATTGTCTAGCTCAGTTTAGTTTAAATAGTATCTGTGCAATCAAATCGACGATAATCGCTAGAAATTAAGTGTCCCCAACTGAGCAAGCCAGAGGCGACAACGGCAAGGAACCAAAACTCCCTCTGTGACAGAATGGAGAAAAAATCCTTGGGAGAAACCAGGCTCAGTCAGGTATTTATATATCTGTCTAAAATTAAATTTTGATTTGATAATAGTTTTTTTTTTTAAGATCATTAATCAGATTCACACAATTTTCCATAGCAGCAGCACTTTTAGAGCTTTGTTGTGGTCATGTACTGTGGCTATGAATCATATCAAGAGAAACCAATAGAAATTGGTCCAGATTCATATTTAGTCCTGCTTGCTGGTCGTTATAGAAACCGTTGATCAGATGGTCCACCAAGCATGTGAGTCAGTGATGTGACTGCTCAGATCTCATCTGCTGTCACGATATGAGAAGAGAACGCTGCTGATTGCATAATTGCCATCACGACTCATATAATTACTTGCCATTTTAACAGATGCTTTTTTTGTGCAAATCAAATTACAGTACACCAACTGCAGCCATCAGGAGCAACTAGGGTCTCAAAACCAAGAACAATTACTGAGAATGTAAAACCAAAGGTAGCTCTATAGAAAGACAAGAGCTGACTTTGTGGGATGACTGATTTTGTGTCTGCATAATGGATTGAAATATGATCAAATGGTTTTAACAGTGCTGAGAATATTGTAATTTTATTAGTAAATCACCTGCAAATATAATTTAAAAAATGTATTAAACTGTAAACAAATTGAAGATGTCTTTAAATAAGTAGAATTATTATAATAAAAATTTTCCTACGGATAAGAATTTCTATCTCAGCTGTAAATGTATATTTTAAGAATTTTATTAAGCTGTGAAGAAATTATACAGAAATTGTGGATAAAGGATAAAAGGATTTTAAAAAATCTATCTCAGCTGTAAATATATAATTTAAGAATTTGTAAAGAACGTTTGTTTTTTGACTATTTGACTTCTAATTATATATGTATATATATATATATATATATATAATTGACTAAAATTACTGCAAGCGCCCTCGTCAATTCTTTAATCGGAATGAAGAGTAACAGTTTCTATTATTATTATTATTATTATTATTATTACATTTTTAGCAGTTGTATGTCTCTATTTATGTCTCATTTAACAATTAAAAATTATATGCAAGGTAAGGTAAGAGAACAGATTAATCTGCAGCTGCTTCTACACAATCTCGACTATCTATAGTTGCTGATTTTATATTAGTTTTTTTTTTTTTATTTGTACAAAAACTTATGAAACTGCTTGAAGGTCCACCACAGACCTAACCTTTAGTTGTATGCAAGCAGATCATAAAAAAATTTAACAATGAGGTTGTACAAACGTAATTGCAAATTTCCATGAGAGTGTGTTGGCTACTCAGGTTTTCATGTAATAAACTAGTCATTCTCAGTCTCTGTGACCTAAACTGTTATGTTCCTCATTTTATATACTAGAAATGATTACTCAGACTTTGGATTATAGAATCCTATGACGTTGTGTTGAGTGATGACGTCAAATGTTGGGGAATCACCACTGCCATTTCACAACTCATTAATTTACTTGAATGAGTTGCGAAACATGTCTAGTTCACCAAAATATCTGTTCTAGTCATTACTAATAGTTGATTTAACTTCAGTAAAGGCATATTTTTAGAGTGCAACTGCACTTTTAGTGGGAAATAATGAGAAGCGGGGCTTTAATTCATCTACTGTGATTTAATTTGGTAGAATGGGCATTCAATAAGCAGCATGCGATTAGACTTGATTAACCATAATACCAACCATAATATGTGTTCATTAATACTCTTTTTTTTCATATAAATTGATCAGAAACCAGATTAAGAAGTCAGTGACACTTTTTACTGTCACACAAGCCCTCCAGCTGTTTGCGCAACCCAATCACAGATGTGGACCAGGGCAGGATCACTTCTCACATACATCCCGAGAGATACAATGTATCCTGCTCAGACTTGTTGATCTGAAGCAAATCCAAATCCCGCTGGTATCGATCAAGTCTGTTGTCATATAGTAGCTAATAACTTTATCATAGAACTCAAATAAGTACTAGAGCAATGAGGCTGAGTCAGACCACTCTACAGTATTTTATATTGTTTACTGTAACATCAAATGGATCAGGTGTTGTCAGGAATGAAGGTTTCCACACTATAGTTGTAGGTGGGGATGTTTAACTTGGTTTGAAATGAGTAACTCACATCATCTTCATTTTGCGGAATGATTAATTGACTTTGACTCACGTATTGATGGACCTAGCTTCTTTCTTGCTTGCTTGCTTTCTTAAATCTCATTTTTATATGCCTGTTTATCTATAAGTACTTGTTTGTTCTTATGTGTTTGTTTTTTCTTACACCACACCTCAAATGATGTATTGTTTAATAGCATTCTGTTACTGAAATGATGGTGGTGAACATTAATTTAATTTATATTTTTACTTTCACATCTAGCTTTTTTATTGTATCCTTACCTTTGTCCTATTCATTTTCTGTTTATGTAATTTTATATATCCTAAATACATAATTGAATAATATTTGTACACATTCATTTTTAAAGGACAGTATTTAAAATACTCATTAGTAAGACAGACAGACAGACAGACAGATAGATAGATAGATAGATAGATAGATAGATAGATAGATAGATAGATAGATAGATAGATAGATAGATAGATAGATAGATAGATAGATAGATAGATAGTGTGACGGGAGGAGCCAACGACAGACACAGTGGGTGTGGCGTCAGGCCTCGGAGAGGTTTTTATTAAACAAAAAAATGATAAAATAAAGTGTCCAGGGGGAAGAAGTGTTCACAAAACAGGGGGGATCTGGTGTCCTCGTTGTGCTTCGGGGCTTGTGCAGGAGGGCAGTGTTCCAAAGGGGAAGGGTCCAGGCAAGGGGCGGAGTCTGGTGGCCGCACACGCTCCCGCGGTCCTGGGCACGAGGGGCGGCGGCTTCTCTGGAGCGGCGGCACTTCCTCTTCTGCCTCTTACGGGCATTGGCGGGATGGACGGCCCGGCATCCTGGCCCGACGGCCGTTATACGGGTGCGGCTTGCACGATGACTATGGAGGTTCCGCGGCTCACATCCTCGGCGGCGCGATGTCCCTCAACGCAACCCTTCCTGGACTCACGAGGACACCAGCGTGCATGCACGGGGGAAGAGACCGGTCTCCCGAGGAGAGGCGCGCTCGGCATTTAACGGCGGCGGTGATGAGGCTTAATTCAGTCCAGCTGTGCCTCATCACACGCCGCCAGCCCACGTTGGTCCCACGCCCCTCCTCTCATCCACCCACTCCAGTCGGGAGCCTGGTGAAGGGCGGCAGACAGACAGACAGACAGACAGATAGACAGATAGACAGATAGACAGATAGATAGATAGATAGATAGATAGATAGATAGATAGATAGATAGATAGATAGATAGATAGATATATAGATAGATAGATAGATAGATAGATAGATAGATAGATAGATAGATAGATAGACAGAGAGACAGACAGACAGACAGACAGATAGATAGATAGATAGATAGATAGATAGATAGATAGATGATAGATAGATAGATAGATAGATAGATAGATAGATAGATAGATAGATAGATAGACAGATATAGATAGACAGACAGACAGATACAGACAGACAGACAGACAGATAGACAGACAGACAGATAGATAGATAGACAGACAGACAGATAGATAGATAGATAGATAGATAGATAGATAGATAGATAGATAGATAGATAGATAGATAGATAGATAGATAGATATAGACAGATAGATATAGACAGACAGACAGACAGACAGACAGACAGACAGACAGACAGATAGATAGATAGATAGATAGATAGATAGATAGATAGATAGATAGATAGATAGATAGATAGATAGATAGATGTGACCTGGCTATTCTCTGTTCCAGACCACAGGCCATACTTAACAGTCTCCTAGTATAAGGCTAATGAGGGGTTAGTATTTCAGCTCAAGGGCTCAAAGCTCTCGAGACAGCTCTCTTACTGCGGCCTGGATTCAGCAAGCCAAAGGCAGGCCGTATTAATTAAAGCAGACTGATTCTCCTGGGATCCAGGAGCGTGAGAGAGCGAGACAGTGTATGTGCGGACAGGAAAATGCAGACACCTCTTCTTAGAGGCTATCGGAGCTTAAACTATAGATAGTCCACTCAGAACACCACAGGTGCATGCTGGCTTATGTAATTCATTACGGGACATTCTGTGCAATCTTATTCCTTGTTAAAGTAATCTTAAATCAGGTTATGTAAAGCTTTTTAGTACATTTGTAATAGTGAATGCAATATTGTCATTCACCCAGCTTGTATAATGCTAACGCAACTGTTCAGGGGGCACAACTGATCCCCCAGCTTCACAAAGTCTTTGTTGGGAAAGCTACAAGTTAATCTACAGTTAAGTTACTTGACCAAAAAAAGAAAAAGTAAGTTACACTATAAGCTACTGACAAAACAAAGCTAACTGCATTGAAGCTAAAATATCAGATAAGTATGTACACTACCCAACAATAATCTCAACTTGCTGGAGAACATTGAGGAGCATTTGAACAAATGGAACTAGACATTTTTATTGCAATCAAATGAGCAAGTTTGATTATTGCTTTGTTCACTCAGATGCTGAAGTGTGTCCACAATACAATGTGACATAAAAACGAGCAATTCTTGTAGGAAAAATGAACTTGATATAATAAAGAAAACATTACTCATTACTCAACTTAAACATTAAATTGAAAAATATTGTTAACAGCATCACTGTTTAATGTTACTACTCCCCAACACTGGACAAAGTCTACTCATACACAGACACACACACACACACACACACAAATGAAAGGAAAATGTGACATATGACATACATATAAAGAACATTCACATACCATTCATGATTCATATTTTGTAATGTGTTTTTGTAGATGAGTAGATTATATTGCTAAGTAACCCTCTTAGATCCTAAGACACATTCATATGGCCTTTTTTTTCAGTGTAACCATTAAAAATGTCTCTGGCCCTGTGAATTTCAGCAATGACCCTGATGCAACAACGTCACCTTTAATAGGAGCAGCCCTATAAGTCTTTTAATTTATAGCACGTTCACTACTGTGTGAGCTTAAGAGCCCAGTGCTGTGTGTCTGTCACTATACTGTAGGCTGTGTTGTAATTTCTTTCTAACCAGGCACTGATGGACTGGTTTGGAAAAGCTCCTGATAGAGGAGGAAAGCACATGTGCTGTACAGCGTAGCAGGTGGCAAGCGCTGACTTGACAGCAATTAGATGTACAAATCTTTGATTAGGCTCATGGGAGCACAGTCATTAGTGCTGAGTTCTTCCCTGTCTCTCTCTACCTCTTTCTCGCACATTCATCACCTCTTTCACTGATATTTTAAATCAGTCATCAACCATCTTCAGCTGAACTTTTTGTGTGTGTGTGTGTGTGTGTCTATAGTTTTGATTTTGTAATAATAGGATAAATATATTATTTAACATATTTGTTAATATATTCATAAAATATGAATTATGTATTGTCTAAATACTGTATATTACTACATATACATATTTAAATAACAGTCTGATATTATATTTATTAATATTAAATTGTTACTTGGTTACATTGAACCTGGAAAACTTTCACTAACTTTTTAAAACGTTTTAAACTTTTTGATATCCCTATATAGGGATTTTACTCCATAAACAATGTATCACACAATGTATTTTTGATCATTAATTACAGTATAAATCAAAAATTGATTAGCTCTTAGTTAATTTAAAATGTAATTAAAACTATCTCTAAATCAATACAAAACATAATTTTTAAGAAGTTTAAGCAAGATGTTTGGTCTTACATTTGTAAAATGAATGCTTAAGAAAATAGCTTCAAATAGAATTTTATTTGCACTTATGAAGTAACAAAGTAGATAGAGGGTGTAATAAAGAGTAATGACTACCTTGAAGATGTGGGCTGTTTTGGGAGAGTTGAATTTTGCAGCAAATAACTGTCATTACCTTCAAGATAACGGTTTGTCTTAACATTAATGGCAGTTTGTCCTGCTTTTAAGTGCTTTGGAAATGCCACTGTATTTCACAAGGGCAGTTTGTCACAGACATGCACAGCAATAAAATTCATAGTATTTGTATTGATCATGGGAGTATACCTGTATATACAGAAAATGTGTCCTTTAATTTCCGCATCAGGCAGCATTAAATTCAAAAGCACAATGAGCACAATGTAGTTAAATTAAATGGGTAAAGCTTCTCTAAATAAAATAAATGAAACATTTATGCAATCGTGATTAATTCTTAAATTCTATAATTATGACAATCTAGAATGTTTAATCAAAGTTTATTGTAACAGACAGTTGGGTGACATTAAAGGCATTTATAATGCTAAGATTTCCGTTTCAACTGCAGTTCATTTGAACTTTCCATTCATCACAGAATCCTAAAATGTTAAACACTACCCGTTTTCAACATTGATAATAAGAAGAAATGCTTCTGAGGAGCAAATCAGCATAAAAATGGTTTCTGAAGGATCACGTGACTAAAGTCTGGGGTAAAGATGCTGAAAATTCAGCTTTGCCAATCACAGCAAAAATGTACATTTGAAAATAGATTTTAATAATAATAATAAGCCACTTTTAAACTTTTACATTGTAATAATATTTTACATTATTTTTGTTTTTTGGATCAAATAGATGCAGCCTTTGTGAGAATAAGTAACTTTTTTTCAAAATCTTTAAAAGTGCCAAATTTTTGACTAGTAGTTTATACCACTTTTGCAAGCATTTTTATACATGAAAAGGCTATTTTTTTAAATAACCACACACACAGTACAGCTGTCAGTTGAATCCCACAGAGGCAGATTATGAACTCTGTTAGATTTATGTGAACTAAAAATCAAAATATGTAATTAAAAATATTATATTAAACGTAAATATTAAATATTATATTTAAAATGGAGTAAACTGTCAGGTTGATGATATAGTAATATAGTATGACTAAAACCAGTTCATTTAGATGTTACTACACAAAGCACATTTTAAATGCTTTATACAGTGCGCTTTCTTTAGTAATGCTCAAACTAACAAGTCCCCTTTGGCAGTCCATCACCTCCAAACTTAAACGTCTCCCTCGTTTGTTAATTAGAGCTTCAGGTCTTTCCCGATTCACTCTTTCCCAGGTGTGAGGTTCACTGTGGAGGCCTCTCACCACGGAAACCAGACTTGAATTGCCCAGAGGCCAGCACACCTCTTATTACTCATCTTAGAGAGCATTCCTCAAACAATACAAGGCCGCATTTCCCAGTGTACTGCTGGTAAATACAAATTCAATTTGTGATAACATGCTTTCAATTTCAAATGTCTAACTCACTGTCTGACATTGAGTAATTGTCTGTGTAGTTGTTAGTTATAGGATGATCTGATGGTTTCAGCTGTGGATCTCAGAGGAGGGCCGTCAGCTGTGCTTTACTCTGGATGTCTTGGGCATATATGTCACTATGGTGTTAAGATTGTATTCCCAACCCCATTCATTCTAGAAACTTAAGTCTGGCTTAACCAGCCCTCTCTGGACTCTGCAATGGAGGAAAAACTCCTTTCACTGTTTGAAGTATAAAAAGATTTTTGAGTCATTTACTGTGGTTACATTCTTTAAAACTGCTTATGATACATTTATGTCTACAGAACAAACATGCGGGAAGAGTCACTGTACATGCCAAAGCTTAAAGGGTAGCTCATGTAAAAATGTCAATTCTGTCATCATTTACTCAACCTTGTGTTGTCCAAATTTATGTGATTATTTTTAACACAAAAGAACATGACTGAAAAAGTTTTTCAGCTGTTTTCACCCATAAAATGCAAACAAAGGTTTCAAACTCCAAAATGAAGCCTGAAGGCAATTCATTACTGTACTGCTGTATTTTACCTTTTGACAAATTGATGGCTAATTCATATGAATTTGTATGATCTCATTTGCACACCCCACTGACATTTAGGTTTAGGGTTCGACCTTCATGCTTGTATTTCTATGCAAAGAAATCACACTGTACAAATGCATACAAACTTTGTAAAATAGTTATGTTTTCTCAAGAGATTGGGTTAGTAATCCACACAATTCCAGTGGCTTTATTTAAAATTTAATTCACTCGGGAGTCACGTGACATGCTCATGAACTTGAGTAGAGCTCCGTACGTTTGGCCCCTTTTTTCTGATTTTTTTTTTTTTTTTTAGTTTTATTTTTAGTTTTATTCATTAATAATACTTTCCCTGATGGCACACAATCGGAAACAGCAGGAGTTGTCACCGTCAGCTTCTCCGATTAAGAAGAAATCCAAGCCACCGACCGCGAGTGATATAGTGGACAAGATGGAGAACACTGTTACACACTTTGAGGACATTCTAATGCTGCCTTCACGTGCTATTGGAATTATCGTAAATACGAGTTTCCTAATCGGAAATTGGACGTGAACAGCCTCTCAAGTCATATTTACTACTGGGAAATTCGGAAATAATTTTGATACCCGAGTTGGGCGGGTCATAAACATGGTGGAGGGGACAACCATTGCTGCTGTCAATGCTGTTCTCACAAAAACTAAATCCCTTTGTCTTGTTGCTAAAGTAGTGTATTTATAGGCTAGATATGAACGATCATGCGAAGCATATTGTATGTTTTAGAAGCAGTGAAATAAGCATGTATTTGACCGAAATTCCAGAAGTGTCAGCGAACTGCATATATAGCGCGGTGAATGTTTGGGATGCTACATTTTATTTTTTCCGACATTAAAGCACTTGAATACGACAAACTCGTAATCACGACTTCATAAGTGGGCGTTTCTTCAACTAGGGGCACTTTTAGCCTTGCGAAGTTGAATAAAAATAAAACTTGTTCAAAAGTCAACACAGTCTCATAAGTTGAAATAATTTGTCTAGTTTTAAGGTCTGTAAGAGGACAAACTTAGATTACAAGAGAAATTGTTAATATTTAACATTTTTCCGACCTGCAATGAACAAATGTCATTTCCACCACATCTCAATATACTGCTGTTATTTAAAAATAGAATAGCTTATGCCACTCAAGAATTGTCTAAGATCATTTTTCTACCAGTTTTTCGATAATGTACAATAATTATACATTTGCCAATGAGATAAATTAACTGCCCTAAGGACCAAATGCTGAACTGTACAGTCGTGGCCAAAAGTTTTGAGAATAACATAAATATTAGTTTTCAAAAAGTTTGCTACTAAACTGCTTTTAGATATTGGTTTCAGTTGTTTCTGTGATGTACTGAAATATAATTACAAGCACTTCATATGATTCAAAGGCTTTTATCGACAATTACATGACATTTATACAAAGAGTCAGTATTTGCAGTGTTGGCCGTTCTTTTTCAGGACCTCTGCAATTCGACTGGGCATGCTCTCAATCAACTTCTGGGCCAAATCCTGACTGATAGCAACCCATTCTTTCATAATCACTTCTTGGAGTTTGTCAGAATTAGTGGGTTTTTGTTTGTCCACCCGCCTCTTGAGGATTGACCACAAGTTCTCAATGGGATTAAGATCTGGGGAGTTTCCAGGGCATGGACCCAAAATTTCAACGTTCTGATCCCCGAGCCACTTAGTTATCACTTTTGCCTTATGGCACGGTGCTCCATCGTGCTGGAAAATGCATTGTTCTTCACCAAACTGTTGTTGGATTGTTGGAAGAAGTTGCTGTTGGAGGGTGTTTTGGTACCATTCTTTATTCATGGCTGTGTTTTTGGGCAGAATTGTGAGTGAGCCCACTCCCTTGGATGAGAAGCAACCCCACACATGAATGGTCTCAGGATGCTTTACTGTTGGCATGACACAGGACTGATGGTAGCGCTCACCTTTTCTTCTCCTGACAAGCCTTTTTCCAGATGCCCCAAACAATCGGAAAGGGGCTTCATCGGAGAATATGACTTTGCCCCAGTCCTCAGCAGTCCATTCACGATACTTTCTGCAGAAGATCAATCTGTCCCTGATGTTTTTTTTGGAGAGAAGTGGCTTCTTTGCTGGCCTTCTTGACACCAGGCCATCCTCCAAAAGTCTTGGCCTCACTGTGCGTGCAGATGCACTCACACCTGCCCGCTGCCATTCCTGAGCAAGCTCTGCACTGGAGGTGCCCTGATCCCACAGCTGAATCAACTTTAGGAGACCAAAGTTTTGAGAATGACACAAAAACATCCTCCGAGAGCAACTTCTCCCAATCATCCAAGAACAGTTTGGTGACGAACAATGCCTTTTCCAGCATGATGGAGCACCTTGCCATAAGGCAAAAGTGATAAGTAAGTGGCCTGGGGAACAAAACATTGAAATTTTGGGTCCATGACCAGGAAACTCCCCAGAACTTAATCCCATTGAGAACTTGCAGTCAATCCTCAAGAGGCAGGTGGACAAACAAAAACCTACAAATTCTGACAAACTCCCAGCATTGATTATGTAAGAATGGGCTGCCATCAGTCAGGATGATTGTAGTAGTTGATTGACAGCATGCCAGGACGAATTGCAGAGGTCTTGAAAAAGAAGGGTCAACACTGCAAATATTGAGTCTTTGCTTAAACTTAATGTAATTGTCAATGAAAGCCATTGGCACTTATGAAATGCTTGTAATTTTACTTCAGTATACCATAGTAACATCTGACAAAAAGATCTAAAAACACTGAAGCAGCGGACTTTGTGAAAATTAATATTTATGACATTCTCAAAACTTTTGGCCACGACTTTACACCTGTCACACTCTGAAATGTAATGTTGGTTTGGGTAAGAGCTTATTAGAAAATAAATAACTTGAATTTTTATATTAAGTAGAGCATGATCTCTTAAATTGTGGATACATTTTTAATGTGTGATGAGAACTTTTTCAATATTTTTAAAAAATATGTGGTGATGGAAATGACAGGGTGTTGTGGAAATGACAATGAATTAACGTGAATGTAGAGAAACAGCAGAGATATTTATTAGAAAAAGTCTTAAACTCATCACACTCATTAAACTCAATTCACAAAGTCATTAAACATATCAATTGTACTTTGTAACCATAAATATAATTTCCACCACAGAGGCAGTGTGGTGGTGGAAATGACACCAATACCGTGCGACAGCTATATTTTGTATAAAAAGTAATATTGATAGTGGTCTCACATTAAATACTATAATGTATTTTAATTATTTTACTAGTGCTTAATTCAGGTACATTAATAGTTACCAGATAAGTCATATTTTTAAACTGTATTTTCATTGTTGATGTTTAAAAGTCTGGGTGTGCGACAAGGAGAAAACAGTGATTTTGACACCTATAAGGTTGAAAAGTATGAACAAAAATCACAATTGAAAGGTAGTAAAAAGTTTTAAAGGTGGTTTTATTGTTAGTTTGACAAAGAAAGAGGAATTTGTCCAAAATTATATGTATTTTTAAAAATATGACCAAAGAACATAAAAGTGCCCATAGTGGAGAATCACCCAAGTGGGAAATATAGGAAATTTCTGATAGCACGTGAAGGCAGCATTGGAACTGAGTTGACGGTGATGCGGAACGAGCTCTCTTCTCACATGTCAGTTGTTCAGTCGCTATGCTCTAAATTGGATCTTCTTACAGGGGAGATGAAAGAACAAAAGAAAGTTGTCGCAGACCATGCTCGAGCAACAGGTTGTGGACTTACAGGATCGCAATAGGCGTAGCAATCTGCGTCTGGTCGGATTGCCTGAAGGTTCTGAAAAGAATGACCCCATGGGCTTTTTGAAAAGATCGCTACCGACGTGTCTCCCGTCTCTGGCGGGCAAAGAGTTTGAAGTGGAGCGAGCACATCGCGTGTACACAAGGCTGTCCTCAGATCGCGCTAAACCATGGGTTTTCATCTTTCATCTCTGGCGTTATAAAAATGACAAAATTATCTCTTATGACATTTTGGCAACTTAAAAAGGTTTTTCAGGCTGTGAGACCCTTGCTAAGTTTAAATATGATTTAATTTACTTTTCATTTCCAGTTTCTGCAATAGTGCTCATGTGGTGTTTTGTGGAAGTAATAATCAAAAACCCACAGCTCAAGATTAATTATCCTACTCTGATTAGTTACATCATTTTCTGTAGGAAGGATTGTTCTCCACTTTGCTGTTCCTGCGCTCAGTCGATTTTTTTTTTCTGAAATTCAGCAGCATTTTAGACTTTATTTTCAGACAGAAGTTGTTATCATCATAGGACACATCCCAATATAGTTGGAATGATATGATGTCTTCATAAGTATATTTAAAATAATCCCTCATAAAGTCATGCAACAATGGTGTGGTTTACATTTCAGGAGGCTGTAATATCCATCCGTTATAATGTTTAGCAAATTTAACACAAAATCTAACAGATCATATTTGGCTATAATATGTTTTGCGTTAAAGCCTACTGATCATTTTCACTGTATTTTCACAGCTTCCCATTACTGCCAACCAATATGCTGTTTGTTCGGCTAAACCATTTTCAAATCCCCCTTCATATGTTTTCTAATAGACTCATCCTCCTCTTTAAAACCAAGCCAAACCCGCTAATCATGCGATCAGGCCAGTGCTCCGAGCCATGCATGCCTTTGCACATGGCAGGGCAAATTAGAGTGTCTCCAGCAGTCTGGATCTCTAATTCAGCAGCAGCAGGCCTTCATCTCTCCCCTGAATTACAGCTCAACGCTTCCCGCTGTGCATCCCGCTTGGCCCGGCCCTGCGGCGCTCACACAGAGAGGCTGCAGCTCGGTGAACAACACGGAACGAGCATGCAGACCACATGAGATCAATGAGACACAACCTGTGGTAAACACCTTTGAATTAACCATGTGGCAGTTGAGGCAAAATGGGTAATTCACATCACGGCATAGGTCAGGCGTGGTTTGAAGTTTTGAAGGTTTGAAGACCTTACAAATATTTGGGGACAAATAAAATCACTTCCCTTGATTTTGGCAAATGCCTGTTTTGCTTGGAAAAATGTAACATTATTAAATAGAAGACAGATATTTTCTAACATTTGTTCCTGTATGGCTGTAATCTCCATCCCACGATGGCCGTTCTCTCTGGAGATGTTCCTAGGGAACATGAGAAGCCCAGAAGAGAATCTTAGGTTAGACCGACCTGAGCTGTGGAGCTATGACTCACTAAACTTTTAATAAACACTTATATTTATTTATTTATTTATTTTTAAAGATCTGAGCTAAATTATACATTATTGCTTTCAGAAAAGAACTGAACTGAGCTGGATGATGACATCACTGAATCATCAATGAACTGACTTCAACTGCAAAATTGAGTGTTTACTATCATTCTCTTGCATTATTGATGCACTATTTTCTTGTTTAGCGCTGTGAAGCTGCTTTGACACAATCTATATTGTATAAAAGACTATATAAATAAAGGTGACTTGAGTATGACTGAGGTCACGTAAAATGATATTCAAACTCACATTACACACTTTGAACACAAAATAAAGTACGTAATCAGTACCTGAGATTATCATTGTCATAGTTTGTGCTGTTGTCCAGCTGTTATGTCAAAGAAATAGAAACCGTTTGTACAATTGAATCCCTGTCGTGTATCAAGACAAAAACTCTGATTAACAAATTTTCATCCTCGTCTTCATTCATGGTGGGTGGAGTTGAGAGAAATGTTGATTTAAATACTTTCATTATTAAAAATATTAAAATAGATAATTTTAAAGGGGTGGTTGACTTTTTTTTTCTAGGCTTGATTGTGTTTATGGGGCGCAGTCAAACATGTGTTCATGCTTTGTTTTAAAAAAAAAACGCATTATTTTTCACATAATTTACCTTTATTCCACACCGTCTTTTATCTGTCATTTATCTGTCTCTGATAAACATGCTGATCATTTCCTGCTTTTATGAAGCCCCTCCCTCAGCAATTGATTAGGTGCCCCAGTGTGTTGTGATTGGCTAAATCACCTCTAGTCTAAAGCTTTAGCGTCTAAACGTCCCGCCCCTTAGCTCAGCGGCATGTACTCCTCTTGTATTGTAAGCAATGGCGTCGTCTATATTTCTTATCAATTTAAGCCGGATTGAGAACCAGAGAATATTAGTGAAGAGGATCACGCAGAACCTGTGCAAGCATGGCTTTTAATGGTATGTTTTTTTGTAGTTGTCTCATACTTTTAGATACGCTGTTATTTGTAAATGCTATTGCTTCTGTTAGCTTTTAGTATACGGATTCACTGATGATCTGAATGAGAGAGAGACGCGAGGAACAGGATTGAGAACTGTTGCTTTAGAACATTGATTTTGAAACTTGTGAATCCATTAGAATCATTAGAAGAGAGAATTGCGATTCATATATGAATAGCTTTTTACGTGCACCCCTAGTTTTCTTCCTTCCTTCTCTAAAGCAGCACAGCATGGCCTCGCCCCCTTCGTTGCGTGTTCTTGGGGGCGGGGTTTATCTGGGTTCATGACATAACGGACCCTGGAAGAAACTCGCTGTAGTCCCTATGAGTCGTTTTTGTAGGCATTAAACTGCCAGAATTTTACAAGACGATATCTCTATTTGCATTGAACTTTCAGCACTGCAACTTTGCAGATATTGTTTATGCTCAAACAGCAACATTACACACTAACTAACTTTAAAAAAGGGAAATCACAATCAACCACCCCTTTAACTAAAGGTGGAATAGTTTACTTAGCATTTATACTTGTTTTTGTATGTTTTATTTTCTGTTATAGTATTTATTCCGTTAGCTTAGCAACATGGTGTGTGTCGCAGCGCTGGGTTTGCACAAGTTGTGCTGGGTTGTGTCAGGAAAGGCAGTCGGCATAAAACCAGGGTCAAATGGCTATGTGGATAATACCGCTGTGGGTGTGTAGAGTTTCTTCATATGTGTTTGCTTAAATTTTTTGTGTACAACACCAGCACAAAATGTTATGTAACATGGCTCAAACATTTTTTTTACATTTCTATTTAAGCAAAATTAAAGCAACTGATAGGCTTGTGTCTCTAATATCACGTTCAACAAGTCTTCAGATGCTGTGACAGGCTGGGGTCACGGCTTTTGCTTCTCTAATAGATTTGTTTGAGTAATTCTAGTGCTGTAAATTATAGATCAGGTTTAGTTTGGAGTGTTGGTACAGTTTCTCAAGCTCTGGTCTTGAAGCACCTGTGTGTGTCTCAGCAGTGGGCGACTCATGAAGACTCAGAGCTTATTTCCCTTCACTCCAGAAATCTGCTGAGGAGGCAGAGACGCACAGCAGATGGGCTGAGATGGAGCCAACATAACATATTTCTCCAGGATTAATTGTTTGGCCCTGTGCTCCGTCTCTCTCGCTTTCTTGTGCATTAGACACCATCAGATTTTCATTGGTGATCAGCTAGTAGTCCCCCCTCCCTCGTCCCTCGTCTGTACACCCGAGCCTGCAGTGTTACAGGAACATTTCACCAAAAAATTTCAATTCTAGTAACATTTACTCACCTTCATTTCAAAACCGTACACGTTATTTCTTTGTGGAATAATAAATAAAAGTTAACAAATAATAAATAAAAGTTAATAGTGGCATATATCTAGCACACCCCTTATACATTATACATTTATACATTATATACGTACAAACAGATAAGGTACTGAATGTAATGTCTGTCATATTATTTGCAATTAACCTAAAATGTATTAAAGTTTATATTTTTATCAAATGCAATTAGCTGAAAGTTAGAGTATTTTGACCATTTAAGTGCAACTTCATATGTAATTTTATAATTACATCTATTTTCTTTGATATATATGACCCTGGACCACAAAACCAGTCATAAGGGTCACATTTTTTGTGAAATTGATACATCATCATATACATCAAAATGTATATTTATTCATGCTGAATAAATAAGCTTTCCATTGAAGTATGGTTTGTTAGGATAGGACAATATTTGGCTGAACAACTATTTGAAAATCCTGAATCTGAGAGCGCAAAAAAAAAAAAAAATCAAAATATTGAGAAAATCGCCTTTAAAGTTGTCCAAATGAAGCAATGCATATTTATAACAAAAAAAATAAAATAATAAGTTTTGATATATTTATACGTTTTGATATATAGGGTCACATATAGTTAAAGAATATTGCTGAATGTTCTGGCAAGCATTTAAAATGCACTTCAATGTCATTTTTATTGAACCTGTATGTTATGTAAGCTATTTATTACTGTTTAATTACACAGCTATAATGATGAAGTAGCTTTTTACTACATTTAATATATTAACTTTAAATGTAATGCTGAAATATGATAAAAAAATTACTTTAATGTAAAACTTTAAATTTGACTATCAAAAAAGTGTGCTTTCTAAAAGTATTCATAAATGTGTTAAGAAACATAGACATGAAAGTCATGAAGTACTGTACACTACAAGTTCAATATAATTAAGCAAACTTTTTTCTCAGGGGACATTAGTTTCCAGAAATCAAAAAGTGTATATCATGTTTGGTCACATCAGAATCCATTCGCAAAGCATTATGGTGTGGGTAACACACTGGAATCATAAACATTGCAACTTTTGACAAACCCATGTAGCTTAATTGAAAGCATGGTCATAAACTGCAGTTTTTAACAAAATAATAAGTTCACTACACAAATAAATAAATGAATAATGCGTAAAAATGCCATACAAGGACTTCTGGGAACAATATTGTGCGATGACTCAAATAAACCATTTAAATGAGCCGTCCAAACGAGTGATTCACAAAATTGATTTGGACTTCACTGCCAAAAATATTTAACTGATGCTTCCTGTCAGCCAGCCATGGATCTAAATTATGTTTTTTTAAACATAGTTTAGTGTTTTTGTAGCGTGCATTCTTTTCTTTTTTTTGCCAGTGTAAGGGCAACTACTTTACTAAAGACTGAAGAACAAAAACAGAAATACATGATTGTCCTCTAATTACCAAATTGCAAAATAGCAAATAACATATAAAATAAAGACATACCTTAGTGTCCATGTTGAACATAAAGAGCTATCACTGATTTATTGAGATGCTTAAACATGCAAAACATACAAAGAAAAAAAAGCTCAGACAAATGTGTAACACTAATTAAAAACAGTTGTTTAACTTTATGGTAGTTTTCCAAGTTTGTTCATTGGCTTAGAATGCAAATATTTAGCTTTAACACACAACTGGAAATAACATGTTTGGCTGTTGACAAAGGATTTCGTGAGAGCAGAGTGGCGTGGTGAAAGTTATATCCTTTACAGTGCGGCAAATAAATTTGTTATTAGCAAACATGCTTGTTATTGGTCAGTGTTGTTATTGCATTTTGAGAGTGTGGCCCAAAAACCTCACTGAATGGAGCGTGCTGGAGTAAAGTAACAAAGCAGGGGAAGGAAACACGCTCACATACACACACGATTGTTTTTGCTGCACTACGAGGTGTTGTTTTCAATCCTTTGCCACCCACGTGGTATGTTGGAGTGTGAGGAGAGGGTTCAGGTAACACCATGTGTTCCCGATTAATACAAAAACAAACACTGGAGGTCAGCAGGCAGAACAGACGCCATTACACTCATTAATATCTACATGACTTTTGACTGGCCTCATGGGCTGATGCCGTGTAACCATGGGTCCTGCCATTGAGAACACTGTGCCACGATTACAAACATCGGTGGGCAAAGATGGCAAACTCTCCAGATGGGAAATTATTGTTTGCGGCATCAGCATTGGTTGTTTAATTTACATGTACTACTGTGTTTATTTAATACAATTTATTTAATTTTAATATTTAATTTCCTTATTCATTTTCCTATGTATTCTTTATGTATGTATGTTGTTTTTCTCCTTTCCAATTGCCAGATGCCAAATATCTAGAGAGCAGGGTGGGTGATATATAATACAGATTAAAGACTGATATATCTGTTGGGCTAATAAATAATAAGTGTTTATAGTCAATTGTTAAGTATTTTGTTCATTTTTTGTTGGAAATGATTATCAATGGAACAACATATAGCTCAAAGGCTAGAACACAGCACTAGCAATGCCAAGGTGATGGGTTACATTTCCAGGAAATGCATGAAAACTGAAAGGAAGAAAACATGAAAACTGGAAAAATGTGTTGCTTGAGTTCAAATGGCAGACTCATTTGTCTTGCTACAACTAAATTTACAGCTAGCATTTTATGTTTCCTAAATACACATAAATTATTATCATATTTTCACACTTTTTGCATTATTTCACAAAATTATGGCTTGGATAGAAATAACAAAATTAAATATAAATAAAAACAGTTCACACTTAAAAAAATAAAAACACTTGTCACCATAGTGAACTTTTTGTATAAAAAAATGAACTTTTTCAGAACAATTTGCACATGGGGCAAAATTGTTCAATAAGGTGGAAATGACACATTAGACAAGGACAACTGAGAAACAGTCATAATTCAAAAAATAAATAAATAAAATAGCAATAATTTTCAATAAGCAATAAGAAAATGAAGCCTGCTTTTTTTTTCCCTTCACATTGTGAAATATTTCCACGACAATTCCGTGACATTACACATTTGCCCCCAAAACTTAGTGTTGAGTGTTTTATTTGATAATAAATTATAGGCAGTACTGCAAATACTAAAACCCAATAGGATGTTTCCATTGGCTTTTGGATTATTAGTCTGTGACCAACAAATGTTTATGATCCTTACATGTTTTGTTCATCATAATAATCTTCACAAATGAATTCAACTTTTATGAATGTTGAAGCCTTAATACAATCACCAGAAGTAAAAATCGTAAAAAACAACTTCACCACAGTCACACGACATCAACATCACCACCATTAATGCTGCATTCACGTGCTATCGGAATTAATATGAGCTTCCCAGTTGGAAATTTGACACGAACGGTCTTAGGGAGACCATATATGGCCAATTTCCGACTAGGAAACTCATATTTACGATAATTCCGATAGCACGTGAATGCAGTATAAGCTTCAGACTCTTTAAGTCTCAAAGTCTTTATTTAAAAAATAAATAAATAAATAAATATAATTTCCATTATAATTTGAATTAGAAGAATTTGCACGAGTGTGATTATAATAAAGCAACTAGTGAGTAGATGAGTTTACCTGTTCAGCGTGATGATGCTTAATGTCCCGATAACCTCTGTAGTCCCATTTAACCAATTGTTAACAACAGCCTCTTTCAAGACAAGTAAAACTTTAAAAAAAATCACAAGCAGATATTATTGATGTATTTAATGTTGCTGTCAGGGAGGCACCAGTTACAGACACTGAAACATCAGCCATGGCCACAGAAGGCCATGCCTTCAATCTACATTGACCAATAGAGTAACTACTGAATTCAACACCGCCTACTATCACTTTCAGTTCCTTCCCAAAAAATTGCCATCCTGGGATCTACCACTGTTGAGAGCCCTGAAGTCACCACCAAAGTCAACCTCCCAGAGGAGTACCGGGCGTTCCAGGACGTCTTCAGCAAAGTTGCAACCACGGAACTTCCACCACACCGGCCATGGGACTGTGCGATAGACCTCCTGCCTGGGGCCAAATTACCTAAAGGTAGAATCTACCCACTATCAATCCTGGAACACAAGGCAATGGATGAGTACATCAAAAAAACGTTGCAACAGGGGTTCATTCGACCATCTACCTCTCCGTTTCTAGTTTCTTTGACCATGTATTGACTATCGCATTCTCAACTCCCAGATGGTAAAGTTTGCTTACCCCCTAACTTTGGTACCAGCGGCCCTCGAGGAACCGTGTGGAGCTCACATTTTCTCCAAGCAAGACCTTTGCAGTGCTTATCTTGTCTGCATCCATCAGGGAGGTGAGTGGAAAACTGCATTCATTACTCCATATGGGCTCTCAAACTCACCTTCAGTCTTTCAGAACTTCATGAACGAGATCTTCTGGGATATGCTACACAAATTTGTTATCTACATAGATGACATCTTCATTTACTCCTCCAACCTCTCTAACTACATCAACCATGTACAACAGGTACTCAGCTGGCTCCGTCAATATCATCTATATCTGAAGCGGAAGAAATGTGAGTTCCACCAACCTACCATCCAGTTCCTTGGCTACGTCGGCTGAGGGTATCCAGATGGATCGTACCAAAGTGGAAGCCATGAGGAATTGGCCACAACCTCTTATCATCAAGGATCTTCAATGCTTCCTGGGGTTCGCAAATTTCTACCATAGATTCCTCTCTGGTTACAGTGAACTCTCAGCTCCACTAACCTCCCTCCTACACAAGAAACCTAAACATCTCTGTTGGACACTGGATGCGGTCAAAGCCTTCTAGAATCTGAAAGCCACCTTCTGCACTGCTCCAGCTCTCCTCCATCCAGATCAACAAGGCCTTTCATTGTGGAAGTGGAAACTTCCTACCTTGGAGTTGGAACTTACAGTACCTCAGAGAAGCGAAACGCTTAAACCCCAGACAGACATTCTTTACCCGATTCTACTTCATGGTCACCTACCATCCCTGACATAAAAATACCAAAGCGGATGCTCTGTCCAGAATTCACTCACCAGACCCTGTACCTGAAGAACCTGGACCGGTACTCCCTCCAGACCTATTTGTATGTACCATCACCTGGTCTCTTGATGTTGACATCTGTGCCGCCACCGAAGAGGAACCCGCTTCGCCGGGATGTCCAGAAGGTAGAACATATGTACCAACATCTTTACAAATTTCCCTTCTGAACTCTGTACATGCATCTCTGGTATCCGGTCACCCTGGCAGGCAGCGACCCCTCTCACTTCTCGAGGGAAGGTATTGGTGGCGCAACATGGTCCAGAATGTCGCCTGGTTTGTGAAGGAATGCTCAGTCTGTGCCATGATCTCAACCCCTCATCGTCTGCCTGAGAGCAAACTGGTACCACTCCCAATTCCGCGCCGACACTGGTCCCACCTAGGAGTTGACTTTGACACCGACTTACCTTCAAACGGCTTCACTACCTCATAGCAGTAGACCGATTCTCCAAGGCCTGCAAACTCATCCCTCTCAAAGGTCTACCTACAGCCACCTTCAACAATGTCTTCAGACACTTTGGCATTCCAGAGGACATTGTGTCAGATCGAGGGCCTCAATTCATTTCCAGGGTATGGCGTGGATTCTTCAGACTGCTGGGAGTGTCAATTAGTTTGTGCCCGGTTCCCACCCACAGACAAATGGCCAGACTGAGCAGAAGATCCAAGAAGTGGGGCGCTACCTCAGGGTCTACTGTCACAACCACCAGAACAGCTGGAGTCAATAACTTGCTACATAGGTTCTCTCACCATCTTGAGGCAGATTAATGAAGTGACTTACTGTATGAAGTCCAGCTTCCTAGACAAAACCGTATTTCACCAACCTTCCATGTATCATTTGCTCAAGCCTTTCACTGATCCTGTTCTCCCTCCTTCCACAGAACCGGAAGTACCTCCTACTCCACCTGAGGTCGACGCCGATGACACCATCTACCGGGTCTGGGAAATCAAACTCCAAGCGATGAGGTGGCCTTCTAAAATACCTTGTCGACTGGTAGGGGTACAGTCCCGAAGAAAGATCTTGGGTGGACCGAAACGACATCCTCAACCCTTCATTATGTCATGTATACCACCAGCTCCACCCGAACCGTCCTGCTCCCAGAGGCAGAGGCCGGCCTCGTCATCGTTCCCGGATGCCTGGAGACACCCATCGGGGAGAGGTACTGTCACGGAGGCACCAGCCACAGCCACTCAACCACGCTCTCAATCACCGGAGTATTGAGCACCTGCACTCAATCACTAGAGCAAACTATAAGAGCACACTCACCCCACTAGTTCATCAGCTGGTCTCGAGGTTACTTTCTCAGTGGTTCCTCCTTCGGCCCTATGGACTGTTGACACTTACCTGTGCTCTTCCTACCTCGTTGATCCTCTTTGGATTAGTGGACTGTGGACCGATACCTGGAATTACAGCTAAGATGATAGATAAAAGTTTCACGGTATTGCAATTACAGCTCTAAAATGTTATTTTTAAATGTCTGGGTATAAAACAACAACGTTTTTTTTCCACTGAACACCATACATTTTATTTTTAAGAAACAGAACATTTTGGAACAGTAAACATGCCAGGCTAAATGTCAGGCTAAATAATTAAAATAAAAAAAATTTAATTCTTGTTAATTAAATTAAGTGCAGTCACCTAAGAGAGTCTAAACCTGCAACTCAACAATCAGAACATAAATTATTTTCTGTGAAAAAAAAAAAAAATGACTTCATTAAACCTGCAGCTCAACAAGGTTTTTGGAGACATGCTCACTTTCTACACATTCATCTTTCAGTCCAAGTTATGACTGGTGAGGTACAAAGATAACATACACACTTGCGCGCTCTCTCCTTTATGTGTGTCTCTCACACTCATACACAGACACACACACACCCACTGTCTCTCTCCGTATAACACTCAAACAGTGGCAAAGACACCTGAGATTCAGCAGTCTGTTTGTTTTTTAAATTCCGTGATTCTGAACCGATGTAAACAATGGCAGGAGGCTTAAAATTATAGACGTGATACCAGCTAAATTTAATTATTGTACTGCATCGCTGAAACGTAGTACTTTAGTCTGATATTCCCCACTCTGTGAAGTAAGGTAGGGAAGGAAACTAGCTGACATTAGCTAGTTAATTAGCCATGTTATCTGCCTCGGTAGCAAGCCAAATAATATTTATTTAAACCCTGAAACAACTGTCTTGATTGAGGGAGAAATGTAGACGACACAGATATATCGTTTATGTACGACCTGGAAGTATTTATTTAGTGATCGGCGCCTAAACATCATCTTTATGGAACATCGTTGTGTTAGTCTACATTACCCGAAAAATTCCCATATGGCAGACTTAGTGTTTTTCGACAGAAGAAAAAATTCCAGGGATTCACCTTCTTCGGCCATCATTCTACACACAGGTGACTCTCACTGACCACTTGCACCAACTGGAGGAGGAGGGGTCGTGTCACTCGTTACACTCTTCACTGCTCACAACTGAGTCCTGCACTTTCCGTCTTTTACAACACGTAAAAAACTGCGCATACCGCAGGAACGGTATTACGGAACATTTTTGTGGTTTTGAAACCGTGAATTTTCCAAACCGCGGTATACCTTGAAACCGGTTATCGCTACCGGTTAACTGTCACCTTGCATTCTCTGAACTTAATATATCAGATTTTATTCTGAGACTTCACTGTTGCTATAAGTCTATGCTTGCACTATAATGAGATGTTCACTTTACTTGCATCCTCCTTGTCCTCGTTCTTGGTGAACCGTGACAGCTGCAGAATAAACCTTGAAAACAGTCGAGCTTGTGTTGACCTTATTTTAGGCATTTAACCAAAAATCAAAAGTCACTTTGATTTCAGGATGATGGCATCAGAAGTTTCTAGGGTTTAGCCTACAAAACTGTTTTCCCCTGCAGCACTTTATAATATTACAGTGCAAACATTTTCTTTGAGTAAAACATAATTTCTTAATCCTTTCTAGTTACATGGATGTGTTCTTGACAGTCAAGATTCAGCCATTTTCAGATCTTAAACAAATGAAATGCATCTAAATATACTGAATAGGCAAAAAAATCCACAAATATAATTAAGCGCACTGTTAAGAGCCATACAACAAGGGTAGCATGAGTTGTGTTTTGCTCAAAAATACAGGGAAGAGAGTCATGAGACTGGTGCTGGGTATCAGCACAGCACCACCCATGAGTCCCATTTCTGCCTCACGTGTAATCATCAGTCTGCTGCACCCGTGCAGAACACACTTCCTCCTCTACCTCCTAATTGTGTGCAGCTTGCTGTCATATTAAAACGTAATCTTGGGGTGACAATTACTGCCTGTGAGAGTCTGAAACAGCTTAAATTAGTTGAGTTTCAGATATTTTGGACATTTTTGTTTTGTGTGCGTGTAGTTTTCTTTTCTTTTTTTTCCTTTTTTTAACGTTTTATATATTTAAAAATATATATACACACACACACACACACACACGGTCGGAATTGTTGGTGCCCTTGGTAAATATGATCAAAGAAGGCTGTGAAAATAAATTGTTAATCCTTTTGATCTTTTATTTTTTTAAATCACAAAAATCTAAGCTTTCATTGGAAAATAAGAATTTAAAATGGGGGGGGGGGGTATCATTATGAAGTGTTTTTTTTTTTTTTCTCAAATACATTTACTAACACAATTACTGATACCCCAAGAAATTCTTATGAGTAAAATATATCTGAAATATATTCTCATTCATATTCACAATTTTGAGCACACCAGCGTTATTATGATCATGAAATTATCCAGCCATGGCTTCCTGTTTCACAGAAATATAAAAAGGAGGGAAAAGAAAACAAAGGCCAAATTCCAAATTAATTGCCCATCACAATGAGAAAAACCAAAGAATATATGTCTGATGTGCAGCAAAAGATAATTGAGCTTCACAAATTAGAAAGTGGCTTTAAGAAAAGAACTAGAGCAGTGAAAATTCCCATTTCCACCATCAGGCCAATAATTAAGTTCAAATCAACAGAAAATTTTATGAATCTGCTTGGAAGAGGACATGTGTCTATGTCGTCCTAATGCACGGTGAGAAGGAGAGTTTGAGTGGCCAAAGACTTTTCAAGGATCACAGCTGGAGAATTGCAGAAAAAAAGTCGAGTTTCGGGGTCCTTAAAAAAATTTTTTTTTTTTTAAGGACCCCGAAACTCAACTTTTTTGCATTTATCAAACAGCACCTACATCACCACATGTTGTTTGGGAGGGCTTCAAGAAAAAAATCAAGAAAAGAAAATGCTTTCACCAAAAAACAATCTCCAGCATATTCAGCTGTCAGACATGACTGGAACCTCAAATGGGACTGGCTTCTATGGTCAGATGTAACTAAAAAAATTAGCTTTTTAGCAGCAAACACTCAAGATGAGTTTGGTGAACACGGGGATAAAAAACTTGACAATACGTCACGACTTAACTTAAATAAAAATATCAACATGAACACACACACACACGCACACAACATTTATATATATATATATATATATATATATATATATATATATATATATATATATATATATTGTGGTTATAAAATCAGACCTAAGCCAACAACAGCCTTTAAAATGACTTAAAATGTATTATATAAAAACAAGGCAATAATGATTGGTTAATTAATAATTATATGGTTTCATTGAATAACATTGTTAAAATACATAATATAATAAAAAATAAACAATTTATGGACATTATGCCTACATATTATCCTATTGCAAATGCCTGTAAAGGGAGCCAAAGGCCTGGTAGTTGCTGCTGTTAAACTTACAGGACCATCATATCCTTGTTTAATAGGCTACTGACCAAACATTTAGACTAATTAAAATATCCACTTAATCTTTAATTTTTGGCCATCTTTTTGCGATAGATGACACAGCCTCTATCATTTTTATTATATTATATTATTAATATATTATTAAAGTTCTATTTTGATCCCTATATATATATTTTTATTTTTTTTCCCCCCATAATATTTGACAGAGGGGGACAAATTCTGCTTAGGGCACCCATTTGGCCAGCAGCGGCTCTGCTTAAAAACAACACAAAAATGGGTCACTGGGCACAAAACCAAACTTCTGCAATGGCCATTTCAATTCCCTGACCTGCACCCTATAGGAAATGAGTGGAGTGAACTGAAGAGGAGAAGCACCGTCATGGAGCTGGGAATCTGAAGGATCTGGAGTGATTCTGGATGAAGGAATGGTCTCTGATCTCTTGTCAGGTGTCTCTAACCTCATCAGGCATTATAGGAGAAAACTCTTATACTATTTTGACAAATGGAGGTTTCAAAAAGTATTGAATAAAAGGTTACCATTAATTGTGTCCAGTGTGTATTAGAGAAAAAACATTTATTTCATAATGATATTTCCCCCTATTTTAAATTATTATTATCCAATGAAAGATTAGATTTTGGTGTATTTTTTAAATAATAGATCAAAAGGATTAACAATGCAGATTTATTTCCACAGCCTTCTTTGATCAAGGGTACCAACAATTCTGACTACGTGTGTATATATGATATTAATATATTTGATATTATTAATTATTTTAATTTATATTAATAGTCACACAGGAAATTTGTAAACTACTGGATATATTTGTACAATTTCTTTGGTAAAAAAAAAAAAAGATTAAGATACTACAGGGTGTTACTATGACAGATGAGTGTATAGTTAATCAGGCAAAATTTTATGGCAATGTTAAGATGAACTTCAATATATTGTATGATTTATTTTCATATCTGTGAACATGTGACTATCACTGGCCTATGGTCTACAACTATTTTTAAAAACTGGTGGGCTGCACTGGCTGTGGAATATAAATGTGGTACTTGAGGCTTGAATTACCCTAATGGTTGGAAAATCCATTATAACAGAATTTGTGAATATATCAAGGGGCATGGTTAATCAATTTTACTGTGTCTTTAAATCATTAATCACACTAAATTGATGTTACATTGAATGAACACAAATTGTTTAGACCAGTTTTTTCACAAGACTGATTAAATTAATTTTAGTTTTCTAAAACAAAGTATGTATCATCAAAACATTCACTTATGGTACAAATATTGAGGTGCCTCCTGAGGTAAAATAATTCTCAGCTACAGTCATACAGATGAACCTGTGCCATTTTTGTGTTTTTTATTTTTTGTCATTGGTTATTAGCATGTGGCCAGATATCTTTCACTTCCCCAGTGTAAACTCCATGACCTTCTTTGGAACTGCTGCATCATTTCAAAGTGATGAAATATCACTGGCACATGCAGCAGTGTGATTCTCGCACACTTAGGTTCCCAAAAATGAATTAAGATTTTTTTTTTTTTTTGTCATTTTAACTTGTTTTATTGGTTTACAAAGTACAGTAAAAAAAACTTTGCTGTAGTTGGTTTTGTTGTTTTGTTCATGTAACATGAGGTGCTGACTGGAAATTCAACAGGAGTCTCCTAACCGCACAGTCTTCAAAAGAGGAAACAGATTAAGTTATAGTGCTGTGGTACTTCCAAAATACCACGTTATGATCAACCATGAGACTCAGTCTGCACGGTCTCATGCACTTCCCGTAAGAGAACCGAAGACTCATGCCACACCATGACCAACACATGGACTGAAAGAGTCAGGTAGATGGAAGAGTTGTTTTTCACCAAACAATGTGAAAAAAATCTCCCACACAAAAGACAAATTTACACACTAGAACCTTCTGCTTAATGTGTTTGTTTATTTTTGTGTTATATTCTGTTTATTTCTATTAAATACAGATATTTGGTTTTGATGCTCATCTGAAACAATACATTTTCATGTACTTTAAAAGATGATTCAAGAAGGTGTAAAAAGTACTATGAAATACCACATAAATAGAGGGATAAAAAATCAATAAATAATACCTAAAAATAATATTAATAATATTAACACTAATAACATATACTAATATACTTTAAAGGCTTATTTATGACAATAACCTATTATTAAAAAGGTTCTTGTTCTTGGTGGTTTGCCCGGATCAGAAGAGCCCAGCCACAAGTTTCTATGATCTGATAACTCTAGTTAGGACCCAGGTCCCTCCTTCAATACGACTATGAAACATTTTCACCTGTTTCATCGCCCACTAAGTGAAAATTGTACATCTGATCAAATAAAAAACTAATATGCAGTATGAATGAATTTATATCATCTATTTACATCAACTTTTTGAAGTTGAGGAGCAGAAGGACTCCCTGGCTTTGCAGTGCTTTGTTTAAAAGCTGGAAAACCAGGTCTCTCTAAAACCAGACTGTTCAGACCATGCTGTATACGCTCAAGAAGGGTAGCTATGTGTTGTGTGATATTAAGAGATCTTATTGTGTTTATCTCAAACGGTCAAATTGTCCTCCTAAGCAGCTGATTTGGAATGGTTTGCTGCAAAACTGTTTTCTCATCTGCTTTAAAGTGACAGTTTACCTAAAGATGCTAATTCTGTCATAATCTTAGTATCTTTTTTATGATACTTCGGTTGCTTTTTGTGTGGCTTGATTAAATCACCATGCACTTAAAGAGCAGCTTGGACATTCTGCAAAATAACTTTTGTGTTTCACAGAAGAGAGATTTATATAGGTTTATGAAATAGAAAATGATGACAGAATTTTCATTTTTAGGCATAGAAAATGTCCATATCCATGAGTCAATGGAATCTCAGACTCAGTGGCACTTGTAACATCCCTCATGTAATTTTGCAAGATTTTTTCCCACCCAGTCCAGTGATCGTCACACAGTGGGAAGTCAACTGAGGACAGCAGTCTGAGATGCCTCATCTCTCTTCACACAACCATCCGCTACATCTGCTTCTCTTTTTTCTCATCCTTTTCTCTCTCCAAGTGGGTTGATGAATGTGCTAGTTACGTTTGCTCTTGGCAGATCGTGTGCAATTTAGGGGCTGAATGCTTTTTCAGAATCAGTAACTGGCTCCATATGGAGAAGCAAGGTGAGACACTTCAGCGTCTCGTCTCCAGCCAGCAGAATTAATTCCATGCAAAGACTGCCATCAAATATATACATCACATGGGACCAAGCTGCTGCTTAGACTGCAATGCAAATCATATGATGACTTCATATTGTATGAAGCCCCTGTTTTGCGAAAGCTTGGCTGTAGAGGCATTTTGTAAATTTTTTTGTGTATTGAAACCATCTATTTCTGGCAGTATTGAGGTGTTTGTTGCATTGAGTTCTGAATAGCATGGTCATTCTTTCTAATGTTAGAGATATATATTTATAAATTATTTTACAGTTTTAATGAGTTGATTACTATTATTGTAATGCAGGTGTAGAGACAAAGGAAAGTAGGAGCCAACTGAGCTGATTTATTAGGGGAAAAAATGAAACAAAACTAATTAACTCAGAAACTAGGGTCATAAAGAACCAAATTAAGCATGCCAGCTATACATCCAACAATGGACAAGACCTGACCAAGAATACCACAAACAAAGGTATTAAATACACACAGAGACTAACAAGAAACAGGTGAAAATAATCACGCAATAACAAGGTGAACATAATACAGAAAACAGGAACAAACTAAAAGTCCCAAACAAAAAGACACAGAAACCACAGAAAGATCTTAGCAACTGTGTAGCAATCATTGTGAACTAGTGATGGGAGAAACAAAGCTTTTCATAGCTTTGAATCAACTGAACCATTTGCTTCGCAAAACACCACTCATAGTCAAAATAGTGCAAATGCAATGAAAACTCAGGCCAAACATACATGAAAAACAGCGTTTACAAAAAATTGCAAGTGTTTTATTCAAAACTTATCAAATGTCGTTAATTAATAATCTTATACCATTAAATATTAAATCTAGGTATAATGTGTCGTATAATGTTGTTAAATGTCATAGGTATAATTGATAAATTTTCAGGGTTTGTTTTGTTTGTTCTATGGATGGCTCATCTAAACAGACCAACTGCTATTATTCCGTTTAATTATACAGCTGTTTCATTGAAACGTCTGCAAATTTATAAAACTGATCTGAGATCAGGTACAAACTATAGACACTTGTTCATTGGTTTGAATCATTGAATCTGTATATTCAAGCAACCTGATCTCACAGAATTCCGTGTAATCTTCACGGACTTAATTAACCTCCGATGCTATCTGTGGTAGCATCACGGAATCGCCGAAAATTCCGTGATGGGCTCACAGAAGTGATACCAATGTAAGTCAGTGACAGGCATCAGCCGTGCTCCACGCACGGAAACCCTTAGCATCAATATGCCGACGCGATACTGGGGAATTTATCGTCATCATTATTGTTCAGAACTGGCTAGGTTTAGGGTAGGGGTGGGGTCAGGTACTCCAGTGAAATTATAACTGCATCGGAGTCACTCTTTTTAAGTTGAACCAGTGAATCCGTGCATGGACCACGGCTGATGCCTTCTGTGAGCCCATCACGGAATTTTCGGCGATTCCGTGATGCCACCACAGATTCGGGGTTAATTAAGTCCGTGAACATTACACGGAATTCTGTGAGATCAGGTTGGATTCAAGGGTTCACAGAGATCAATGCCACCAAACCCCCCCAGTGAACAGTGAACAAATGAAATTTCAAAGCATTTCAAAACAGTTATGATGTAATGAAGCCTTGTTTACTGAAATTATGTGACATTGGCAGTTTGATAGTGCTCTAATCCAGTGATTCAGTTTCAAAGCTCCATGAAGCAATGTTGAAAAGCTGCCATCACTACTGTGAACACCCTTACACTGTAGAGTCTCTTTCATTGTATTGTAAATGCAGGGTTAAAGAGTTAAAGATGACAGAAACAAACTCTTGAGTTGCTCTTTAAAGGTAAAGTGTATGATTTCTGCACTACTGGCAGCATGAAACTGATAATGTTTTCAAACAGGTTTCCCAAACACCCCCAAAATAACACCATTGGTCGAGACAATGTTGCTATGTTGGGCTGGTTGGGAAGTTCAAACAAACAAAGAAATGTTTTGAAAGTGCCACAGAGACACATTGTTTCATCTTTCCAGGGGATTCAACCTCCAAATGCTTCAGTTGTAATAGCATAGTAAACATAGTTTAAAAAAAATGCCACACATTGCCTTAATATTTTGTTCCAAAGCTTTTTTGCTCAATAATGCAGGAGGTTGTTGAAAATAACCTGAAAAAAAAAAAAAAAACATTTTAAAAGACTCCAGACTGTACAATCGTCACACATGTGTCCTCAAGTAACCTGTCTTGCTTTGTGGCCTCTGCAATGTAAGGGCCATGTATGTGGTTGGCTGCCGTCCACACCAATCGTACGCACATACGCGGAAAACTCACACGCACTGCATTCCACAGGAGCTGCTCATGAGGGGCCTTCAGCGGGGTGGCGTCCCTCCTCCCCGCACTTCCTCCTTCTCTCTGTCAACACATGCAGTTTAAAGAGAACGCTGGACCACACTGCTACACAAAGGACTGAGATGGAGAGCAAGGCAAAAACTCAGGAATGAGTGAGAAAAAGTAGTACTGTAAATGGCACTTCTCATATTGCATCAAGCTTTACCACCTGTTTGTCTCCCAAAACCCAGCTCAAGTCCTTGGGTGACCCACTTCTGGGCATTTCAACAATCATTTGTTGGATCTTAAGAAATATATATTGGATAACCCATATATTGGATCCAGATATCTCTGTTGGCTGGGTGTTGTCCAAAAGCGGAGAGATCAGGGCACAATGTCAAGATCGTTCTAGTGACGCAGACCAGCTGGAAGCCCGAACCATAATAGAAATCCAACACCCAGACCTGGAGAGAAGTGCAAAGAGAAAAAAGTGCCAGTTAAGCACTTTTTTTCCTGGCGTCCTTTACTATCAAAGCCAGGACAAAGATCCCCACTGCTTTTCACACGATTGCTTTCCACAGGACCATCTGGCTCCAGAAACCCCCAAGCTGATCACATCTCAGTGCTGAGGAGGAGCCAGAAAGAACTCAAAGCCTAAAATGGGGTGACTGAGTTCATTCTGACTAAAAGCAGAGGGCTATTTCAGGGAGAACAGTGAATGCGCTCCACTTTTTACAAACTTTGATTAGAATTTATTAGTGAAAAATCTCCAGCAAGTCAGGTTTTGCATTGTAACAATTTTTGCACCTTAACAAATAACTAATTCTTTAGACACAGATTTAGGTTTTTACAAAAGCTTTTTGCTGAAAATTCAGCTTTGCCATCACATAAATAAATGACATTTTACAGTATATTCAACTAGAACACAACTGTGTACACAACTAATTTAAAACATTGTAATAATATTTCACAATATTGCTGCTTTCAGTGTATTTCTGATCAAACAAATGCTTCCTTCGTGAGCGTAAGAGCTGGGTTTTTTTTCCAAAACCTCTTTAAAAAAATATAGTCTCGTCAGTAGTGATAACCTTCCACAAAAGGGTGGTCCCTTTTTTTCATTGTTCTTTGTTTTTAATCTTATTTCTTGAACACTGTACAGAATTGTATGGTTTGTTAAAAGGTAAAAAAAAAAAAGTATACACACCCACACGCACATATATAGTTGCAATTACAATTATTCAACCAAGGCATTCATAAACAATTACAGAGAGATTCTGAAAACATAATGTTGATGAAAAGTAAAAAAGATCAAATAGGCTCTAAACATTCAGGCTCTAAATTATTCAACCCCCCAAAAGTAAGAAATAATAGAAACTATTTTATTCTTTATAACCTCCAAAACACATTGCCTCTTTCTTTGTGTGTCTGTCAGAGCATTTCATTTCTTTCAACAACCATTTGTTGAATCTTAAGAAATATATATTGTATAACACAAAATCTTCCAGATCGTTGATAATCTTCAAGAACATTCTATGACCGATCCCTGAACCAAGATAGAAAATATGTGTTTTAAAAAAAAGGGAGTTATGTTTGGAACTGGAACTAAAGTACATTTTTTAATTTATTTTTTTTTTTTTTCAATTTTTATTCTTGCATTAACATGTCAATTTAAAGTTAAAAGTAAAATTGAAAAAGTAAGTATAAAAGCAGAAGTTAAATGTAAAATTATAATGTTGCACATGAATTTGCACATTAATAATGATCATTTTAATGGCTTTGCGATGTAAACATTGCAAACAGTATATAAATATGATGGTTCTACACTCGTGTTATTAAAGACTAGCCATATAATGCAGTTTGACTCAATGTGTAAGTACTCATCCTCTAGCTGAGTTATGAAAAAAAATTAGACTAAAATTATTATTTAAATAAGATGCCTGACAGATCTGACAGATGATCGTCTGGAATGACTCTTTCAGTGTTACTGACTTAGAGGAACATTTTTGAGCATGTGTGCACACAATAAATCTGTTAAAAGGAGTGGATATCCCTGATAATAATACAGGTTTGTCCCATACCTTTACTGTACTTTTTGGACATTGGTTTTAACATTTCCCAGAAGCCATCAAAGCTTCCAAAGTGTTTCAAAGTTCCTTGTGATTGAATAAAGAGACAGTCACATTGGATTCTTCTTTATATAACATAATTTATATACACATGGCTTTTTACAGCGGCAGCATGTTTCTTGTACAGGAATACAAGCACAACATCGGCATAAAGAACAAAATCAGAGCGCTATGGCCTCACATTTCACAAACTGTTTGCTCACTGCTGATGAACTTAAAGAATAAAGATATAATATACATATGTCAGTATTGGCATGTCAGCTTAACAATATCATTTCTCTCTTATAGATTATTACTTTCTCAACTACATAAACAAATTGCACCTTTAGTTACATCATTTTTTGATTGTGAATCAAATCATTTCTGTACATAAGTTAAGAAATGTAACAGTTTGTTTCAAAATAGATAATCTTCACTTTTTTCATCTCTCTAGGAGAACTTATTACATCTATAGACAAAGTGCAATATTTTAATTAATTTATTTATTTTTTCATTAAAAATTGGTCCAAACTCCACAATCTGAAGAAAAACAGCTGAATTTTCTTCCAAATTTGTTTCAATGATCATTATTAGTTTTTTTTTTCTTTTTGAATTGTTCATGTTTTTTACAAACTGCTGCTAAATACAAGAATAACAGTGTACAATGTACAAAAAGCTGTGCATGTAAATTATCTTCTACTCTCTAAATATACTTCATATTTTTCAGAACTATGAACTAACATCTGTGACATTAACATGACTCCACAGCTCTATCAAACATGAAATATCAAATATCTTGTCATTGCAAAACATACTGGAGATGACAATAATCTTAATAATCATTAAAGTACATGGATGTGCATAGGTGGGGTCACCTGCTAAATTCACAAAGCAAATGCATGTTCATGATAATTGGGCACAAAGTAATTTGGTCTTCTTGTGCTGAGTGAGGCAGTGTCCCAGACAGCAACATAGTTTTGGCCCAGATCCAGCCCATATCTGGCCCGTGTGAAATCTATGCAGGCCAGATGTGGGCCAGATCTGGGCCGATACTGCTTGCTGTCTGGGGTGGGTCAGAGGTTAATAATAATATTTTAATGACGTGAGCTTGTTTAAGTTAACAAACGTCTGACAATCTTCTCATGACTGAACCTCACTGTCCGAACCAGGCATGACAAGAAATTTGTCTGTCCATACTAAAAAGTAAAAATTATGGCACAGCCAATCATATTTTAAGTTACATATAGAGTTATGTAGAGTGGGATTTTGGACCAATGAGATTTTGCAATGGGTGGAGCTACACAGTAGGAGGCCACAGGAACAGAAACCAAAACACCAACAAGTGACTTGTGGCTTGTTGCTCTATCACATTCCGCCTGATTAGAAAACAGTGTTAACGTTCTTAAAGAACACCTCTAATAACATTAAGCATTTAATATTAACAAATTGGCCAATAGTGAGAACCTAATATATCTTTTTTTTCTACAAAGCTTTAAAATGTCTTCAGCATTTTTGTATTATAATACTACTCAAGAAACCGTATTTTCAAGTCTTCAATGAATTGTCTGAGATATCTGTAATTTTTGCTGGCCAATTTGAAAATTAAGTCTAGTTATATATGGTGTAAGGAACCTAAAATAGTCAATTCCTGGTAAAGGGAATAAGAAACTAAAATGAAATGGAAATGAAAAACAAAAGTTGAGGCACCACAGACTTTGAAAATCACCACAAACTTGTAGAACATATACATCACAGTGCCTGCAGTTTGAGAGAGATGTGAATTCAAATAGAAATATAATACAAGTGTAAATAATACACCATGACATGATACAATCACACCACTTTTCCTTCAGCCAAATAATGTTGTCAATGTCTCTACACTTTCTTAAAGGCAGAGAACTGTAGCTTTACTTCAGCAACAGATGCAATACAGTGGCAAAGGCATCAAAATCCCCTAGCGCTGTATCTCTAAACTACATTAACCTCTGTTAAAGGCTTTGGTGGTGTCCCGGCCCCTTGAGAAATTATGAAGAGCAAATACAACAGTTTATTTATTTATTATTATTATTATTTTTAATTTTGAGGTGGTGTCTTACCCTGGGATTTAGCTCTTATATGGGTCACAACAAAGATAGGCCTAATCTTTGTAGGAACGAACAACTGAAAAAAAAGTTCTGGATTTTAAAGACCCAAAATCTCATAAAACAATAAAATACAATACTATAAACGGCTTAGAAGAAGTAATGTATCCAAACATTCTAATTCTGGGATCATTTATTTGTCTGCATGTCATTCCAAACCTGTGTGACTTACTTTCTTCCATGACACACAAATTAATTTTGTTTAATAATGTCTTGGCTGCTCTTTTCCATACAATGAAAAAATTAAAGTATTGAGTCAATTGAAATTTGTCATTTTTCACATAAATCCTCCAAAACAAACATGGCTCTATAAGATGTGCAAAGAAACACACAAAAACCAATGGTGTTTGCCATCAAATGGCAAAGATGAACCATTTTTGTAGACTCCATTCATTTTCATTGCATGGGAAGGAGCAGACATGATATTGTTCAAAATGTCAGTTTTTGTGTTTCACAGAATAAATAAATTGATTTGGGAAAAAAAATAAGTTACTGTATATTTTTAGTAAATTATAAGTTTTTCATTATTGGGTGAGCTATTTCTTTAAATAATAATAATAAAAATCTCAACCTGAAGCCAATAATAAACAGCAATAAGAATAATTGTGATAATACAAAAGGAAAAACAAACAAAAAAAACCTTCTATATATAATAGCCTTCTTATATTTCTACTTTATATGTTTTTGAAATATATTTCATGTATTTACAAGAAATGTGGAAAGATGTATATAATTCAGATGAGAAACACTATTTCATGTAAGCCTACCAAAATGTAAAATGTCAAGTCCAGTTTCTCTCAGATTTACAAAACAACATTAAATCTGTTGCCCTGATTGTTGATATCGTGTAAACTCTCTGTACACCAATTAATAGTAACACACTGTTTAGAAATGTAGTACATCTTCCCTACGTCAAATGCTGAGACAGAATGAAAAGTGTTACAAGACAGAAATGAAAGTGTAATGATGTGCTGTATGTGACGCAGTTCAACTAGTCTGCAGCAATTTCCCTAACATTTTCAAGGTCATGTTTATGCAGGACTATTTCTAAATAAATCTATTTACAGTCATTCCTGCCTACCGCTGTTCCAGTTCTTCTTCCCAATAAGGCCAATCATGGAGTCTCCATGAAGCACAGCATGAATGTGTTACTCTCAGCAAAAATTGCAGAGTAGGGTTTTGAACTGACAACACAACAATGAATGAGCTATTACCTTGGGAGTCACTTTTCTGAGGTGTATCGAATGAACTTGAGATGTGCTGCCTGGTGTTGGATTTGATGGTTATACCTTATCACAGTTTGCCCTTAATAGAAATGCGGCTGTAAAATCATTACTGAAAATTGGTGTGGACATTGGTAAGTTTGTGTTGCAGCAGATGTAAGGGCCTCAGGTTTTCGTTGCCCTGATTTGACGACTGATTCTCTACAGCAAGAAGAAGGCAGCAAAATAAAGCTTGTCAATTTGGCTATGGAGCACAGGCACCTGGTTTGGCACTTAGTTTGAACGTGAGTCCCAATGTCTGAGGAAAATGTCCTTGCAATTTAGCTCTGTACTGAGCCAGTGTGCTTGGCAGTGTGAGGTCGTATCTCAGCCGCCTCTGCTGAAGAAAGCAAAAGAATAATGGGGGCTACGTTCCCTGACGAAGGGTTTGGATGCGTGTGGACAGCCGCTCCGTGCTGCTGTTTTCCAGTTGAGAGATTTTTTACCTGTAAAAATAAAAATAAAAATGTCAAAGACTTTTTTACAAAGTGTTTAAATGTGTGTTTTAAACACTACTCAAAAAGTCCTTTTGAAAAGTTTCCGGACTTCAGATACTGTTGGGTTGTTAAAAATATTATAAATTTAATAAAAGTAGCTCCTACCCAGACACCCAGCTGTGGGTGGTGGTCTTCACACTGTGAGGTGGGAACCCCTGTTGGGTGGCCATGGGGTCAAAGTTGAAGTCCAGCGATTCTCCATCCATGAGCGTATCATGCAAGATGGACTCAACATCACATTCAAATCGCTCCACAGGCATCCCGTCTAGATCACTGGGCAGCTTCTCCAGGTGATGCTGTTGCGGGTGGGGCATCATCCCTGGGCTGCGCCCATATCCGTTGCTGTTGACACTGCAGTAAGGAGGAAGCCCACCTCCAAGATGACTGGAGCCTCCATACTGCATCTGCATGGCTGACTTGATGCTTCCCAAGCGTCCACCAGCACTGCTGTGACCAATCCCAGTCAGAGGGTGCAACGATCGCCCATTCAGTGCCAAAGATGTCGCTTGTCCGTGCATATTGTGTGGATGAGACAGAGCATGGCTGTGGGATGCTCCACCTCCCATAAGTTCATTCCGCCCACTATTGTAGGGAGGCAACATACATCCACTGCCTCCAGCTGACTGGGAGACGACGGTGTCCACTGAGGGCATGAGCTCTCCAGGCTCTCCATCAGATGTAAGAAGCTCCTTCAGCAGCCCTGCTGTGCAATTAAACTGGCCCATAGTTCCTGGACCAGAAACAAAACTTGGCTTGCTTTCTGGCAGAGGCTGCATCGGCATGGGGGACATGCTGCCCATTCCTGCCTGGCCGTAAAGACACTTACGATAGTCTTGTTGGGTCTGCTGGTTGACCCCAGCCAGACCTGGGGAACTGTAGGGAGAGTAACCAGGGCTGGCCTGCATGAGCGAAGAGGGCGAGGACTGGTTGGATCCTGACCCAGGCCCTACTGTGGACCCCACCGGTTGGTTCTTAGGTGAGAGCAAGTTGAGGTTATCCAGAAGGTTCTCCATCACATTCTCAGAGCCACTGTGACCCAGAGAACCAGCCATTTCAGACAAGCTGGGGAGAGTGGAGGTCATTTTGGCACCTGACCCAGGGCCTGGGTAGACCATGTGGACATCAGAGTCGGCAATTTCGTCATCAATAAAGGGCGAGAGACGGCCGCTCAGTGTGCTGGCATTGGAGCTGGTGCGGGGACGGAAAGCCGTCCAGGCGTCAAAGTCATCATTGCTGTGGGAGTTCGGACTGCCTGGCCACTTGCCATATTGAGAGCCTGGGCTATCGGCGCCCCCCTCGGGACCACCCTGAAGAGCCAGCTATAAAGTTAGAGATGAACAAAAAAAACTTGTAAGAAAAGTAACGGCATGTACAAATGTATAGTGCTTTGACACAATCTGTATTGGTAAAAGCGCTATATAAATAAAGGTGACTTGACTATAGTGTGTACTGTTCGTGGAAGAGAATGCAGCAGCTCTAGTGTGCAGCTTTTACCTTTTTTTTTGCTGCTCGTCCTCTGCTCTTGGCAAACTTGCTGTTGTTGTCCATGGAGGCAGCCCGGCGTCGAGGTGACTTGCCACTTTTCCCGCCTTCGGGGTTCAGCATCCACCAAGAGCTCTTACCTGTCCCCTCATTCTGCACTCGGATAAACCTGCTATGTAGGGACAGGTTGTGTCTGATTGAGTTCTGTCGAAGAGAGAAAGAGACAGCGAGGAGAAAAAAGTGTGAGTGTTATGTTCGTAGTTTGCCTTGTTCCCGTAAATTCCCCTCTGACGGTAAATCAGCAGAGTGCAAATCCTCACAGCAGCTGTTTTCTATTAAAGCCTTTTTTCTCTTCACCTCCACTTTCGTCCACTCACCATTTCCTTCACCTATATGCATCATTTTCTGTCATTCAAAGGAGACGTGAGGACAGTTTTCCTTGAACATTGGCCATTCTTATAAACATATTCTTGAAAATATTTACAAACTTCTCTCAGTGGTCTATTCAAACAGAACAAGAGAGTGCCTTCAATGTTTCGCTGTGAATCATGAAAACATAATTCTACATTTAGTGACAAAGGACATTCCTAATCCTCAAGTTCAGAGCTCTGAGCATGTGCCTTCTTAGTTTTAAGTGCAGATCCAACTATGAGTAAGCCATTCGTAAGTTGATTTACCAAAAGTGCATAAACACTGTGACGTTTTCAGAACATTGCTTTGTTTATTTGAGTGGCTTGGCCTGTCAACTTCTGCCTTCAACCAATGACATGTGTTTCTTTATATGAGCGCAAAAATTATAAAAGAAAAATAAATAAAAAAATGCACTGCCACATGGTCTGACTTAATTAGCAACATATCACTTAAATAGCAACCTTTCTTAATGACCAACCAAAACAGCCATTTCTGTGCTTGTTATTCTATTCTTGCCAATGAATAGTTGTGGCACTAGGGCACATGCAGTGAAGTAAAAAAATATGTACTTTCTTTCACTCTGATGAGCTCACATCCCATAATGTCTGGCAAACACAGGTAAACATTCTGCCTGGCATAGACGCATTACCTATGTTGTCATGGTGATCTCAATCATTAGTACCATTTTCCCTAGAGAGGTGGAAAATGGGGGATTTTTGAAATGCTGGCCTAATGCCTCCTGTGTCTAATTTAGAGTTGTTAATGGATAGTTACAGGATGTGATGGCAGCTTAAGATGGTCTTTGCGGTTGTTTGTGAACTAAAAGGCTTTAGGAAGCACATGCAGAGACACATTTATTAATTAATTTATTCATTTATTTATTTTTGGAATATCTAGCCTATAAATCCTACGTGCTCAAGAGAAACAGATCTTGAAAGATCGAATGCAGTTCATATAAACAATAACCTATGTTTTCTTTCTTATTCTGAAATAAAATTATTTTTAATCAAATCAAATTTATCAGTCGTAATCCTAGTGAGGTTGCATCTGTCCTAGCAATCTGGTCTCACAGAATTCCGTGTAATGACTACGGACCCTTAACTCTGAATCTGTGGTGGCATCACAGAATCGCTGAAAATTCTGTGATGGGCTCACAGAAGTGATACCAATGCAAGTCAGTGACAGGCATCAGCCATGGCATTTTTTCTGCTAATTCTTTTTCATGAACTGGAATGTGTAGTGCAGGATTATGGATGGTTGGAGGACGCGGAGGATACACTTGATGTATCCTTTAAAATATGAATAACAAAGGACGTGAAAAGAAGGCTGCCTCCAAAGGATCTTTCAAATTGAGATGATCTTCAACGAAGCTTGATGAGGTGTCAGCCTAGGTATACAACCTTACTAGGATACAGCCTTTACATTGAGAAATACCCAAGTCAGTGTGGTGTAACCAACATGCAGGAAGCCATTTTATTGTCATGTGACAAGAAAGGAAATTATATCACAGAAAGAAGCCCCACACACACTTATGACTATGTCAGTCCATTTTTAAAACTAACACATATTTTGATCTTTTTAAGTTCAAATAGTCAAATGGAGTAACCTTGGGAATAAAAAAAAAACAGACACACACAGTTGATGTTTTTTTTTTTTTGAAAACATCAAGTAGTAAAACTACTTTTTACTTCACATTCAAGTACTTTTTAATGCATGGCTTAACCACTTTATATTTTAAAAAATAATAATAATAATAATAATTTTGATCAAAAATTGTATAAAACATTTTCAAAAATGCATGAAAACAACTAGACTCCCAGAAATTGAAATAAAGCCAGCCAATTGGAAACACCTCTCACCATTCTTGTGGGCAGTATGCATCACATGGCACAAAAAGGGGAAATTATCTGAATAACTTTCAAATAACATCCTATGATGACGGACATTATGTGCGTTAGTATTTACAGAGTGAAGCAAAATCTAAAAATCAAATGAATAAAAACAATTCAGAGCAATGAATCCAAAGCAGAACAATGCCAACTGAAGTAATTTCGCTCTGCTAACTAAAACTGTCCATCTGGCTCAAATTTTGAAGAGAAAACTGCAGAACTGAAAACAGTGTCACTACTTTAAAACACAACTTTGCATGTCATGTGAAATATCTCTTGGCCAGTCCGCAAATTTGTATAGCGTGACAAATTTAACCACAACCACATTAGAAGAGGATTCACTGATGGATATATGGAGAGGTTTGGGAGAATGGGCGCCCTGGGGGTCTGGGGAATACCAGGACATAACACGGCATTCTGAGTGGGAACAGTCTGGCAGATCAGTATGTTTGGATGTGGCTCAAAACTTCCACTTCCTGTTGAGTGTTATCAAAGTGTCCGTGCACTAGCGGTGAACTATTGAAACAGCAGTTCCCTCTCTGATGCTTCCTTGGAATGATGACAAACTGGAGCTATGAGAGAGTCCATTTATCCTGTTTGACTGCTGCACTGTATGTTTGTGTCCTCTAAAAACCACAAGCCAACTGAGTTTCTCCAAACCGCAGTTGAATCTGTCCCTAAAAGTATGAGAACAAACGGCCAGAAAAACGACAAAGAGAACCCAAATGATATCAAAGCGTGTTCATCCTGTGTGCAGGTCTGCAGCTTCCTTCCCGATTGACACATTTTTAGCCTGTTTTGACAATAGTTGATGTATTAGTGGCGGCAGAACACAGGAACTTCAGCATTCCAACTAATCACTGTGTTCAAAGTTCAAACGTAATCACAGCTAGCCCGCTAATACCCTATCTCTTCTGGAACTACAGTGTCCCAATCCACATTCCTGTCGGTGGATACTAAACCCCAACCATCACTCTTGTTGTGTGAAGATCCTATAATCTTGGGTTTGCAACAATACTGCCATTCCACAAATACCACAACAGTACACACAATGAGACGGCATTATATAAAACTGAGCAATTTCTAGAATGTTATGATCAAGTAAGAACACAATGTGTCATCTATGCGACTGAATCATGGTATTATATTGACCTACAGTGAAAACGTGTTATAATGTGCTGTGCTAAAAATTGTCCACATTTCTGTCATTTCATATGGTTATATATTTTTATTAAGTCTACCTTTATTACAGTAACTGTAGAGTTATATACATTTAAAAAATAAAATTAATTTAGATCAATTATTTTACGGTGTCCACAATACCACAGTTGTTATAATTATACTATAATAAAGTTGTAGTTACTTGGTATTAAGCCTTATTTCATTCAAAGTATGTGCATGATTATTAACAAAGAAGAGGAGATTGTTTACTGTGTTTAACAGTCCAATTGAGTCACATTTTCGCAGATCACTTGCTTACTGAACTTACTCTTCTCATGGCATTGGAAAGAAGTTATTATCACAATACCAAATCTGCTGTTCTCATAAAACAAAACTGCTTGACGATTGCGGCTGTCAAAGATACAATCATGCATTACATTTCTATATTATTATTTATTAGGTTATATCACCTTCTAGATGAGCTGAGCATAACAATTTCCACAACTCTCCCTTGGCTTTTTTAAGATTTATTAGTTACAGATTATTAGATTTGGCCTGAAAAAAGTCAAGAAAATCAAAAATGTTAAATTCCCTGATAATTCCAGGTTGTCCATAATCGTGCAAACCCTGACAAATGTGTCAACATTTGTTGCATGTACAGCTGTTGCATACTCAAAGAGTTATTTTCACATACACACGATTTGAAGCCCCTGTTGCAGGAACAATGAAGAAAGTCAACAGCAAGAGCCAAACACCAGGAAGTGACCACATGAAAGAGGACTGTCACAGGAAGCCGGCCTCACTTCCTGTCTTTCAGGAAGCAGTGGTTGTGCCTCTGAGTTTGTGTGTGTGTGTGTGTGTGTGTGTGTGTGTGTGTGTGTGTGTGTGTGTGTGTGTGTGTGTGTGTGTGTGGAACGGACTGGAATGCCAGGCCACAGAGCCAAGCTGGGGGTGGAGAGAGAGCTGCCCTACTGCACTCCTCCTCTGGCAGACTTCTGTTTGGCACCAGATCCAGCCGCAGTCATTCTCACTCCAGAGAGAATAAACAAAGCCCTACAGACCACAGATACAAACCCAAGAGCTCAACTACAGCCAAAGCAGTGCCCACTCCACTGCCCCCTTAAAAAATGGACATCTAGACATTAAATATGCCTTAAAATATCTCTGTAAAACAGGGTCCCATGGCCTGATAATTATAAATCTTACAGAGAGCATAAAGTTTTACAGAAATACAGCAGCTTTAAAGGAATATTCCAGGTTATTTATAACAAAAGTACTCCACATGTAGCATCTGATTGCATACCATGCATGTGATACATAAGGGTGAAAATAACTTAAATATTGGACATGTAAGTATGCATATTCTACCCAAGTATATGAGGGGCAATATTGTGGGCATTAACAAAATCGTCTTTAGCTCTTACCTACTAGGCACAGTAACTGGTTCAATGATTTGACATGATTTTTGATCTGACTTTTTGTTTTTCTTTGTCCTGAGCAATTAATTTATTCAGAAACATAATTTTTTTTATTAATATACAATGACTTCATATATACACTTCTTCTATGATTAACACAAACCCAGAAATTTTTACCTTTATAAAAATAGATTTTATTCAATTATATATGTTTTTTTTTAATAATTACAAATGTAAGGACAATAAGTGTATAATTAAATTTTTTCTTTATTTTGGACACTCTTACACTGTGTCTGTGTGATGGGCCAAATTTACAGATAAACCATTATAATTAGTGACAGCACAATGAGACACCAACAATAAACTGATTGGTTCAATTTTTTATGTAATCCGTGAGGCTTACCCTATTTTCAACAACAGTAAAAATGGATTTTGAACGTTGCTTTGATGCGTTCATTGTAGACACGTGTAGACATGGCGTTAATTGTCATTGTATAACTATACCAACAATGGAACAGAGAAAATAGTTTCAAATATTTTGATTAAACTTTGATTTGATATCAATTTTGGTCCATAAGTGTAGTTACTGCATTTTGCCGTTATAGCACAGCATGGATCAAGTCAGTTAAACTGTTGACATGTTTATAACTAGCCAACTGAATAATATAGCACAGGTATTTCAAAGTAACTCTATCACCCCCTTGAGTACTGACGTTGGATTCCGTCAAGTACGCATGCTTGGATTAGGTGTGTGGTCGTATATGTCTATTTGAGTATACATTAAAATGTTAGTGATTTTACGCGACACACTAACATACACTAGTGTGTGTATTTGAGTGAGTGTGCGTGTCACTGTAAGCTGCACAGGCAGATGGAGGTCATGTGTTCGGGGCAGTCCACAAGCCAAGGACACAGAGTTCCATTTCTATTTCTCTCCCTCCTTACTTCAATCCCTTCCTCCAAGGAGCCTGAAAGGCCACACTGTTCTGTGACTGCGACCCCTCCTTCCCCCTCTCATTCCATCTCTAAGCATCCAAGATTTACTGAAGGCATCAGCACTGGGAATCAAAATCCAGTTCTTTATCAGAACTACAGTTGTGCAAAACAACATTAAAACAATTAAATTTCAGAACTGATTAGAAGGTAGGTTGCCAGAACCATTAGTTGATTATTTCAGACTTAACTCGAAGTCTCTTATGATGGGGTATAGATGTTTCAATGCCTGTGGTGGGCTACTCAAAAGATGCACAATGATGACCAAATAATGTGTATTGTAGCGGTGCTTTAAGCCATGGTCACACTAGACTTTGAGCATACAAAAATTCTTTGGACAAAGCAACGAACATGATTTCACAATCTGCGGCAGTTGTTTTAAAAAAACAAAAACTTAAAACAATTTTTAAAAAATACTAAAATGTAAAAACATAGGATCTATTCGATGTCCATGAGCTTTATTGTTTTTAATTTAGAGGTCATGCCATGACGTGTTGATTTTCTACTGGTCACATGTCTTCACATGATACAAATTTGCAGGTCAGAGTTCACCACACTTGAACTTTGGAACACATATATATATATATATATAAACCATATAAAAACTAAATGATTTTAACTAAAACAAACAAACTAACAAACAAAAACTAATATTATTGAAATAAATTTTCTAAATAAATTCTAAGCAAAACACTGGTTCAACCAATTGATTTGATTACACTTTATTTTGATAGTCCACTTTAGACATTCTACTAACTCAAAGTAACTTTGTAACTACATGTCAACTAATTCTCAATAATTTGCAGCTACATGTCTACTAACTCTCAGAGTAGACTGTTAGGGTAGGTTTAGGGTTAGTAAGTTAACCTATACTTGCAAAGTTGACATATACTTGCAAAGTTTCTCATAGTCAGTATGTTGTATGTTGAGGACCCATCAAAATAAAGTGTTAGAAGATATTAAGCAGACAGCCTACTAATACTCTAATGACTGCTAGTTGACATGTAGTTGCAAAGTTATTTACTGTTAGTAGAATGTCTTAAGTGGACTATCGAAATAAAGTATTACCACTGATTTACATGAAGGAGCAATGTACTAAAGTTGGCGAATCAGCATAATTTCAAAATAAACTGTGTTTTAGCTGATTTGTGAGTTTGCAGTCTGATTTCGATGTGATGACAGAACATGTAGGCCTGCAGAAGCAAGGAACAACTTCCAAAGCAGAACTAAATGCCACTATAATCGTCCTCTATGCTCTATAATGGAAAACTCCCCAGGAAAAGACAGCAAAAAGAAGGCTGTTATGACTCAGATGTAGCCACATGTGAGAGCTTCTGGTTTGGTTAAAATACACAAAAGACCATTTCCAGCCTGCTCTAGATAACTAGATGTCAAAAAGACTAAAAAATAAATAATACAATGTGTGATGACATAACCTCATTCCTACAGAACTTCAAAGCACTTTTATGCAGTCGTGGGGCCGCAAAAGGTTACAACATATGAAGCTCTCACAACGGTCAAAAAAGTCCAGCATAAATTGAGGGTCTAATTATGCATTCATTTAGAGCGTTGGCCTCGTGTTGGGTCATGTCTGGTGTAGAGAGCGCTGCTTTCTGCTGACAGACGTCAAGAATGTGTGAGTGTGGTTAGCAGGAGACAGAGAGAGCGCCCAGACCTGTCATTAGCTCATCACTAGCTCAGCAGGTCTCACACATACTAAGTATAACCCAAGCCCCAGAACTGAAGCAGTCAGGTGGAAACAAACTCAAATGCTCCAAAGCGTTAACCCTGAAGAAAAACTGGAAGTTTAGCATTATGATCAAAATTATAAAATGACAGTATCAAGTATTGTTATATCACAATAAATAAAGGTACTTTTGTGGGGAATCCCATGGAAAAAAATGGCTTCTGTATTTATTACTCACTTGCTAATGCATAATTTTGGATAATCCAACATATTAAATACTTTACAAACAGAAGGTAATCCCATTTGACTTGAAAAAAAAAAAAATAACAGTGCCATTACAAAAATTAGCTCATGCCTTTCAGGGGATGTCATGTCTACCATGACCACTAATACTGTATGCTAATACGATGTGTTAAGATTTCACAAATACTGTAACTTTGTGGTGGCATACAACTTTCATGTTCAGTTGTTGTTGTTCCCATTCCCCAGCTAGACATGACACTATTCGATGACTGTTTTGTCATGTTGTTCAGTTGCTCAGTTTTTGAGTATGCATCACACTGTGCTGATTTGTTATAATAATAAAAAAAAAACATTTACCTTTTAAAAAACAACCTTTTGTCAAAGTAGATGTAATTTGACAGACACAAATTAAAATGTACTTTTATAGTGTAGTGTATGTATACATTTAAGTTTTTTTTTTAAAGCAAATATTGAAATATGTGATTAATTGTGATTCATTCGATTAATTACTCACCATATCATGTAAATATGATATGATTAAAATGTTTAATCGATTGACAGTTTTGCTTCTTATGCAACCATTAGGCAGCACATCAGGGAATTCCCTGAGCTGGCAACAAGACTGGAAACTCAAAAACAATGTCCGTGCCAAGTTCTGTCCGTTTTAAAATTATCTTTCAGCTGTTTGGCTTTTTATTCCGCTCTCCCCAGACCAACCTGAGAGGCAGTCAATGCCAGTGGTTCATATTATCGGTTAAAACTGGGCATGGGGTTTGCCTTTGAACAGCGCGAGTATGCAGTCGCACAGAGATTATAAAGAGACAGGAACAGATAAGACACCCACACGAGTATATCTCTGTACTCAGCAGAGAAGGAGACATTGATTTATTGCCACATAAAAGTGAACACACAAACTCTTTCTATCTGTCATGCATACATACACGTACAGAAATTCAGAAGAGCAGAAGTTCCAGTAAATTTTTTTCCTTTCTCTATCTTTACACACAGACACACAGGTGCAAATGTTTTCTAGCATGCCAAGTCAGGTCAGTATGAGTGTCAGGTGTCCAGCACTAACAAGGAAACAATCTTCTCTTAGATTTGCACTATGCAGGCATACTATGCTCGCCACTTCCTGTTGCGCACTTCCTGTAAATTCCGTCAGTGGCATGCTGAAGCTGAAGAAGAATAAATAATTGAAATGAAAATTCACACCTGATAATCAATATCTTTAGCAATTGGGCTGCATATCGCCAGGTTCCTGACAATATGGTACGACTAATCGAACAAAATGAAGATTATCAATGGTAATTTATTAATGCATTATCAAAGGAATTATTCTGAATTCACTTGGTATCAATGCAACAATGTCCATACAGAACGTATGTACTAAACTGCAATGTTTTTGTGCAAATCATAATAGTAAAATTGGCTTTGGATCTGTATATATTGTAGAATTATTTATTTTCTGTTTTTAAATACTAACATTTTACCAGTTTTTTTTTTTTTACTTTATTTCCAGTTATTTTAATAATTTCTTTTGGAAACGACAATGCATTATGTGATTTTAAAGCTGCAGTCCGTAAATTTAGCCTCTTTGTTGCCATCTCTGTTTGAAAACCTAGAATTGCAGCTCTGTGCGGAATTATCTTCCGTGCGCGGGGTTGTGATCCGGTGTTCCACAGGTTCTAGCCTACGTTTTGGAATATATGACCCAAATAAGAATTTTCACCATATATTGCCATCTGAACAAGTAACAAGTCTGCCACGTTTGTTCTGCCCAACTGAGGAAAAAAGAATTACAATAAATCGCGCTACCAATGGTAATTAAATCTAACGATCGGCTAGCTCATATCACATCTAACCATGCAAATTATTATTATTGTAATACTTTATTCTCAAATTATTAATGTTAACAACATCAGCATTGCATGACAATGAGTATAGTGTGTATTAGTGTGTAGATTTCAATTTCTGTACAGTCTAATATCTAATTGTCATATCATTCGAATTTCATGTTAAGAAATTCTTTTAACCCAAAAGAGCAAACTATATGCTCCCTTCGAACTGGTTGTCTTTAATATACAAATCCTGTGTAATCCCAGGCTATCTGTAATCAGAAGCACATTTAGAACTGGAATATAATTTAATTTCATTCACATGTGTTTCATATAAACACATAATCCTTTCTGGATTACAATCCTCCATCAAAATGATATATTTAATTATTCCAGCTTCTGTGAGAAAAGGCTATAAACGTTCCATCTCCTGCAGGATCCTCACATGCGATAGCCTAGTAGCCGGGAAAAGTTCTTTATGTTTACAGACGTGACGTAATGACGCAGTGCCATGCTCGAATTTCCCGTGGAAACCTACCCGTACAACTCAAATTAGAAAACATTATTATAAGCTAACCGTTGTGAATCGGGCTAAAGTAAGGTGATAGTTTTGAATACTGGCTGGTTATGTACTTGCTCAAATATTGATTTCGGATCATTTTTAACTAAAAAAAAAAGTTACGGACTGCAGCTTTAAAAAAAACGCTGTCTTATAATATCACATTTACTATTTTCACACAAACACACACACACACACACACACACACATACATATACATATATATATATATATATATATATGTATATGGGTAGTTGACAAATAGGCAGTAAAAAGAGCTTTTTTTGTAAAAGACCTTTTTTGAAAGAAATGCATGTATTTATGTAGTGTGAAGTCTGATCTTTGAGAAAATATAAAGGGTCACAAACTTCGTCAATTCTTTCACTGCTGTTTTTTAACATTTAAACTGAACTGTACCATAAATTTGTCCTATGGTGGGACAGCAAAAATTAAGAAGAAATAAAAAAAACTCTTAATAATACATAAATAATATCATGAGAGAGATTTATCTTCATTGTTAGATACTTATTTTCATGTAATGCTATTTATTTAATATGAAATTATAATTAACATCATTTTTTCTCCCCCATGACTTGTTGGACAATTTCAAGACAAACTTTACTGTCATCTGTTCAAAACTTCTGAAAATTATACCATTTTAAGTTGAGTGATATTCGTATCTCCCCTATTGCAATACACATCTGTTTTTTTAAGATGTTTTGAGATAAAAACAAACCTGTGGTTTTTTTAAGTATGTCACACCATAGGACATTATGTCACACCATAGGACATCACGTCACACTAAAGGACAATAATGGTAGTTATTGAATTATTTCTATTTAATTTTGAACATGTCAAAGGAGAAAGAAAGTTTAACTTTGATACAAACAATCAATATCAACATGTTTTTTAAACAAAACAAAAAATAATTTTCATCAACAAAATTCAGTCTCTTAGTCAATCAGCATGTTACTGAAACTCTTCTAAAATTATGCTAAAAATGATGGATATTCAAACTATATTCATTAAGATGTGAATGAATTTTTTCAAAACTATATGGCTACTCGTTTTAAGGCATAATTTTGATTCTATTTACTTTCTGCATGGTTCTCTTAGGATCTCCTCCCTTCTGTGTAGACCCCTGTTCATTTTCTCTATATATTTCCGTGTCCTCTCTCTTCCACTAATTTCTCTCCCCCAATTCTTTCTGTCTCAAAAACAAAGTATCACATTTTATACTTATTTTCATGACACTTTATAACAGTACACGTTTTCTATAAAAACATCAGAAAATAATTTAATTAATGTAATTATTGCATTTAAGAACAAATGGTCAAAAAATAATAAAAAGTAATTTAATAAATCTTATTTAATTATTTAAAATGCTTTAAATGCTTCAAAGCTAACCTGTCATTAGCGGTAAGCAAATCCCATTTGCATAATTTTCCATGATTATGTAGTTTAACATGCAGTTTTTAATTAAAAAATATAATTTAGGGGTGTCACACCAAAGGACAATAAAACGTAACACTTTTGTAGTGGTTCCAAAAAAGTTAAATATTTGAACAATTCTGAGACAAAATTGATCATGTGCACATGTCATGGGCTTCACAGGGGGCTTCAGTAACACAACCATGAATGGGGTCCTTCAACTAATTAAAGTTTTCTCTGGAATTGGCCGATTTAAAATCACAATATGGTGTCACACCAGAGGACATGGTTTTCAGAGACAAAATCAAGTTCCTACGCTTTCAGAAATATATGGATGAAAAAAATGATTGACATTTACTAAAATAGACACTTGTACAATTATGCCAGAGGTATTTATTAACATTTTTATGCTTTTCTTTTTCATTTATAAAAGTTGTAATTTATTGAACCATGCTTGGGACAGTCACACCATAGAACAATTTTGAGATTTAGCTCAAAATTTTAAAAAAATCTAATAACACTGCAGCTTTTATAACAACAGGTCCAAGTAGGACAAAGAAATGTTTAACCATTTACTGCATTTTAAATAACGACAATATTAATTATATTAATTTTTATCTTCTGGGACAGTGAAAATGTCATGTCATGTCAACAACCCATATATATATATATATATATATATATACACAGTCATGGCCAAAAATTTCGGCACCCTTGGTAAATATGATCAAAGAAGGCTGTGAAAATTAATCTGCATTGTTAATCCTTTTGATCTTTTATTTAAAAAATTCACAAAAATCTAACCTTTCATTGGATAATGAATGCACATCAGAAATATATTCTTTGGTTTTTCTCATTGTGATGGATGATTAAGGGAATTTGGGCTTTGTTTTCCCTCCTATTTATATTTCTGTGAAACAGGAAGTCATGGCTGGATAATTTCATGCTCATAATCACCCTGGAGTGCTCAAAATTGTGAATATGAATGAGAATATACTTCAGAGATATTTTACTCATAAGAATTTCTAGGGGTACCAATCATTTTATCCAACGTGTATTTGAGAAAAACATTTATTTCATAATGATATTTCCCCCCCATTTTAAATTCTTAAAATCCCATGAAAGGTTAGATTTTTGTTAATTTTGTTTAATATAAGATCAAAAGGATTAACAATGCAGATTAATTTTCACAGACTTCTTTGATCATATTTACCAAGGGTGCCAATATTTTTGGCCATGTATATAAATTTATAAAATATATAAATTTATTTTATTTTATTTTATTTTTTATTTAAGGGGGCCCTTGGCTAGCAGAAATTGTCCTTTATGGGGGTCTTTGGCATAAAAAAAAAATCCCTACTCTATGCAACTTCTAAAGTACAGTTTTATGACATAGTAAAACAGGAAGTTCATTACTTATGGAAACCACCAAAATCCAAAAATGATCTGAAATATTTTTGTTTAAGCTCTTTTATTACTTCTACAATAAAAATGTATATTTGCATAGGAAAAAATGGAACTGTCCTTTTAAGTTAAACTGTAAAAAACCTGGAGTATTCCACTAAAGATTATTGAAGATAATTTTTTTCAGAAAGGGGTGAAATGTTCAAAGCCTTTCAGAATAGGACACTAAACCAGCTTGAAGTGATAGTTGCCAAGTCCTTCGTGACTGACTCTGGCCTGAATGTGTGTCTGTGGGGCCGCCTGACTCACTGGATCAGAATGTTTCCCAAATCAGAACCAGCTCCAACCAAGGTCTCGCCAGGCCTCTAGTCTGTCTCTCTGTTTCGGATTCCACTCCAGGGAAATGAAATATTGGACTCCAGCTGAACTCAATACATCCAGTCAATAGCGGAACACAAGACTTCAGTGTGGGCTCATTTTCCTTCCAAATAAAGATCACGCTCTGTAATCCTGGATCATGCTGGTGTAAGAGAACCGATTTAGCGTCTGATTTCCTCCAGGTTGGTCTAATCTTATTTAGCGTGCTTATAAATACAAACTATCCCTGAATCAGTCAGCTGAACTGAAATACATTGACCACACCTGTTGCTGCTTTGGCCTAGTGATGTAGTCAATTCCTGGGCTGCTCATAAGGAAAAGCGTGCAAAGAAAATCATAATAACTATTCCAGCGTTAATGTGCACATTAGACAGTGGTGTCTCCTCAAGCCTGGGTTGATTTCCGAGCTTGTGTTTGCACTTTGATAAGCTATCTTTGCCAACAGGGCACAATCACAGTAATACGCGCTGGCCTACTTTTGAAAGTCAATAGAGGAGCTCTTAAACAGCCTGAACATGGGAGAGGCGGATGGGGAAATGTGACGTGCCTGGCGTCCTGTTGTATTTACATATCTGCTTTCATTAAAAACCATCCACAGAGGCGGAAATGACAATTGTCATTACAATCCTCACGTACCTGGCAACTGCAATGTGTTGCCAAGGAAAGGCAGCTAAGGAAACATGACAGTTCAAGAGGAAATCCCTGAACAGAAGGTGGACCTCTGAAGAAAGTGGTGTAAAAATGAAGCAGCATGATTTTGTGGTTTGGGCAGTTGGGTGTAATGTTCTTATTGACTTTTAAACAATATTAAAGAATACAAATTTCAGGCATGTGATAAGCTAAGGACATAAATAAAAGGAAAATCTGTTTTCCCCCTATTTAATATGACAAAATAATATTTTACATTTCATTATTATTTAAATTACAGGTGCTGGTCATATAATTAGAATATCATCAAAAAGTTGATTTATTTCAATAATTCCATTCAAAAAGTGAAACTTGTATGTTATATTCATTCATTACACACAGACTGATATATTTCAAATGTTTATTTCTTTTAATTTTGATGATTATAACTGACAACTAAGGAAAATCCCAAATTCAGTATCTCAGAAAATTAGAATATTACTTAAGACCAATACAAAGAAAGGATTTTTAGAGATCTTGGCCAACTGAAAAGTATGAACATGAAAAGTATGAGCATTTACAGCACTCAATACTTAGTTGGGGCACCTTTTGCCTGAATTACTGCAGCAATGCGGCGTGGCATGGAGTCGATCAGTCTGTGGCACTGCTCAGGTGTTATTAGAGCCCAGGTTGCTCTGATAGTGGCCTTCAGCTCTTCTGCATTGTTGGGTCTGGCATATCGCATCTTCCTCTTCACAATACCCCATAGATTTTCTATGGGGTTAAGGTCAGGCGAGTTTGCTGGCCAATTAAGAACAGGGATACCATGGTCCTTAAACCAGATACTGGTTTCTTTGGCACTGTGTGCAGGTGCCAAGTCCTGTTGGAAATTGAAATCTGCATCTCCATAAAGTTGGTCAGCAGCAGGAAGCATGAAGTGCTCTAAAACTGCCTGGTTTATGGCTGTGTTGACTGTGGACTTCAGAAAACACAGTGGACCAACACCAGCAGATGACATGGCACCCCAAACCATCATTGACTGTGGAAACTTCACACTGGACTTCAAGCAACATGGATTCTATGCCTCTCCACTCTTCCTCCAGACTCTGGGACCTTGATTTCCAAATGAAATGCAAAATTTACTTTCATCTGAAAAGAGGACTTTGGACCACTGAGCAACAGTCCAGTTCTTTTTCTCCACAGCCCAGGTAAGACACTTCTGACGTTGTCTCTGGTTCAGAAGTGGCTTGGTAGCCCTTTTCCTGAAGACGTCTGAGGGTGGTGACTCTTGATGCACTGACTCCAGCTTCAGTCCACTCCTTGTGAAGCTCTCACAAGTGTTGGAATCAGATTTGCTTGACTGTATTCTCAAGCTTGCAGTCATCCCTGTTGCGTGTGCACCTTTTCCTACCCAAATTCTTCCTTCCAGTCAACTTTGCATTTAATATGCTTTGATACAGCACTCTGTAAACAGCCACACCTTTCAGTAATGACCTTCTGTGACTTACCCTCTTTGTGGAGGGCCTCAATGTTCGTTTTCTGGATCATTGCCAAGTCAGCAGTCTTCTCCATTAATGTGGTTTCAAAGAACAAGAGATACCCGGAATTTATACTGTAGGGATGGTCATTAATTGAAACTCAAATGTAAATATTCTAATTTTCTGAGTTACTGAATTTGGAATTTTCCTTAGTTGTCAGTTATAATCATCAAAATTAAAAGAAATAAACATGTGAAATATATCAGTCTGTGTGTAATGAATGAATATAATATACAAGTTTCACTTTTTGAATGGAATTAGTGAAATAAATCAACTTTTTGATGATATTCTAATTATATGACCAGCACCTGTATAATTAAATAAATACCTAAAGAACTAAGAAATATAATATTTTTATTATAAATACAACCCGAATTCCGGAAATGTTGGGACATTTTTTAAATTTGAATAAAATGAAAACAAAAAGACTTTCGAATCACATGAGCCAATATTTTATTCACAATAGAACATAGAGAACAAATGTTTAAACTGAGAAATTTTACACTTTTATCCACTAAATTGCTCATTTCAAATTTGATGCCTGCTACAGGTCTCAAAAAAGTTGGCATGGGGGCAACAAAGGACTGAAAAAGCAAGAAATTTTGAAAAGACTCTGCTGGGAGAACATCTACCAACTAATAACGTTAATTGACATCAGGTCTGTAACATGATTAGCTATAAAAGGGATGTCTTAGAGAGGCAGAGTCTCTCAGAAGTAATGATGGGCAAAGGCTCTCCAATCTGTGAAAGATTGCGTAAAAAAATTGTGGAATACTTTAAAAACAACGTTCCTCATCGTCAAATTGCAAAGGCTTTGCAAATCTAATCATCTACAGTGCATAACATCATCAAAAAAGACTGGAGAAATCTCTGTGTGTAAGGGACAAGAGACTTTGTCGGATGCCTGTGGTCTTTGGGCCCTCAGATGACACTGCATCACTCATCAATATGATTCTGTCATTGACATTACTAAATGGGCCCAGGAATACTTCCAGAAACTACTGTGGGTAAACACAATCCACCGTGCCATCTGCAGATGCCAGCTAAAGCTCTATCATGCAAATAGGAAGCCATAAACATGGTCCAGAAGCGCTGCCATGTCCTGTGGGCCAAGGCTCATTTAAAATGGATTGTTTCAAAGTGGAAAAGTGTTCTATGGTCAGACGAGTCCAAATTGAACATTCTTGTTGGAAATCACAGACGCCATGTCCTCCAAGCTAAAGAGGAAGGAGACCTTCCAGCGTGTTATCAGTGTTCAGTTCAAAAGTCAGCATCTCTGATGGTATGGGGTGGATAAGTGCATACGGTATGGACAGCTTGCACGTTTTGGAAGGCACTATGAATGCTGAAAGGTATATAAAGGTTTGCTCCCCTCCAGACGACGTCTATTTCAGAGAAGGCCTTGTGTATTTCAGCAGGACAATGTAAAACCACATACTACAGCTATTACAACAGCATGGCTTCGTAGTAGAAGAGTCTGGGTGCTGAACAGTCCAGATCTTTCACCTATAGAGAACATTTGGCACATCATTAAACGAAAAATACGTCAAAGGCGACCACGAACAGCAGCTGCAAACCTATATCAGGCAAGAATGGGACCAAATTCCAACACAAATACTCCAGAAATTTATAAACTCGATGCCCAGACGTCTTCAAACTGTTTTGAAAAGAAGAGGAGATGCTACACCATGGTAAACATACCCCCGTCCCAACTATTTTGAGACCTGTAGCAGGCATCAAATTTGAAATGAGCTCATTTTGTGCATAAAATTTAAAAATTTCTCAGTTTAAACATTTGTTATGTTTTCTATGTTTTATTGTGAATAAAATATTGGCTCATGTGATTTGAAATTCTTTTAGTTGTAATTTTATTCAAATTTTTAAAAAATGTCCCAACATTTCCAGAATTCGGGTTGTAATATAATATATTACTCTAACAAGTATTTATTAATACTACTACTACTACTATTACTATTACTACTACTAATAATAATAATAATTTTGCTGACACCATTGCAATAATTTCAATGTACTTTTGACCCCAGAAAGGCATTTTTTGACAGTAACCATTTAGAAATGACTGTTTTTTTCTTTTCTGAGTTCTCTCTTTTGTCTCCTTTTTCTCTCAGTGTCATCTAGAAACACGCCACTCTGACACACCATCGGCTCATGGGCCAGCTGATCACACACTCGTGCTGCCATGGCTGGCCATCACAAAAGAAAACCTGTGTCACGCGATGATGTCAGCTCCTACTAATTGAATTATGGGCAAGGAGAACCTAGTAGACAGAGCTCCCAGTGTGTAACTCCTCAATCCAATCCTATTATGTGAGTGAGTTCCTCGCTGCTGTGCTTCATATTTCTTGGAAGAAACCTAGTTTTTGCTAGTATCCATGAAATACCCCTCTTTCTACTAAATTACCAACATTCTGATGCAAAATTGATGATAACTTTGAACTTTTGGACAACTGAATTATATTCAAACCCTCAGTTTGAAATGAATGACGTGACTGAATCAAATGAAAGATATTCTCATTTTTTACCCGATTTGAAAAATTATCATGAGGAGTTTGAGGACACCTATATTTTCCATTTAGAACTCCATCTCTGCTTCCCGAAGCACATACATCCATACTTTATATAATACGAAAAGCAGAAGAGTAGATCGTCTAAATCCCTTCCCTGAGTGTAGCATTTAGCTTGAAAATGTACTCTCGCATAAGTAATATTTGAGTTAAAGAGTTTTGATGTGTTGTGTGAAAAGACAGAGCGGTCTGTCATGACTGAAGGGTTGCTGGCAATTTTCTTTCCTAACATCTGCAAAAAGATTCTGGGTACACACAACCCAGACAATATCAGTCAGCTAGCTTAGCTGAGCGTTAGCCAAGCACTTTATGCGTTTGCCAAAGGGCACTTCTTCAGTATTTGAGAGCAAACTCCCACTAGAATACACCACAGTGGTTTCCTAAGGCAGTCCTTTAGTGTTATGCAAACTAGTAACTAATTTGTTTTTGCATAAATCTTCTTCATGCTCCAGGTTTTACAGCTTAACCCATTAGCCTGCAAAGACAAATACCCATAGCAGGCAGAGTCCTAAATATATCTGAATTCTTTATCTAGGTTGGAAGAAGGAAAGGTTTTTTCTATGGATGATTAAAACAACATATTTTCAAAATGGACTAGTCTATATACAAATATTCAACATTACTACATAATTAGTTATTTTTATACTGTTAGCATAGTATGCTAAAAACCTTCTGAGAGGTTGTCTTTTAATTAATCAATTTTTAACCACCACAACTAAAAATATTGCCTGTGAAAAAGGGCACTTAAATGTACTGAATGTGCATTTGTAGTGCACTTTAAATCAATATATTTTTGAAAAACTTTACTTGCATGTAACACAATATGAAATAAAAGGCCACTTAGGCCTAAGTGTACGTTCACTTTCATGGCTGTTTCTTAACATGCATAAGTACACTTTTAAAAAGTGAATTTTGTAATAATTTCAAAGTTTTACTTGAAAGTACATTTTAAATCATTATGTTTTAACAATCTATTGTCATGCTTTAAAGAAGAACACTTATTTTGATGTGTTGACTAACATACTAAAGGACATATAAAGTATATATTATACTTTTAATATTTTAATATATTTAAACACACAACAAGAACTAACTATAAAATATATTTAATTTTGCATACATGCTAATTATAGCTATAAAAAGATGTACTCCCACTTATGCGGGTTAAAAAAAACCCCCTAAAGTTCAGGTAAATGCATTTAATATAAATTTAAACTGTAATACATTTTCTAGTACTAACAAGGGTTGAAGATAATCAACTTATCAGCTACACTAATCAAATAGTTAGTTGTTGGAAGACGTCAACTAGTTGAGCATCCTGGCCAATCCCTAGATCAGCTAAAAGAGTAGCATATCTCCACACATGAGTGTCAAACGAGTGTATGTTATGCCCTCGATGGCCTTGTCATGGCATACAAAATGATTGAGGGAAGGTTAACAGGGTTTCAAAGAGCAAAGCAAAGTCGTCGAGTGTAGCACTATTAGTTGACTTCCTCTCCATTGTATTAGAGCAGGAAGTACTGGCTAGCCCTGATACGCATCCAGCTAATATCACCGTTCCATGCAAAAACAACGGAGCCACAGTCCAACTCACAAGGGCAAGTAGCACACGTTGCCCCGAAGAGGACGGGTTCGAGAATGAATGCTTCCTTATCAAAACATACCCGTCCGATAGCAGAAAAGACAGGAGAAAGGGAGGAAAAAACCACAGGGTAATTCTAACAAACGACAATGATTACCAAAGGCATACATTGAGATAAAAACAGCATTGTTAACAATGAACTTCCATGACTGTAGTACACACCATATTTTAAGAGCCTCATTCTGAAAGTCATTTCCTTTGAGCATTTGTACAGCTGTTCCGTCAGAAAACATGCTAATGTTATAAATACAGGTCCTGTTTTGGTCTCAAAGGACTCTCCTTAACGTCAATGGAGAAGATTCAATCGCTAATCTAAGTGACCTTTCTTAGGAGCACACAAACAATACAGCCTCTTTATGTAAGGACGAAATTCTATATGAAGAGTTTATTTGCAAAAACAGACAACATGTTTTTTATTGTGTTATCATGTTTTTATTGTTTGTTAGCTTTTTTAGTTATTATTATTTAATCAAAACAACCCAACTACAGTTTGGTTGATTTTAATTGGAATGCAGGATAAAAAAACATGATTTTTTAACATTTTTTAAAAACGGAGTTATCAGTTTTTGCAAACGAACTCTACATATATTTATTTATGTTCGCAGTTAACTGGTGGAAAAGTGTGCTTTGGCCAGAGGGTATCAAGCAAGCTAGGCTACCCGGTGAATCAGGTTGACGTCAGCAAATGCAGGTGATGAATCAAACCAAGAGAGCTGCCAGAGCCAGGGTGGGCGGTCTCAGAAGGAAATAGATATAGCACCTCTCACACTTATTTTCTCACACATTTTGCAGGTTGTGGATGTTTCCTCATTGGCAGGAAGTGCATCAACGTGACCTTTTAGTTGGCGGTTTGCTGTAGTGATTCTGCAGTCAAAGCCCTGCACCAACTTGCCCTTGTAATTTCTGAGATAAGGTTTGTTGCTTATTTTAAAATGGAAAGACTGAGAATAAAAATATAAAGGTGGAACTGACCTTAAATCTACAACAAGTCACTGTGCTTCATGCTACGACTACTTAGCGAAGACTGTGAGAACCAGACGTGTTCTGCACAGACCTCTATGGCCAGCTTCAACTCCCCTTACATTACTGTACCCCAATCTTCTAGCAGAAGGAACTGAAAGAAATACTATGAATGATATCAATCACCAATTAAACCACACCATGATCATTTGTCTGGCTAGAGGAGAGCCCTTATGGGTTTGTAATGACATGGGGCGAGAATTTTATTTTTTGGGTGAACTATCCCTTCAAAATTGCAGAAACAGTATTACAAATATTATGTTAGTATGCAAAATAATTGGTTAATTCAATTTTATTTGTAAGTTTTTAACAATTTCTTGACTATATAATAACTGTACAGTATCTTACATTTCTCCTACTTGTAACTACACAGTGTTACAAGTAGGGCTGCACAAACTGATCGAAATCAAATCAAAATCACAGTTGAATCATTTGGTTTATTGCGATTATGAAATCGCGAAGGCTGTTATGCACAGCTTGTCAGTAAAGCCCAGCTCTTTGATCAGTAGTAAATGCTGAGTTTGAGTCGCTTATAATGTGCATTTGAAAAAGCAACACATCTTTCCAAACAGGAGAAGTATTTATGAGCCAAACTTTAAAACTACTTAAGTGACTTCAGATGATGTTTAATTGCATCCTCTGGGCTGCACATATCGTACTAGTATCCATATAGCCAATGGTTGTACAGAATGGCACTGTGCATGGACAAAGCCATGTTTGTGGCGGTCATGAAGGGAGACATTTTAGAGTGTGCTCAGGAGAAAGTGTCTTTTTCTGTGCTTGGATAAAGACTCTGTGTGGTCACGGCACACTACTTCATGTCTTTGTGGTGAGGTGGGGTTTCATAGGTGGGTCCGAGTGTTTGTACAGTGGACGAGTGTATCCTGACAGATGTCTGCCTCTAGGGTGTTATTGCAGCCAGGCTGCAAGAGAACTTATTCAAGTGCCGTAGATGCTAACAGTCACGCAACCTTGAACCGTGGGTGGTTGGACTGAACGGTTTTAGTAAGAATTACAGTTTAGAGTGAGCGTGTTAATAACTGTTCAACTAATTCATCAAATATGAAAATTTGGGTTGTTTTGCTGAAATTGCATACTATGATCATGCTGAGGAAAATGCTAATGGTATCAAGAGTGATGATCTCTGACATATGTTAAATGCACTTTAAATGCAAGTTAACAATTCGTAAACTTCATTTGAGGTCATGCAAGTTTGAACTGTGAGTGGTTGGCCTGCAGGGTTTTAGATGAAGCACATTTCTAACTGTGAGCTCAATTAGATATTCAACTAATGCAACAAATATGAGGCTAATGCTGCTGCTTCACACTGCATCATCTTTAATTATTTCAGTAAAATCTATTTAAAATGCCAACAATGTAGGTCTCTTTAAAGGTGAGCTATAAAGCAAGTCAGCACTATACAATAGAAGGACGATGATAATAGGTAGAATGAATGTGCTGTTGCGCAAATAAATGACTAACAATGAGTTGCTTAAGTCTGTCATGCCACTATATGTGTAAGAGGGGAAAAAAGACTCTACCTAATTACTCAATGCTTGGTTTGCATTGAATATGTCCATCTGCTTTGTGAAATCATACCAGATGCCTTGTGTATGAGTGGAATTGTCTGAGTTTAGAGGTCACATCCAAATTGACAGTTATATACTGTATGAATGTCTTGATGCACTTTATAGTGAAAGAATTTGAAATATTTAGCAAAGTGAGGGCACAGTGAGGGAAATGAGGGCACAGAAAGCATACTTGAAAAGAACGCTTAGGCCTAATTTAAGCAACAGGAAGTGGTCAAATCAAGGATGCAGGTAAATTTGATTAGTATATATATATATATATATATATATATATATATATATATATATATATATATATATATATATATATATATATATATATATATATATATATATATACATATATTATTATTTTTTTTATTTATTTTTTTTTGCAAGTTTAGGAAGTGCAATTTTTTGTACATTATGAATTTTTTTTATGAAAAACACAAAGTAAGTGAAATATTCATAGGTGTATTGACGCAAGAAAGCCCTATTACAGTAAACGCCTCAGACCTGTCTGAGTTACATTTTTCCCCGAAATCAAACTAATGAATTAAAAAAAAAATGTATTTTGTTTATTAAGCTTATGAATAAAATGAAGATTATGTTGAACATAAAATAAGATATTTTGAAGAAAGTGGATAACCAAACAGTTAAACAGTCGACTTAGTATGAAAAAAAAAATAAAAAAAATACTATGGAAGTGAACAAGGACCAGAAACTGTTTGGTCACCCACATTTTTTGCAGCAAATACTATAATATATATATTATGTATATTCCTTTCTTTGTTTAAAGCATTGGTCTCAACCTCAATTCCTGGAGGGCCACAGCTCTGCAGAGTTTAGCTCCAACCAGTTCCAAACCACACCTGCTTGGAAGTTTCTAGTAATCCTAAAGACCTTGATCAGCTGGATCAGGTGAGTTTGATTACGGTTGGAGCTAAACTGTGCAGAGCTGTGGCCGTCCAGGAATTGAGTTTGAGAATATTGGTTTAAATGTAGGACAGGCAATTTCAGAGAGACTAGCAATAGCAAGCTAGCTTTGAAAGTGTAAGATCCCACTCTCCCTGCAAATCATTCTCTAAAGCCTCGGCTCCTCCAAAACACATGAACGCGCACAAGTAGACCAGAGGCTAACCAGCAACACGATTAGAGACAGCGTTGGTGGAGTGTTGAATGCAACGCTGTCAGATTACCTTATTCACCATTGAGAAAACATTACAGTACAAAGCGCATAATATTACAATAATAATGCCTTCCGTTCTCTCTTGGTCTACAATAGCAATCAAATTTATTTCTATAGCACTTTATACAACACAGACTGTGTAAAAGCAGCTTCACAGAGATAAACAGGAAATTCGCAGAATCAATTAAGGAAACCCAGCTATGGAGACAATTCAGATTCTGCCATGCAAAAACTCTAAAAGACAATAATGTCATTGTTTAGCTCAAGTCAGTTCAGATCAATAACAGTTTAAGTTTAATCATTTACCAATCATTTATAGACTGTTTTACAGTATGCAGCAATGCTATTATTCAGATTAATTTTTATTCCAGAGTCATTTTGTCATGTTGATTCAATTCAGTTAAGTACCAGTGTCGATGCTGGAAGATTAATTCAGTTCTGCTTAATTCAGTTCAAATTTTGTTAATATCGGATGATGTCAGTCAATGCGGTCATACTCCAAATAAGTAAGCCAGAAGGTGACAGTGGCAAGGAAGCCAGACTATCAAATTTAAGGGAAAAACAACCTTGGGAGAAACAAGACTCAATCAGGGGACCAGTTCTCCTCTGGCCTAAGCGAACGAAAACAGTGTGATGATGACTGGGGTACTTCACACAAGCATTAGGGGAGAAAAGTAAGACTTGTAGTCTGAAACCTGAAGGTAGTTGGTGACTGGCTTATCAGATGAAAGTCCTTCCTGATAAAACTGTTTGGTAATAATTAACTTAAAGCCTTTGTGCATAATGCATTATAAAAATAGATTTTTTTTAAGGCATTAAATATGCCTTGTAACGCACCTTATGATGTACAACCTCATGAATAATTGTAACCAGTTGATACATTATAACACTTAGCAATTCATTGTTACACTATGCATTTTAATTTTGATAATAATTTTTTACGACAAGGCAAGATATAATGTATTACAACGCACATTATGAATAAATGTAATGCGTTATACTCTTTTAATAATCCTTTAAAATGTATTATACATAAAAGATTTAAGTAAACTGTTACCAACTGTTTTTCTAAAAAACTGATTGCTGATGTCTATAATGAAAAAATCCCAAATATCGGTCAATATATCGGTGATATTGACGTTATTAGTTGATGTTAAGTTGAAGTAGTAAAAAAATTACTAAAACTGAAATAAAATAAAGCTAAGGATATTACTAAAACAAACTAAAATGAAAATGAAAACAAAACAAAAATCTAAAAATAAAAGCTAATTAAAAATATTATTATACAGAAGTAGTATCGTTATATACTAATAGTATATAATGATACTAAAATAAACTTGAAAAAAAAAAACGTATTACTGCAGGGAAAATAATTATGAATTATTGATGAGCAGTTATATAAATGAGAATAAAAAGATTTATTGTCTAAAAACAATGATTTGTAGTAACATAAGCAGTTCTGGTTCAGATCAAGACGTGTGCGGATCAGAGGCCAGATCTAATTGCATGCTGAATTCGATCCCTCTTGGCTTCCATGAGGCATCAGCCAAAAGCCCTATCATGCAGATTCCTCTTCAACTGCTGTAACATTCCAACGGTTCCTTGTGGGAGACAAGGAATGTGGAAGAGGAAAGAGGTTAAGAAAGGGAAGGATGAAACGAAGGTTTGGGAGGTGATTTAGAGGAAACAGGAGAACAGGAAGTGGCCACTCATGTGGCGTCAGAGTCAGCACTCTCTCCTTCAGTGATGACATCACCAGTGCACTGCCACATAGCCTTGACTTTATTCAAAGTCATGAGTTCAAAACAGAAGAGAACTTAAGCTGATGGTCATATTGTGACTAATGTGGGTACAGTGTATAATTTTTTTTTTCTTTAAGTTTTTATATAATAATATATAACTATTTTATAATCTATTATATTTTATTATTGCATATTATATTTTACATCTACTATAGTATTTATATATATTATTCTTTTATTTTACAATATACCTTTGGTGATAAATTATTACTATTGACATATTATAAATTATAATATCTAGAATATTAGTTTATTAATTAAAAAATAATAGAAAACAATTAATAACTAAGAATTTATATTAAATTTGTAATAATTAATATTTAATTAATAATGTATTTGACAATAAAACACTTAGAATATATATAAATAATATTTATGAATAATAATAATAATAATAATACAATTATTAATATTCTTAAAATGTTTACATTATTACAATGTAATGTTATTTAATATTTAATTTTAAAAAATCTACTAGAGGTATCAGACTTTTGTGTCTTTGAAGTTCCTTCCTACTCTTTTGATTACAGACTTATATATATATATATATATATATATATATACACATATATATTTAGCATAGTAGCAAGAAGCAGTTTGAACTTGTTTTTGGATTGTAATTTTGGAATTGCTTTTTGGATTTTATTCGCCATTCAGTGCAAATTACAGTCACTATAATACGAACATCTACACTACAGACACACATTCCACTGAGAGGTCGATCCAGCTTTTCACTCCAAGTTTTGTATGAGTCACAGAAACCCCAGCGCCTTTGACAGGAAGAGACTGACGCATGGAAATATTGGTCACCAAAACATCAACAACATGGAGCGAACAAGCAGAAAGAAAACAAAACAGAGCGAAGAGGCTTAAAACTCCCGCCACTTGTTTTTTCACTCTACTGTGTGGTGTTCAGCCTCAGTGAGTCGGCAGGCCAACAACGACATGAATGATTCATTGAAACAAAACGGAGCACACATGTGGGCACACGTTTAATCTGCCCAAATGGCTCTGCCTCAACCCAGGAATTCACTATCACAAAAACAGCCGCCACGTACACACAGCTCAAAAAAAACAGTGAAAACAGGTTATAGTCACAGGGTAGGGCCTATGAATTTTTTTCCCAAATCTGTTTTATTTTTCCCCAAAACTTTTTTTTTCTTTTTCCACATTTTTCCTGCTTCCGTTTTAATAGTTAAATTCATTTTTATTAATCAAAAAGCATGTCTAATTAATTGACATAATAAAAATTAAACAATTTAACAACCTTTTTTTAAACTAAAACTTAAATTGTTTAGGGACCAATTATTTATTTGTTTATTTATTTTTTATTTTTTCCCATATTTTATTTTCTTCCATGTTAAGTTTTAATATGTCTAGATTTGATTTTAATCAATTAATTCTGTATTGTCGGTTTTAATTTTCCTAGATTCATAATTTATTACAAAATAATTATCAAAACTGGTGAAAAACAAATAAAGGCATAAAACATTAACAATTGTTGAGAATGAATGAAAATGTGATAATTCCGTTTACTTTTTGCCAAAGATCTGAAGATGATGATGATTATTATATTACTAAGTACATTCTACTGTACAATAGTATTATATTTCGGTAACAAGTGTCCTTGTTAGATATGTTACATGTATTTACTATTATAATAACAATTAATTATGCATAATTACATGCAAGTAACCCTAAACCAAACCCTAATCCTAACCCTAACCATATAGTAAGTTCATGTAGTTAATTAATATTACTCAGTACTTAAAGGGTTACTCCACCCCAAAATGAAAATTTTGTCATTAATCACTTACCCCCATGTCATTCCAAACCCGTAAAAGCTTGTTCATGGACACAAAGTGTGTACGCTATTCTCTGTCATCAGTATGGATGGATGTGCTGTTTCCGTTCAAATCAAAGTGTAAATAAACGTACAATACGTATCCATGTGTTACTGATGACAGATAATACCGTACGCACTTTGCGTCCATCGGATGCTCTCCAAAATGGCGCTACGCTGACACAGAGAGACAGAGAGGAGACGAACTGTTGAATAAATGTTGTTATTTTTATTTTCTTTGTGTACAAAAAGTATTCTCGTCTCTTCATAAAATTTAGATTGAACCACTGATGGCAGATGGACTATTTTGATGATACTTTTCTGTGCCTAGACAGTGTAATTTACTTGCCAGTCAATGGGAAAGTCACAAGCCTCATGGTTTTCATCCAAAATATTTTCAATTGTGTTCTGAAGACGAACAAAGCTTTTATGGGTTTGGAACAACATGGGGGTAAGTGATTAATGACAAAATTTTCATTTTGGGGTGGCGTATCCCTTTAAATGTATAATTTCACTGTAACAAGGACACCTCATATACCAAATAAAGTGTAACCTATATTTCTGTCACAATTTCTTCAAGCAAACTTTTACTGTGATGGGCAGACTTCACATTTAAATAACAGTCTTTTTGGTTTTGCACTTTTATATTTACATGCACTTGTCTATATCACAATTTGACTGATTGTACAGACCTCTTTTTTTAGTGAAAGTGACGTGACATACAGCCATTTAACCCATTAAAAGTGCACACACACAGCAGTGAACACAAACACACCCAGAGCAGTGGGCAGCCATTTATGCTGCGGCGCCCATGGAGCAGTTGGGGGTTTGGTGCCTTGCTCAAGGGCACCTCAGTCATGGTATTGAGAGCACTGTACATTCACTCCCCCCACCTACAATTCCTGCTAGACCTGAGACTCAAACCCACAACCTTTGGATTACGAGTCAGACTCTCTAACCATTAGGCCACGACTTCCCACAAGCATTTTATTTATTCATCAAAAATTAGCCAGATTTCATGACATTCTGCAATATGAATTCCATTTTATGACTGATTTCTGATTCAGTCCCTGGCTCTACAGAGGTTGTTTTAAAACCAGTTACACAAATTGCCTGTTCTTATATATATTAAAAAGGCAGGAAGATGCAAATGTACATATGTCAGTTATGTCAAATGAAATCCCACAGTGTATGCCTGATAAAACTAAAATGTTAACATCTCCATATGCTCTATCAATCTTGATAGAAAATCAAGATTAAGTACTTGATATGCTTTTTGGCACGGAAGTGGGTCAACGTTTGAATATTGTGTGGAAAGGCATGTCTATGTGTGTGAGAGTGTGTTTGTGTGAGCATGAGCCAGTCACACTGTGTCTATGTGTCATAATAGTGGGCCAGTCTGACAGGCACCACGTATAATCGCTTTAGGGCAGGAGTTGCACAACAGTGGAGAGGGTAATGCCTGCGGTTTGGGGCCTCGGCAGCCGGCGGGCTCATAAAAGTGACGGCTACAATATACTTGCACACAAATTCTGGCATGAAGGCGCATATTTCTTTCTCTCTTTCACTTCCATGCACACAAATGACCCAAAAAGGGGCAAAGTGTAGCTTGCTGAGAGGTGGCCCCTGTGATCAGTTTGGGTGGTCCCGTCCATCGCTCTTATCGGTCTGACTCCCTCATTTGTCACTCAGCAGCAGACGAACCTCTTCTTTTTAACAGGAAATGTTACGTGACAGCTCAATCTTCTTCCGAAGAAGCGCTGCCTAATAACAAACATCATTTCTGCTGGCAAAGTGGACAAAGTGATTTTCTTTTCATCACGACTCGGCTCTCCACACCTATAGACCAATTATATTTCCATAATATTGTGCTGACCTACATACACATAAAAGTGCCTGTATACAAGGTCAAAAAGAGTGTCAACATTTGTCTCCAGTTTTCAGAAATCATTCGATTTGCTGCTTAAGAAATACTGTATTTAAATGTATAAAAATAAAGTTAAAAAAGAGAAAAGAAATACTGTATTTTTTATTATTATCAAGGTATTATTAATACATTTCTTCAGGATTTTGGAAGACTAGGAAGAAGCATTTAATTTGGATTTTTATGTAATAGTGTTAAAGCCTTTATTGTCTCTTTCTCAATTAAAGTATTTGTTTTTTTAAAACAAAAATATGGCAGACGATTTAACACATTAATTTGGTGCGATTAATTGTGAAGAAAAAAATTATGCGTTTAATGCAACTTGCTTTCAGCCCAGACCTGTATGTCATCTTAGGCTACTTTAACACTGCAAGCATTAGTGCTCAATTCCGAATTTATTGCTCAGGTATGATTTTTGTATGGCTGCTCACATTATCATTTTTAAATGTGGCCAATATTAGATTTCAGTGTGAATGAATGACAGTCCTGAACTGACCCACATGTGTGAAAGAACACTGAAGTGACCGTTCAGACATTCAGTTATAAGCTCCTGTGCCAAAGAAGCCAGCAAATTCATAAGCGGGCAATAAGGAGGATGAAGATTTTTTAAATATTTACTGTATAACCCAGTAAGTTTAGCTTGGCTGTCTCTGTAAAACAACACCTCTTGTCGCAACTTTCGGTCATATTCACAGAGTGATCAAAAAAATACCAGTATGTAAAATCTTTAAAGTGAATCCCAACAGTGTGGAATTATGACAAATATCTTTTACTTATGTAAAATTATATAGTTTAGTAATATTACATTAATGTTTTTTTTTCTTGAATATCTGCATGATTGCAAATGGGATCTTGTTTGTTTATTGAACTATTGTATAAAATAGTTAATGGTTAAAAAAGTTAATATTGTTTATCATTTTGGACATAATATTGTCAGTATTACCTGTTTTTGCTCAGTGTCGCCGACGAAAATAGTTCCAAACAAAGCCAGAACTGCTTTGCCTTTCACAACAACACACAGCATTACTGAATGAATATGGTTTTTGAATAACATTTTCAATAAATGGTACAGGTGAACTGAGGAGGAAGCTTAACATTGTGAATGTTAGAGGATATCTATGTTGTTTCTAACTCAGGGAAAATCTTGTTTTCCATCACATGATGGGCCCTTTAATGAGAGTGTTGATTTACAGTGAAGACAGAGTAGATGTGTTTCTTACACTGGTGCCGTGCTCACCTACTGCCATCATAGCAAACAACTTTGTGACTCACTCTGACTCACTCCCCATGACTATTTGGTTTTAAATGGTCCAGTATGTCTACCCTCAGCATCAGATGGGCTCTTAAATCTAGCAAAGAGAAGGAAAAACAAACCAGTTGGTGCAAATTCCTTCAGTTGGATTTTGCTGTGCCAAATTTCCAGAATATCTCTGACCGGTAGGTTAATATTACGTGATTGAAGTCACGCAACCATGTTGTAACATTGTAGAAAGAGCTGCAAGTGGAAAACAAAACTTAAAGCCACAAACTTTAAGTCAGTTGCTACCTAAATACTGACCGGGAAACCTAAATTTATTTGTGTGGTAACAGCCAAGTCAGACAATCCTGAACTATATCGGAAATCTGAACTATATGTTGACCGCTGGACTAGAAAGGCCCCTGGTCTTCATTTCAGAAATCTGGTCACCTTATAATAGCCCAAGGCTCCAAACGTCTACATCACCGCTGAAACACATAATCAGTGGTGAAACTGTCTGATATGTATGTCCAAATATTTGCCATCTTTCTATTTGTATTTATATGTTATGGGGTTGGGGAAGTATGTTGCAACCCAAACAGCAATCCTGCCAACATGCAGCTCTGTGGCCTGTTACCTCATGCAATCCCCAACCCTGTTAAACTGAATCATGAGGATGTGATGTTCTGTCCCTGGGCTGCGGCCAGCGGTCCGTCGAGATATCAGCGTGTTCTGACCACAGCGAGACCGGTTACGCCACCCTGTCACCCTGCCCAGACAGGCAGATGGGCACAGGAGGGTGTGGGGAGAGGCATGCTAACCCCCGTTGGCTCTGTCGAGCCCCAAAATACTTCCCCCGTCCACCTCGCCCACAGTTTAAATGCAGCAGATGGTTTTAAAGGTCTGCTGCGGACTTGCCGGAACTGTCCTACTTGGAAGGTTTTACCACAGTGCACTCTTACATCATAGGTGAGGGACCTCAGATCGCTATGTAACACGGCTCAAAATACACTGCCTTGCCTAAGCTCATTGTTGATAAACAAAATAAGAACAACTGTTAGTAAACCCTGAGCTGAGTCCAGGAGAAAAGGTCTCTCCCTTTGGAAATTGTGTAGCCATTCAGATCAAAACACTGTAATGACAATGAATTGCTTGAGTTTGATTTCTTTGGACACTGTACTGCCAAGCACTTGCGGGAGAGCAGAAATCTGCAGTACATATTTTCAACGCTTGCAGATGTGTCCCTTGGATCCCACGGTACTTGAAGAATATCAAACATTGCTCTTGTTAATTCCTTTTTCTCTGTCAATGGTATGTTTAGTCTGGAGAAGGGCGCAACATAAATCTCTTCTTCTTGTCTCTGGTTCTGCTGCATTCTCTGAGGTCAAAAAAGGTAAACAGACTATTGAAAAAATCCAGAGTTAGGATGGTAATCTCAACTTCCATGCAAATAATATGTGCCAAGCCAAGTCTTTTTTTTGTGCAGTGGTATCCAATCCACTATCCAGAAGAGTTTAGTTCAAATCCTAATTAAACATACCTGAACTGGCTAATTAAGGTCTTCAGGATTACTAGAAACTTCCAGGCAAGTGTGTTAGGGAACGTAGACCCTAAACTCTACAGGACATCTTCCCTCCAGAAGCAGGATTGGATGTTTTAGTCCTTTTTATTTCTATTTATTCCCTCACATCGTTCCAAGTCATTTAAGTCATTTTTCTCCAATGAAGTGTTGACCATTCACATGTTTTTTGTCTTATGAACTTTCATGAATGCACCAAGGAGAGCTAGGGAGAACGTTAAGACAATGAGTGAAAAAGGACTTAAATTAACACATACAAAAGTTATCGAATTGGAATATAATTGGAACCATTTTTATGGTGATTTTTACTTTGACAGCACTATGTCATTCACTCTCATTAAATGGAAAAGAGTGACCAGGATGTTCTTCAAAATAAATAATTTTTCTTCAGAGGTCATACTTGACTGTATGTCATTTGGAACGAGTTAAGCTAATTAAATAATGACAGATATAACATTTTTGGGAGAACTCTTTAAAGCAGGGGTGTCCAAATCCTACTTTTAGAGGGCCACTGTCCTGCAGAGTTTAGCACCAAATCTAATTAAACGCACCTGAACCAGCTAATCAGGGTCTTCAAGATTACTAGAAACTTTAAGCAAGTGTCGGGGCAGGGTGGAGTTAAACTTTGCAGAACATTGGCCCTGCAGTAGCAGGATTGGATATCCCTGATTTAAAGAGTCTGAAGTAAACCAAACAAGCCTTTCAAACTAAACGTTTCTTCAAAAAGCACAACCATATAACACTGGTTTTTCATACACGACACCTTCACCACACACGTATGCACTTGCATGTGCATATGGCTACTACTCGCATGCCAGGAATAATGATTCAGCACATAAAACATTCACCATAACAGGGTGTAGACTAAAAGAAAGGATAGCAATTCCTCAAGCTGACAGGAGGAAGGGAAAGGTTAAAAGAGGTTTATTGCAAGACTAAAGGCCTGGGATGGAATGTGCTCCAAAATTACATGTCTACCGGCCCTTTTATGTCAGTTTGTTGGGTCTACATTTGGAAATGCAGGTCACATTAGTGCACAAGAGAGGCAGAGCCACCCCGTCTCGCTCACTCTCCGCTGAAGGAGTTCCACTGACTAACAAGTGGCACCAGACTTTGGCCTGAAGCTCTCGGATTCCAGTAAACGTTTCATTATGCAACCTTTAATGAGTGTCGCCTTATCTGAACTCGAGCGAAAGCGTGCGTCAGGCAGCAAGAGCCTGAGGGGATGACTGAGGAGTGCTCTATCCGTCGCTTTGGCCTAGCCCAGCTTTTACAGTTAAAAAATAACAGCCAAAGACCCAGTTTATGCACAGTTATATTTGATTAAGTGTAGCGACCCATGCGTAAGCACAAGCGACAGCCGGAAAAGAGGCTATTGCCAGGATGCGAGACGAGGGAAGGGGTGAGAACAGAGGGGAGGTCAGGGCTTTTGGATGAATGCAAGTATCCTTCATACTCAAGTACAAGGGCTGACTGCACTGTCCCAGCAGGAGCTTCACAAGCAAGACACAGATTTCCTTCGGCCAAAATATGTGATTCTTGGAATGATGTTTCATCTAATGTTCTCAGCTCTTCAAGGAATTAACTGCTCTTTCTAGCAGTAATAGAGCAGAAGGCAATGTGAGCATCACAGGGAGCAGATGTGGTCAGAAACTACCGTCCTCAAAGAAAAAATGGCATTAAATAAATAAATATTCAATATTTATGTGATTGCCTAATGTGCAATATAAATGTTTATTTACGACTAAGCTTTGATTAAGCTTTGTTTTTGGTTTTGGTTTTTCACTAACTGAAATCTTTAAATTTAGTTTCGGTAAAAAATGCATTTTGCTGCATCAATTTTATAAACAATATGCAGAGTCAGGTGGAATCTGCAAAATTTATTTCAGATTATGTCCACTGGGCAAACATCTGCACAACAAATTAACTTAGTAGTTACACACTGACATCAACCCAATGTTTGACCATTATAGATGTTACTAAATGTATTTAAGATAATAATAATAATCATTCAAATTTAATAAAAATAAATATATCAGTCAAACTTAATACTAAATAGGCTAGCTTAATATACAATGTATATATTTGCTTACAAATATGTTTTAACTTTCAGTATTATAATTCTATAATATTATAAAATTATTATCTAAGCACAATAATAATAATAATTATTATTATTATTATTATTATTATTATGGTTACTTTTACTGTATATCATAACTGCATTACATTGATATTCCAATCTTATCATGACAAGACATCCACAAAAAATATTTTACAACATTTCTGAACTGTTTTCTTAAATGGCCGAGGTGAATGCACCTGAACTGAGGTCTATGTTTTGAAAACGGTTTTCAAAAAGTGTCAGTTGATTGGAGGATGGGTTATCACAGGAGCAAAGTGTGACGTACCACAGGACAGGAAAATCGATTGCGGACATCAAAGATCGCTCAAGTGATTGGCGACAGAGACCTGCATCAAATATTTACACTGCAAGAGTGACGTATGTTTCATAGATATAGCAAAAGCAGACGGAGGAACAACACAGAACAGATCAAACTGAACCGTCTAGGCATGTTTGTTTAGAAACACTCAGAGACCTCACATCACGTGTAAACTTTCAAAACACATGTAAGAGAAACTAGAGTTTACCGCTCTACAGACAGATATACACTACAGGAGCTTCACAGCACAACACAAGAGCCTCTCTAGAGAAAGCATCAGACTCTTGCACTGTCATACCTTGTGCATTTGCAAATTCTGAATTGAAAACTCAAACTAAGACTGAACTTGTGAATTAGTGGTTATGTGTATGGTTATTCATAATAGAGGTGTAAAAATTATGAAATAAATAAATAAAACAGCATTAATCTGGTATACAATCTGTTGAAATTTGTTCAACAAATGTCCCTTGATGGTAAATGATGTGCTATGGACGTTCTCTGCGGGGAAGAGATGAGCTATCATGTCAAGTTGCTCAGAGATGGCTGACTCACTAGTTTCCATTTCCTATTAATAGAGGTAATTTGTCAATTACTAAAATCTGGAAGGAAAATGCTCTAAACAATACATGTCTAAATGTGACAGTTTTCTCTATAGATATCACAACAGTTATTACAGTCAGAATTTACTATTATTTAATAAATTGTATGTAATCTTATTGTTATTTATATTAAATGAACAATGTTATAAATTATTTAGATTTTATTTATTCAGATTAGATATATATTAAATTATATATTAAATGAAAAATAGAGATCATATTATAACACTAAAATAATTGTCTGAATAAATTTTTTTTTTTTTATTATATATTAAATTCAAGTATGAAGCAGGTATCTAACCTGGACAAAAGTTACAAAACATTGATTTAACTGAAGCTAAAGAGTCAGTAAATGTAAGATTTATCTCAGCTGGCCACTGAGGAATGTGTATTTAGTGTCTGGTATTCACTTTTCCTTTGAACTGTTTTCTGTTTCCCTTCACTAAACAACCAACATCACCATTTAACTAATGCGCAGTTAGTCTTTAAGCACATCTGTTACCATGTAAATTTCACATGCCAAAGTTCGTGAACATCTTGTTACAAAAATACATCAGTGCGCTAGCGTAACTGACACTGATTTTTAGTAGATTGTGGGAACAGAATAAAGGCTGACCTGTGTATGGTAACCTTGCTTCAAGAATTCACCCATTGGAGGTGTGACATTAAACTGTTACTTTGTCAAAAAGAGTTACTTTATCCCCTGGACTGAAGCCCAGACTGCAGCAATACAGAGCTCTTGCTTTGCTTCACGAACTGACAATTTAGCCAGATGAATCAGCACTGAGGGTTGATTGGGGGGTGTTAGGGGGCTGTCAAAGATTCAATTCTCTTGTCACGATCAGAGCGTGCAAGGAGCAGCGCTGATAGATTTCTCCCCCTCTCACCGTTGCTTTTTTCTCTGTGTGACTACCATCTCTCTGGAGAAAACAAAGCTGGCAAAAAGTAAAGTGCCTGCGTCTCTGTGTCTTCCCCAAGAGAACTGACTGCCTGGAGAAAGATACCTGCCAACATGTTACGGCTTACAGTTTAAGTTACAAGTTACATTGTTTATCAAGATTTTGGATTCATAAATGTTAAATTAAAAATTCATATGGATGTAAAAGAGAAAGTTTTCATGTTTTTGATTTCACTAGTTCATACGACAAATGCACGCAATACGACAAATATATTTTAAAAGTACAAATAAACCATGCAGTCTCTTATTTAATTAAAAAATAAATAAATCTTATTCTCAATGTATTATTATTATATGTAAAAAAAAAAATAATAATAATAATGCAATAATTTAATAAGTATAAAATGATTTGTTTTTAAGATACTATTATTATGATTGATAATAATAACAATAATAGTAATAATAATAATAATAATAATAATATCTTAAATATATAATAGCCATTCGCCAACAAAACATCCTCAGATGAAATTTTGAATTTCTCTGGTTGTTAAAACAATTCAAAACCGACGATTTTCTAACTAAGCCTCTCCTTCCTTTCAAGCATATTGGTTTGGAGTGACAGAAGCTGTGCCCCCGAGGGACCCTTTAACTGATCATTACCAGCGCCACATTGTTTATGAGATCAGAATAAAATTGAACAGTTCCTGCGGGAAATTTCCTGTGGTTCTCAAAAACATTGCCCAATTATGAATCACATGTACAGAGCATCCAATCACAGCACAGATCATATCAGTTTTACTACCACAAAACAAACACACACATGATTTGACACTGGGTTTATCAGATGTGCTTCCGATAAGAGTGGGAAAGGCGCTGAGTGCTGCCCGTGCTACTAAGAATTTTGTGTCATCAGAGGTAAGAGAGGTTAAACGCACCCGTTTCCAAATGCATTCAGTCATCAATTCATATACGCCTCTCCAACGAACGCACAAAAGCATGACAATTGAGGAATGCTGGCACACAGACACACAATAAATCAGAGGGTGGAGCGGATCTTTCCTTGCATGCGTAGACCGCCATGCTTGCATACTTGGCAAACATCAGGGGGTTATTGACAGTTAATCCCGAGGATATTAATAGCGTGCGGTGTGATGATGCACTACACCTAACAACACAACTTTGGACCCACTTAACGAAGAGGTTTCCATGGATATACAAAGCACTGTTTTCCTGTTTCCCTGGTTGCCAGGGTGGTTCAGGCATACCGGTGGTACAACAATGTAAGACTAATAAATCAGTCAAACTGATTTATTAGGATCCACCTTATCATGTGCTTTGACGTCTTGATCTTCACGACACATAAACATGGCCAAAGCTCAGTCTTATGGATCTGTGTCACACTTGCGTTGAACTCTTCTTTGAATGTATGAAAAACCTCAACCTCTAGTCTGTGTGGTGTTTTTTCATGACCTCAAAAACTTTATTTAACCCATTTAAACTTTTTTTTTTATTTTTTTTATTTACAATGCTTATTTAGTTAATTAAATCAGTTAATATAGCATTTATTTCCTATAATGGAATTTCTCTTTTTGGAAAAATGAAAATAAGGTGAAAACCCGATTCTCTTGATTAAGGAATGCTGCAATAAATTCATCCCGATCTGATGAGAAAACAACTATTTTAGTCACAAGGTGATGATTTCGTATGAATGTGATTTGCACAAAAATGCATAGTTTTTAGAAAGAAATATGGAGGTCCACACATAAATCTAACCATCAGTGGGCAGACTGTATGAAAAAGTACAACTGAGATTCATAGAAAATAAAAATAGTTATCAAAGTTATGAATTTCTATGAGTGTGTTGGATAAATGCAGCATTTTCTCAGTGCCAGTCTAAGTCTGTATCTGGGCCTGGAGGGGTCTTGTATTGGTTTAACGTTAGGGTTTCTTGTATTAGATCCGATCTCAAGCTGTGGTCACATTTACCATTGTTATGCACATTTTGCAGGTGAAATACAGTGTCTTATATTGAATTCACTGTATGCTTGGTTTAAATGTGATATCTGTCTGAGCTGTGCTTCAGATTTCACTACACAATAGACAAATTGCCTTTTATCCCACAAAATTTTGCTAATGTGACTAGACCTAACAACAGTTTACGGGGGGTTGTAGTGGTCTGGCACTTAAGGGCCTGGTAAGTTTTTTCTTGTCCTAACTTCAACTCCAAGGAGTTCCACCTGGAAATGTGGAAAGATCCTAGAAGTCTTTGCTGTCTGCGAGCATCTATAAAACACTTGTTAGTCGGGACCTGTCATGTGACATGGGTCAGCACTTGAACTATTGACTGCAGTGCACCACCTCGCCATGTCCTGCATGTAACGAGAGGCAGTCATCTGTCCTACACGACAATGAATGCAGACTATTGACAATCCCATGACAATCCTAAAACAATAAGTGAAGGATGCATAATAATCAGCCCCTAAACTAAGTAATTAGGTCACACGGGACAGCAAGAATCAATACCAACTGAGCAAAACCCAAAAGTTCGCATGACGCGGGGGCGTTCACACAAGACGCGTATTTGTTTTCATAACAGCTGGATGGGAGCGCATCTGAATGGGAACCATGGTAACCAAGACGCGTTTATAGAAGTTGAACTGTTTGGCGTGAAAACACAAGGTAAAACCGACTGACGCATGAGTGTACAGACCAAAACTGAAAACATAAATACCTTCCAACCAGCGGAGCTGTTACTATCCCCCTTGTCCTTAAAATAAGGGACGTTTTTCACCATCCAGTCGTAGATCTGAGACAAGGTGAGCCGTTTTTCGGGGGAGCTCTCGATGGCTTTGGTTATCAGGTCCGCGTATGACATATTTCCCCAGGCGTTGCGTCTGGACGAGCTGCTCTTGCGCTGAGCGGCTGCCGCGGCTGCAGCGGCGGCGGCCACCGGAGAGGAGAGCACAGGCACCTGTTGCTGGTGACTCGGGATTTGCTGCTGGTGAATGCAGTTCTCCTGGCATTGGAAATCGCCGCATAGCATGAGGGGCTTCTGATCAGGGTAGTCCTCATTCTCTTCCAGCAAACTGAGGTTGTTGATAAAGTCCGTGTTGCTGGAGGGCTCTTGCTTGACGGACGGAGCCGGGGACGATGTGTTGGAGTCGGCGGCGGCGGGGTTGGGGAACTCCGGACGCGGCAGCGGCCAAGTACAGGAGCGGGGTCTGGAGAGCGGCTCGAAGTCCGGGTCGATCTCGACCATCTGGTTTTGGGCTGCGTCAGCCATGGTACCAGCAATAATGTTTGTCTCTTAAAATGTCACATATGACAGTCACAAGAAAATATGACGTGAAACGCGAAAGAACAAACAGAAAGAAAATGCAGTTACTTTCAACTGACTTGGTTACATTTGAAACGACTGAAAAGTCACAATGTGGCTAGAACGGCATCAGATAGGTGTTGTTATAAAGTTTCGTAATCCAGTCCAGTCCAGTATTATGTGATAGTCCTGTTGCTGTCGCTTGTTGAACGTCTGTGTACCAAAACTCTAAGTGCGCTTACTGGAACTCACTATCATATGTCACCTGACGCCGCCCACGTACTTGATTGACAAGTGCCGACAGCCAATCACAGGCGCGCTTTTGAAAGTGAAACAAGCAGTGTTTTCGTCCTTTAAAAACTAGTAAACAAACTTTCACAGAGTTTGGATGTTATGAAAACACTCGCGATTTCGACCACATGGCTTCTAGCTTCATTATATTGCTTGTACATACACAGACGCGCATATTTTTGTTTGTTTAATTAGGTTGTGACAGAATGTAGCTAACTAATCGAAATCTAAGAGATAAAACAAAAAGAAACAAGAAACAGCCTCGACGCTTAACTTTCCAACAAAGCGGTTATTACGAATAAAGTTCCTTTTAATGCTATAGGAAATAACTGGAAATAGCCGATTCTATAAACTGTTATGAAACAATGTTTATCTAGGCTGTTTTATTTGTTTTAACTTTATTATTTTGATCTGTCTCTAAATAAGGGGAACCAATGAAGACAAGACATATATATATATATATATATATATATATATATATATATATATATATATATATATATATATATATATATATATATATATATATATATATAGGCTATATCGGTTTATTTTGGTGTATTTATTATAAATACAAAAATACAGTTATTTGTAATATATGACTTATTTTATTCTAAATAATTTATTATTATTTAATAGGCTATCAATACATGCTAGAATAATCCTGATTTGCATTTTTTAATCTTTTTTTTTTTTTTTACTTTAAAGAAACTAAACTATGTGTGCAAGGGGAATATTATTTTGAAATATACTTAATATCAATAGACCATACTGTACCTGCATAAAATATTTTTAAGAATTCATGACCGCATCTTATCTGTACATAGTTTGGATGCTTAGATAACTGTTACTATACTCAAGGCTTATTCTGCCATCTAGTGTTTGAAATACATAAGTGTCCCTGGTATTTGCTGTGCTGCTCATATTATCGCGTTTGATGAAGTGACCTTGTGTCACAATCCTTATGTTGAGTCAACAACTTCTGCAGGATATGACAGCAACACGACCGCCTTCTCTTATTTCCAGAGCACATGTTTCCAAGAAGCCCCCACACGACGAGCCCTACACACCCCTGCCCTGCGTGCGTGGCATGTACACACCTGTGGGGCTGATCGAGGAAGTGTGAGTGTTAGTACCGGCTTCAGGTGTGTTTTTCGTCAGTAGTAAGAATACTTCTTTCACAGGACGGTTTGTTCCGAGGCTCTTCAACCAAGCACATTACTGGATATAGTCTGAAGTGTCCGCTGCCAGACAGTCAGCTATCCAGGAAAGGGGCGGTGAGTGTGAGAATACCTGCTCTGTGCGATCATGCAGAACATATGTGAGATTGGAGTAGCTGAGTTTAAAGTTACTAAGACATTCTGATCTTGCCATGTGAATGTTGGCACATGAGGAGGTTAAGATGGTAAGTGTTGGACTCAAAGGGACTCTTGACCCCTCAGGGGGGATTCCCTCTAAATCTGGTTGAAAGATTTATGGCTATAAATAGAGTGCTAAGATATAAATAATACCCTGTTCTTACTTAAGCACTGAACTTATGTTCTGTGAGGACATTTTTTATTTTTATTTTTACTTTTAATTTCTCTTTACATTTTTGTGATACTGTATGCCACTATGCATTTTGGATGTGTGGGACCAGGAGAATACTTCTTTTTCATCGTCTATATATGCCATGGTGTTTGAACTAGTCTTATATTAGGAGCATGTCTAGCCTTTAACCAATACACTGTAAATATGATTTTTTGAAGTTGTGAATAAAACACATTATTGGTAACAAGAAAATGCTTTAAAATAGTAATTCTACTTAAAACTCACATTTAGTTCAACAGTTTATTTGCTATTTAATTGTGAAATTTACTAGTATGTCTAGTCTAGTGAAGTGTTTTTTTTTTTTTTTCTTAGTGTATTGGGCACAGGTTGATACTTGTCTTTTTAATATGTGACCCTGGACGACAAAACCAGCCTTAAGTGTCAATTTTTAGAAATTGAGATTTATACATCACCCGAAAGCTGAATAAATAAGCTCTCCATTGATGTATGGTTTGTTAGGATCGGACAATATTTGGCTGAGAAACAACTATTTGAAAATCTGGAATCTAAGGGTGCAAAAAAATCTAAACATTGAGAAAATCACCTTTAAAGTTGTCCAAATGAAGTTCTTAGCAATGCATATTACTAATCAAACATTTAATTTTGATACATTTACGGTAATAAATGTACAAAATATCTTTATGGAACATGATCTTTACTTAATATTCTAATGATTTTTGGCATAAAAGAAAAATCTATAATTTTGGCCAATGATTTTCTAAGGCTTCATCCAAAAACAGGCAGCTGACTTGCTGCCTTCTCAGGCAATGTCTTTGCAGGCAGCGTTTTTGCACGAAGGCACCTCATGAAACTGATTTTGGACTGGCTTCTGGGGCAGCATAACGGTTCAATGATTTACAACAAAATAGAACAAGTTTTTGTGATAACTAAATGAATATTTAATTATTATTATAATACTGATTTCTCGCTAGAAATAACATCAAAATTGCAAAAAGTTAGTCATGTACACACAAACTGACCACCAAATGCAACTTTCAGATGCCATCTTTTTTTAGTTCAACCATCACAGATGGAATGCACAGGATTGTGGGATATCAAAGGCAGCGAAGGATACATATATGGTGCCTTTAAAAATCGATCAGATGAAGGTATCTCAGCCAACATTGGATTCGGATGTGCCTTGATGGCTTCCTACCTTAGAAAGCATCCTCCGAATTTTTCAGTTTTCGGATATAGCCTAATTATCCCAAAGACATTGATTAGCATGCTCAGGTGTGTTTGATTAGGGTTAGTGCTATACTCTGCAGGATCCCTAGAGACACTTCTAGACCTGTTTTATGTGCGGTTATAAAAGACGCAATCTAAAGACGTCACATGTTTACATAGAAAAACAATGGCAATGCTTTCTCTGTGAATGTTCTGTTCTGCTGCCTTGTGAAGTATTCTGTTGATCCTGTCAATTCTACATGTGTATACTATGGTAAATCTGAGTTAATCCGTGTGAATCTTAGTAAAATCTTTTGTCCTGCATTTTACAGGAAGTGATGCAACATTGAAGAAGTTAACTATGGCTCCACATCCTGTCACTCAAGCCGTCATTGATCTGTCAGCTGGAGCATGTGGTAACAGACTTGTATTATTCATTTCCTGTGTCTACATTAACAACTGTAATATATGGGGGGCTTTATATGCACATCGGTCCAGAACTGTTTATATTTAAAATCCTAATTTTTAATCAGAGTAATTTTGAGTGTGCTATAACACGAGGCTGCTTTAATACGATGTACTGTAATTTCCACCTGCCTGATTTGCACACATTTTGCATTACGATGGAAATTTTGTTACAGTAAGAAACAAGAAAGATCAGTTACTGAAAAACATACAGGCATGTTCTGCACTGTTTCCTCTCTTCTGTCTTTTTAAGGTGGGATTGCATGTGTGTTAAGCGGACAGCCCTTTGATACAGCCAAGGTGAAGATGCAGACTTTCCCTGGCTTGTACAGAGGCTTTGTCCACTGTTTCGTCTCAGTCTATAAACAGGTTGGACTGCGAGGGCTCTATCAGGGCACCACGCCTGCCCTCATAGCCAACATTGCTGAAAACGCTGTGCTCTTCATGAGCTACGGTTTCTGCCAGAATGTTGTCCGCTTTGTTTCAGGGCTGGACCAAGGCACAGAACTCAGGTGAGGTACTATTACAGTAAACTGCCACAAATAAGAATAAGACATACCATTGTACCACTGAACATTAAACTCTAAGCACTAAAACTATGAAAATCTATCATAAAAATGAATTATTAGTTGTTATAATCATCATTATGACAACTAATGAATTATAGCAAGTATGAACATCTAAACAAATAAACTATTTCTATGTATGTATTTTTTTATTTATTTCTTTTGCGTGAAAAAGATTCACGTAATAATTTTTTGTGACCAATTTGTGGTATAAATTCCACCACACCAAACTTTTGCCCCAGTAAAGTCTATCTATCTATCTATCTATCTATCTATCTATCTATCTATCTATCTATCTATCTATCTATCTATCTATCTATCTATCTATCTATCTATCTATCTATCTATCTATCTATCATCTATCTATCTATCTATCTATCTATCTATAGATATAGATAGATAGAAAGATTTTTTTTTTTAATAATCTAAGCCTTTGGGACTCAAATAATATTAATTGCCTTATCAAATAATAATAAAATAACAGTGATATATATATATATATATATATATATATATATATATCACTGTATTATGTACAGTATACTGTATATACACTATATGTACAAAATAATTGGGACACCTCTTATTTATTAAATTAAAGTGTTTCAGTCAGACCCATTGCCACAGGTGTTTAAAATCAAGCACCTACAGTCTGCATTTACAAACTTTTGTGAAAAGAAAAGAAAAAAATTCTGAAGAGTTTTACAGATTATCTGTAAAGACACAGAGTGGGTTTTACCAAGTGCTGAGGCGCATGGTGCATAAAGGTCTTCTGATTCCATAGCTGAAGAGTTAAAAAACCTCCACTGGCATTACTATCAGCACAAAAACTGTGCAGCGGGAGCTTCATGGAATGGGTCTCTATGGACAAACAGCTGCATGCAAGCTTCACATCACCAAGTACAATGGCAAGCATCAGCTGGAGTTGTAAAGCACACCATCACTGGACTCTGGAGCAGTGGAAACATGTTCTGTGACAATCACATTACACTGTTTGGTGCATGCCAGGAGAATGTCACCTGCCTGACTGCATTGTGCCAACTGTAAAATTTGATGGAGGAAGGACAGTGGTATGGGACTGTTTTTTTAAAGGTTGGGCTGTTTTTTTAAATCTTAATTCATTTTGGAGAATGCTATGCTTCCAAATTTGTGGGAATAGCTGGGGGAAGGCCCTTTTCTATTACAGTATTATTGTGCCCCAGTTCACAAAATAAGGCCTGTTAAGTCATGGTTGGAAGAGTTCAGTGTGAACCCTAACCTCAACCCCATCGAATATGTTTGGGATGAACTGGAACAGAGATTGCAAGACGGCCTTCTCATCCAACATCAATGCATGACCTCACAAATGGTCTACTAGATGAACGGGCAAAACTGACCACAGAAATACTCCAAAATCTTAAATAAAGGTTTTGGTTTGAAGAAAGGATTTTTTTTAAGAAACATATATTATTGAATAACATATTTATGTACCATTGTATTTACATGGGATACGATTGTACATTAACATTAATGGAGAACAAAATTATATTACCATAATACCATGCCCTAAAATTTGTTAGTGCTTTTCCATGCTGGAGTAACTGTAAAGATACAGTAAAAATCATGCTCTGTTAAACACATGGGCTGTTAATGTTATATACTGTGTATGGTGCGTAATTTTGATGTGCTTATGTTTCACTAGTCCACTCAATATGCATGATGCAATTCAATCCTCTAGGACAGACGCTATGTCATGTGACCCACAGCGTACATGTTCAGAGCACCTTTCTTTATTGGATAAACATTAGATGTTTATGGTTAATACAAGGGTTACAGTTCCTTGCATATCACTTCTTAAAATACTGTGTAAAACATCATAATATTAATGGATCCCAACAATGAGATCAAATGGCAATATTATGGTACTTAAAAAAAAAAAAAAAAAAGGCTAGCATGGTACTCACCATGGAATATTTATGAACCATGATATTTTATTCTCTATAATAGATATTTAAAAAAAAAAAAAAAAATGCTGTAAACTTTTTGTTTGTCATATCTGTTTATGGTTACTGTTCAGAGAACTTTATTCTGAAGTTTATTTCTTTCCTATGGTTTCTGATTACCTTCACATGTCCTTGTGAGTTATCCTGTTTATTTATAACCCTTTGTTCCCTCTGTTGATTGTGAGTCATTGTCTTTGTGTTATTGCAAATCTGTTTCATTGATGTGTACCTTTTGGATGATTCCTCATCCTGAATTGCCTTCTTGTTTAAATAAAGAGCTGCGCTTAAATCTTTGTCTCAACAGTTAAGCGAATCCCCATTCGCTGTAGGCGAGGTGTATGAGGATCACAATCACCCTGTGTCTCCCCCAGATCCTGGATATTCTCCCTGAGTCCTCCTAGCCATTCAACGCACCTTCCATGGACCCCAGGCGAACACCATGCTCGCCACACACTCTAACCTGTGACCACGGCCACCATGGACCCTCAGCCTAGGCTGTCAGAGCCAGCACCTGCTGCCATCCAGGAGCCAGAGCTTATTGACCTACTGGATTTAAGTCCCACACCTAAAGCACTTCCTCCTCTGCTGGTCCCATCCAGCACTAATGACTCACCGGTTCTGTCCAGTTTTTATTTATTTTTTATTTTTTTGACCCTTCCTCTTCCTCTGCCCTGCATCATAGCCTCGATGGTTGTCACAGTGCTCGTCCGGTCCTTCTTAGCCCACTGGCTCCAACAGTACAATCACAGTCTCCTGATCCACCATGGTTTTTGGGGTTGTGGAATCGAAAATACCCAACCCTCAGGCCTAGGCACCTCTGCCTCAGCTTTCAATTCCCTTACTCGTAAAAATCCCTGGCTCCAGAAAAAGTAAAAATGTAGTTTGTTTTTTGTTTGGTGTTACTGTTGACTCAGAAATGGTGTTATGATTCATATGCAGACATTCATATTACATTTGATTCAGCATGAAACGATACATGAACTATAATAACAGTGTCAGCGTGACCTCTCCTGATGTTCAGCAGTGTGTGTGATTATTAGATGTATTTTGTGTTTCAGTGATGTTCAGAAGGCCTGCTCAGGCTCTGTCGCTTCTGTCTTCTCCTCTCTGGCTTTATGCCCCACTGAACTGGTTAAATGTCGGCTGCAGGCCATGCATGAAATGGAGGCATCCGGCAAGATCGCCAGTGGACAGAAAAGGTCTGGTTATGGTTTTTAAAATGTGTATTTGTTATTCAAGTCAAATAAGGTTTTTGCCCCCTTCCTGTTTTTTTTTTTTTTTTTTTTTTGCATATTTGTCACGCTTAAAAGATTCAGATCATCAAACAAATTTTAATATTACACAAAGATAATGCAAGTAAATACAAAATGCAGTTTTTAAATGATGATTTCATTTATTAAGGGGAAAAAGCTGTCCAAACCTGGCCTACGTGAAAAAATAATTGCCCCTTCCTATTAAATCATGAACGAACTGTGATTAAACACATTATTTTAGAAAGCTGAGTTAAGTTTCACTAGCCAAACCCAGGCCTGATTACTGCCAGACCTGCTGAATCAAGAAATCCCTTAAATAGAACCTGTCTGACAAAGTAAAGCATGCTTAAAGAGCAACACATCATGTCGCGATCTAAAGAAATTCAAGAACAGATGAGAAACAAAATAGTTGACGTATCAGTCTGGAAAGGGTAATAAAGCCATTTCTAAGGCTTTGGGACACAGTCAGAGCCATTATCCACAAATGGAGAAAACTTGTAACAGTGGTGAACCTTCCCAGGAGTGGATGGCCTACCAAAATTACTCCAAGAGTACAGAGACGACTCATCCAAGAGGTCATAAAAGAACCCAGAACAACATCTAAAGAACTAAAGGGTTCTTGCCTCAATTAAGGTCAGTGTTCATGATTCAACAATAAGAAAGAGACTGGGCAAAAACGGACCTGGACGACTTGATGGAACCATGAATTCTGCGCTCTATCAGAAAATCCTGAAGGAGAATGTCCGGCTGTCTGTTTGTGACCGCAAGCTCAAGTGCACTTGGGTTATGCAGCAGGACAATGATCCCAAACACACCAGCAAGTCCACCTCTGAATGGCTCAAAAAAAAAAAAAAATTAAGGTTTTCGAGTGGCCAAGTCAAAGTCCAGACTTAAATCCAATTGAGATCCTCTGGCATGACCTTAACCCCCTGGGGTCGACAAACGCGGATACACGTTCTATGACAGATTTTCATGATAAAGCCGAAAAGAGCTTGAAACTTTAATAAAGAGTACTTAAAATAAAGAAAACAAATATGGTGTGTTCTCAGTCTTCACTCTCTCCGCGAACTGCTTTTTGAGTCACTAAAATAAACTGAATCTCAGCAAATAATTTACACAGAGACATGAGAAATATATCTATAGAAAGCTTGACATGCCTACTCTTAAATGAAGTAAGTCTTACCGAAAACAAATATTCTGTGATAAACAGTCCATTCATGCCGGGAAACCCTCCAATGTGGCTGAATTAAAACAATTCTGCAAATGAGAGTGGGCAAAAATTCCTCTACAGTGATGTTGCCAGTTATTGCAAATGCTTGATTGCGGTTATTGCTGCAAAGGGTGGGACAACCAGTTATTAGATTTAGGGGGCAATTACTTTCACATAGTGCCAGGCACTATCTTTGTGTAATATTAAAATTTGTTTAATGATCTGAATCATTCAAGTGTGACAAATATGCAAAAAATAAAAATGAAACTTTTCACACCAATGTATACAGTATGTACAGTAAAGTAATATATGTATATATTTAAACAAATTGTTTGGACACAGATTTTTTTTTATTAATATCTGCATAAATTAAAGCAATAACAAGTACTACCATGATCTAAAACACTTTCAATTTAAACAACATAACAGCTCTTTATGAATCACACCAATGTTAAATAAATTTGAAAAAAAAAATCATAATTAAAAAACAAGATCAAATTGCTTTTTAAAAGTAGACTCTTTGAAAGTAGCATTTTTTATGTTTATGTTTTTGACAGGCCTTGTAAATTCCCTGAATACCTGTTTTTACCTGTCATAACTTACCACTTACTCTCATGTGGTTACCAAACTTGTTTGCACTTTTTCCTGTGGTATTCAGAAGACAAAAAAGCACGCTTTTTCAAACTTTTTATGTATTTATTTGTTTGTTGTCCCACATACAGGTTAGGAATGATATGAGTGTACATAAATGATGACAGAATGTTAATTTTTGGGCAAATTAACCTCTTAAGGGGCTAATTTTGGTTGAAGCCATATACACTGTTCCTAAGTTCAGAGTGCCTATAACGCCATTGAACTTGGACAAATATGGCGTCAAAATCATAGTTGTCCAGTAGTTTGTATCTTGCTGAAATCCTTTCTCTCTTTCAGCACGGTGTGGTCTGTTGTGAAAAATGTGTTACGGACAAACGGACCTCTGGGTTTCTATCAGGGTCTCACCACCACTATAGTCCGTGAGGTACCTGGATACTTCTGTTTCTTTGGAGGATATGAACTCAGCCGCTCAATGTTTGCCCAACACATGGGCAGAGACAAAGAGCACATAGGTCAGTGCATGGGAAGACCACATAAAAATTTAAATTCTGGCACAATATACTCATGTCAATGAAAGAAATGTCCAAGCTGCTTTTTCCTTAATTTCATTCTTGTGTTGAAAAGAACAGCTTGGACAGTTCTTCTCTACAAACAGAAAATTCTGCTCTGTATCCACGTGTTTCTGACAGGTGTTGTGCCCTTGATGTTCAGTGGTGGTTTTGGCGGTGCCTGTCTGTGGTTGGTTGTGTACCCCATAGACTGTGTGAAGTCTCGTATCCAGGTTCTGTCTTTAGCAGGGAAACAGGAAGGCTTCCTCAAGACTCTTAAGGGGATTTTACGAAATGAGGGTGAGATTTCAGTATTTATCTTTGTTTCAAAACCTAGTGACACATACTGTATGTAACATCCTGTCCGTCATGGAACCTCGTAAGTGATTAATAAATTCTCGACACAGGAAACTCAGCTTATTGTTCAAATAGAGTTTACTGTTAGAGTTTACTAATAGCATCATACTCTGATAAGCCCAAAACTGCACAGTACACAAATATTGAGTAAAATAATCACTTTTTGCTAATATCTTTTAAGTATCGAATGAAATATACATTATGAAATGCATTTTTAATCAGAGGCATAATACCAATTCAAACCGAGGGACATGTGCCACCTCGGGTTTCTGAGGATTTTGAATGCAACTTTCAAAAAACAAACAATAAATATTTTTACATTTGACAGTTATGTTCCTTGATCATTGCAGGTTTAAAATTAATACAGGAGAAGTGTATGGGTCATTCGCAGGAGACAGTGACATAATAGTTGGAAAATAATATATTTTTTAATGAAACAGTTTATTTAGCTTAATTTATATATATATAATAAAGTGTGCCAGAAAAGTAAGATTGAATTTCCATACCTTGTAATGTAATTCACAGCAAAAAGACATGTATACCACAGAGGCATGTTTTTATTATGCTAAGATACATTTACTTGCTAAAAAAAAGTACTCTGCAAAAAATAAACAAATAAAACAATCTGCCAAACAAAAAACATAAAATTAAAGTATCCTAATTCTAAAATATCCTACTTTAAATAAAGTGCAAATAACTTTTATGGAAATTTTAATTGAATGTTTTACAGAAAAATACTGTTTTGCTTTGTTTTTTACAGTTGTTTCCTGAAATATTATGATCAAATACCTTCACTTTAAAATAAAATGATTAAAAAAATGTCAAATGACTGGCAGCCAAACAAAAACCATATAATTAAGGTAAAATATCCTAATTTAAATAAAGTGCAAAAACAGGAAAACACTGTTAAATGTTTTGAGAAAGCAACATTTATCCATGGTCAGTGAAAAACTAAAATTTTGAAGTCACTGAAATAAGGCCATAAAAAAACATACAGAACATTTGTTCACAAGACTTTTGAGAAGCAAAAACTTTTGAAGCAAAAACTCTAGTTTAATTGCTCACAGAAAACAATATATTGATTTAAATTTTAAACAGAGGTTTAGATATTGAAGTTTCATTGAAAATAATAAAGTTTGATGTTACCATGAGGGAGATCTATGTCTGCTTTAGATGGGCTCTGGACCCTTGTCTTTCTAACGTATGTTTTTCTGTTAAACATTTCATGCATATTTCTGTAAAAGTTTTTGCAATTTATATGAATTAGTATATTTTACTTTAATTTTGCATTTGGCAGCCATTGCTGCCAGTAATTAGACCTATTTGTAATAATTCAGGAAGCCTTGTAAAATAACCCTTTTTTTTTTGTTTTGTTTTTTAAACATTTAATAAATAATTTATGTAAAGCTTTTTGCACTTTAAAATATTTTATTTTCATTTTATGTTTTTGTTTTGTTTTGTTTGTTTGGCAGCCATTGCTGCCTCAATTTGATCGTTTTTATTTATTTATTTATTTTTTTAAAGCTGTGAGAAATGGTGTAAGCAATTCTGTTCCTTTGCACCATCTGGTGGTGATTTCACAAATTACTTTCGCCATTATTTTTGTAATTTTACATACATTTCTATGTAATTTAAGAAAACAGAAAAATACACTATATATAATACAGTATTTCTCTGTAAAAACAAAAAACAAACAAACAAAAAAAACAATTACTGTAGTGTATGGTTATTGATATACTTAATATAACAGCCACATTGTTAATCTTACAGATATTCTTAGTAATTTACAGAGTTGCAAACAATTTAGAGTGAAGAAAAACGACTATAAACCCCCCCCCCAAAACATTTACTGGCGTTATTTTATGTATTTAAAAAAAATAAAATAAAATAAAAAAAAAAACCTTTTTTGTTTGTTTGTTTTTTAGTCTTATACATTGCACTGAAATACAAAAGAAATCATTTTGTTTTATCATAAAAATCTGATGCAGTTTTATACTCCTCTCTCAGAGAACAGTGGCGATTATGTCCTATGTTGGTGTCCTCACTATACTGATACTGTTGATATCCAAATATTAAAATGAAATGTTAACTTAAATGTTTGTTTTTCTTTGGAATATCAGCCCATGCATGTTAATTAGGTAAAATGTAAATTTTTAATTGTCCGTTTTTTAAAATGTTTTAAATATTGCTGAAATTTTCTTAGTTATTACCGCACTGTTATTCAACCTTGTTGTGTCGTTACATGTCCCCCTTTAAAAACCATTTAAACAGTTGTTTGTCTTTCTGATTTAACTCTACAGCTTAACCGTACAGTACCCGATACAGACAAAGCTGATCATTTAAGGCCTTTTAAATTATCAACATGATCAACTCTTTGCTGAAAAACCTGTTGTACAAAATCTGATGCATTGTCTGTCTGATGGTTTATATTCTGCCATCTTGTTTGCAGGAGTGGCACCACTGTATTCCGGTCTGACCCCTACTATGATCCGAACATTTCCTGCCAATGGAGCTCTCTTTTTAGCCTATGAAGTCAGTCGCAAGATAATGATGCAACAGTTTGAACACTGAGTCCAGTCTGTTTAATGCCATCTAGTGCATTTGGTTGCTTTTAAAACATGCCTTTGGAAGTTTTTTTTTTTCTTTTATGTTGGAGAGAAACAATGGAACTCTCAACAATGTGACTCTCGAGACCCAAAGCTCTCCATAGCCGCCTTAATGAAGTCTTGGTATACACATATCTGAACAACTATAAAGGCTGAAAAGGCCTATGTTTGACAAATGCGTGAACAAACGATACTGTATTTTAATGTTTTTGATATTTTATAAAATGCACTCATGTTGCAACCTCTTGGACATTTATCTACACAAATACATGACATTTAGCCACTTTACAAACACAAGCTTCACTGTCATTTTCATTTAAATATGATTAAATATTTAGTAAATATTAGTTAAAGATTAAAAATAGTTTATTTAAAAATTAAATATTAATTTATTAAACGTTTTATCAAATATTTGGAATTATTTACAAAGTAAAAAAATATGTTTTATCTTTTATTAATGAAAAAAACTGTTAACATGCTATTAACATGTTTTTAAAGGATTATTTAAAGATATGTATTTAAGTATAATCAAATAAAGTAAAAAAATAAATAAAATAAAATACAGTTTATTTTTATGACCAAGTATCTAATTTACAAAAGGTATACATACAAACTTTATGAAAGAAAATGTAATTGTGATTTTACAAGAAACATCAAACAATGGTTTTGGCAAACTTAAATTGTTTTTAATATACTGTATACATATAAAACACAAATGACAACCTTCCCTAACATGCTATTTTATGGGAAATACCCTTGTCTTTAAAACTAAAAAATATAAAAAAAATAAATAAATAAAAAAAAATCCATCTTCCAAACCATGTCAGTACCTAAACAGACTTTGATAACCTGTAAGAATGAAACAATTTTGTAGGAAATTACTTTATTTGCAACACTCATCCACACGGAGGAGCAGAGCTTCGCCGAAAGGGGCCAAAACTACAGAAATAATATGACATAGGTTATATCTGGTCATATATCAACATTTGTCATGTGATTTAACAGCTCATATTTCCACTTCCATGTAATGGTGCAGATATCTATGAATTATAAATGTCCCACAACATGTGTAAAAAAACAAACAAACATAAAAACAACAGGAATGGAAAACTCTGAACAAATAAAATATTATTGGATTTATTTTGTACCACGTAATATTCAGGTTCATGGTATTCACATCTAATATCAAATGAGTCAGAATTTTCCTCACCTCCAATGTTGGTTTACATGCAGCTGGTCTAGTGGGAAGCAGGACACACCCTCATGGGAAGGTGAGCACACCTTACCAGCTTCTGTTACCTGCTGTTTACAGCAACACATCTCAAGATTGTGTCGCTCTTCAAAATGACCACCGTAATCAGGGTTCAAGACCGGGAGACTGAGAGTAGCAGACATATAATACAAGGTACACCTTTGTTCATTTCTCAAATAAAATCTTACAAATATTTGAAATATTACAATTTTCAGCTGTAACTGTAATGATTAAACAAAGGATATATATACAGTATATACAGGCCACGTTCACACAGCAGCATAATACGGTTGTCGGTCCTGTATTTGAGTTCTTAATACGGTTACATTCACACACAGTTCGTGCTCTACACTGCACGCCATCTACGCTGAAAATCTTGTTGCGCGTGTACATGGCGTTGTGTGGTAGTGATAGCCATGAAGCTTCGAAACCTTTGCAAATATATATATATTTTTTTTAAAGAGTAGGTTGGATCGCGTATCAAACTGAAACCACAGTCAATTAATTGATAATAATAGGCTGATTAAAAAAAAAAACACTTAATAGGCACTTCTTGTTTAATGGTATTTATATAGCCTATATATAAAAATAAATAAACATATAATATCAAATTGTTTTCTGCAAACTCCACCAGATTCTTGTTCTGCATCTCCCCAAGTATAACTGTTGTGGTTTTCATACTTTTTTAATGTATCATTTTTGAATAATTGCATACCAAAATCATGACAAATGCTATTTACATTGCTATATAGACACATTTTAAAAATTCATAAAAATAAAAAATCAAGTTGTTTACTACAAACTCCACCAGATTCTTGTTCTTCATCGCCCCAAGTACCACAGAGGTGATTTTCATGCTACTGTATACATTTTTAATAATTTCATACCAAAATCATGACAAATGCTATTTACATTGCTATGTAGACATTTTAAAAATTCATAAAAAATATAAAATCAAATTGTTTTCTGACATCTCCGCCAGATTCTTGTTTTACACCTCCCCAGGTAATAATAGTTCTTAGAAAAAAAGAATATGGGATTTGTGCCTTTTGCTTGTAAAAACAGTCATGGGGCAATAAAATGTACCATAGGCCTACTCATGGATTGTCCCTGTTAATTCCCTGTCTTTCAGATGATAAACCTCCCTCAATGGGATGCGTTGGCTGGTTTATTATTTTTATCGCCATCATTATCACTATAGGATTGCTTCCTGTTACCATATTTATGTGCATCAAGGTAAGATTTGTAGATTTTCCATAGACAATTTAATGTATTTTTCAAAACAGAAATGATCATCTATGTAAACGACGACTAACTGTATTTACAATGTACTTCACTGACTCACTCTTAGATTGTGAAGGAGTATGAAAGAGCCGTGATCTTTCGATTAGGTCGTATTGTGGACAAGAAACCAAAAGGACCTGGTATGACAAAGGTTTACATTGAAATAGTAGCCTACATATTTATATAATTGAATGTTATTAATAAAGAGCATCCCTGATAATAATTACTGTACTTTAAATACATAATCATCTATATTTGTATATTATTTATACGTTATATAGGAATTTTCTTTGTGCTGCCATGCACTGATACATTCAGGAAGGTGGACTTGAGAACGGTGACATTTGATATTCCTGCTCAAGAGGTACGAATAATATCATATTACTAATCATATAATTGTTATTATAGTATTTTTTGAGCTTTTGTATTTTTTTATTAGTTTTTATATTTAGCTTTCATTTTATATAAGTTGATATATATATACATATGTGTGTGTGTGTGTGTGTGTGTGTGTACTTGTTTATGCTACACTCTGGGGACCAAATGTCCCCACAAGGATAGTAAAATCTGAAATATTTGACATTGTGGGAACCGGCCTGCGGTCCCCACAAGGGAAAAAAATTAGCAAAAATTAGTAAATTATGTTTATCTGAAAGTGTACCAATGCAAACAGGTTTTCTGTGAGGGGTAGGTTTAGGGGATAGAAAATATAGTTTGGTCAGTATAAAAGTAATAGAAATCTATGGAAAGTCCCCACAATTCACAGAAACGTGTGTGTGTGTGTGTGTGTGTGTGTGTGTGTGTGTGTGTGTGTGTGTGTGTGTGTGTGTGTGTGTGTGTGTGTGTGTGTGTGTGTTTAAATATATTAAATATTTTGAATTTTCAGTAGGGTTTCTTAAGTTTAAGTTTTTCATCTACTAATTGGATTTTATTTTATTTCAGCTTTATTTTAAGAACAAAAAAAGTTTTTTTTTTTTAGTTTTCATATTTAACTTAGAGAGAACCTTATTACTGAGATACCCTTGACCAAGTACAAGTGTCCAAATAAATACCAATAGAATGTTAAATAAACTAGATCTGAATACCTAATTTAAAGATTCGGTTCATTATATGAAAAGATGAGCATCTATTTGTGTTTATGTGAGAACAGTTCCTGACGAAGGACTCCGTGACTGTGAGTGTGGACGGTGTGGTGTACTTTCGTGTCTTTGACCCGATCTGTTCCGTGGCCAACGTGTTCAATGCAGGCCACGCAACACAGCTGCTGGCACAGACCACCCTGCGAAATGTCCTGGGCACAAAGAGTCTGTCAGAGCTGCTGTCTGACAGAGAGGGCATCTCATACAACATGCAGGTACATGAACTCTCAGAGCCGCAGTACAGAGGCACCATAACGATTCCAAAGACCCCCAATGGGAAAATAAATGAAAGCATGAATACATAAATATACAGTATTGTGACAGTATGACAACATCTAAAGGAAATAAAGTTAAAGCAAAAATATTTTTAATTAAATTTAGTCCTTTAATTTACTACACACTTGTTTTTGTTTATTTATTATTTTATATATGTATTCTTTTTATCTTTTTTTTTCATTTTTAATATTTGTTTATTAATATATTTATTCATTTATATTTTTGTATTTGTTTTTATTTATTTTCCTATTATTACAGTTATTTATACAATGACAGTTCACACTGACCACACTGATTAACTTTCAAAGGGACAAAAAGATGTTAAACATATTACAAAGTAGTCAATTGAATTTGTGCATAATATTACAAACATCTAAAAAGTTATAGAATTGGCTTTAATATAAACTTTCATTATGTTCTTCACAACATAATCACTCACTGTGAGTTTACAAGCTGCTGCAAATGGATCACTGAATCAGTGAGGTGAATTAGAGAACCTAATCATTTCAATGTGGTAATTTTGGTATGGTCAAAATTTTAGTATGTACTTTTATATTATATTTTATATTGTGACAGTGGGGAAGTCGTGGCCTAAAGGTTGCGAGTTCGAGTCTCAGGTCCGACAGGAATTGTAGGTGGGGGGAGTGAATGTCCAGCACTCTCTCCACCTTCAATACCACGACTGAGGTGCCCTTGAGCAAGGCACTGAGATCGGGAGGTCATTCCACCAGCTGGGCACAGTCCAGGATAAGGTCCGTGAGAGAGATTTGGTACCTCTTTGTGATGGCACCACAAGGCGTCGTTCACTTGCAGAACGCAAGCTTCTGGAGGGTGCATAAGTTTGAACTAGTGAGTTTAGATATATTGGTGTAGTGCTAGTTGTCGTCTTGTAGGTAAACATCAGTACCTTGAATTTGATGCGAGCGGCTACTGGTAGCCAGTGTAACCTGATGAAGAGAGGGGTAACGTGAGCTTTCTTTGCTTCATTAAAGACCACTCTGGCTGCTGCATTCTGGATCAGTTGCAGAGGCTTGATAGTACATGCGGAAAGGCCCACCGCCCGCCAAGAGAACATTGCAGTAGTCCAGTCTGGAGAGACCAAGAGCTTGGACAAGGAGTTGTACGGCATGCTCCGATAGGAAGGGTCTAATCTTCCTAATGTTGTATAAGGCAAATCTGCCGTTGTAGCAATATGGTCTGTGAAGCTTAACTGATCATCGATCACAACTCCAAGGTTCCTGGCCGTCCTGGAAGGAGTTATGGTTGAAGAACCTATAGCTGTATAGAGAAGTTGTTGTGAAGTGATGGATTGGCTGAGAACACAAGCAGTTCTGACTTGGCAAGGTTGAGCTGAAGGTGATGGTCTTTCATCCAGTTAGAAATGTCGCTCAAACAGGCTGCAATGCGAGCAGCTACTTTTGCCATTGTGAGGCCATTGTGTGAAATTGCCCCTATACACTATTTCATACAGTACTTTAGTTCACTAATATCATTCTCTTTTAAAAGAGTGAATGAAAACAAGTGTGCAAAACAAGTTCTGCTGTTTTTTAGTTTGTGCTTGCTGTTTAATACATAAAATTGCTTTGTGTCAAGCACAGTGCTTACCTGCACAAGCATTTACTGCTAAATTTGTCCTAGATGTGGAAATTAATTTGGTGTGATCCCTTGCAGCGCATTGGGTACATTATGTCCAGTATGGTTTCAGACATAACTACAAATGGCTGTCCCCTTAAAACTGTCTCCTCTATACCCTTTATAAAGGTTATAGGGAGCAATTTCAGACACAGTCCAGAATTATTTATTTGCTATTAAACTGATGCATCAGCTATAAAGCTAAACCCAGGGATCTGCCCACAAGAAGGGTATATCATATTTCCAGATCCTGACAGCTTTGTATCATCATGATGACAGACTGCCTTGGATGAGGCCACAAGCGTGTGGGGCATTAAAGTGGAGCGAGTGGAGATAAAGGATGTTAAACTGCCCCTCCAGCTCCAGAGGGCCATGGCTGCAGAAGCTGAAGCAACTCGAGAAGCCCGTGCAAAGGTGAGACCATCGCAACAAAATCAAATGCAGTTGTTCATGTACTAGTATTTAATTATGAAAGTCAGTACTGCCCGAATAATGGACCCAACATTGAACTTAGACATGACAAAATAGTGCACTCATAGTGAATATTTAGTTTCAACAACACATGGCATCAGTGCTGATGTATTCTTAAGAAGAATACATATAATCCAAACCGAACACAATGGCAACAGCTCCTTAAAGATAATGTATCTGATTTTACATTTACATTTATGCATTTAGCAGACGCTTTTATCCAAAGCGACTTACATTGCATTCAAGTTACAGTTTTTACATTTTATCAGCTCTTGCTTTCCCTGGGAATCGAACCCATGATCTTGACGTTGCTAGCGCCATGCTCTACTATTTGAGCTACAGAAAAGCTTAAATTTTAAATGTAATTTTAAAAAAGAAAGACAAATTCCAAATAGATTTTCTAAAAACTCTTTTTTTTTTCCTGAATTCATATAAACCAAAATTTGGTGCCATACTAGCTAACTTCTATTGAGTGATACATTAAGCAAATTTGCAACCCTGTTACCCATTATGGCATACGTTTTAATAATTGTATTATTATTATAATTATTAGATAGATTATTAATTATTATTAGATTTTCATTATAAAAAATATAATCATTTTGTTTTAATTTTGAACCCCCTTATAAACGGCAATATTTTTAATGTGGGATTTTTTTTATTAAAAATTTCACTTCCCACAAGTAAATGTTTTATTTGGTTTGAGACTCCCAAAAGCAATGCTCTACAGGCCTTCTAGGATTATTTGGAGAAAATCAGTGATTACAGCCCTACAGTTTAATATTATAGCTGAGCCAAATTTGGAGGAATACATTATGTGGAGGAAAATCCACATCAGGCACAACATACAACACAAGCGACTCAAGTGTATTATTATGTCTCTGTGTAGGTGATTGCAGCTGAGGGTGAGATGAATGCCTCACGGGCACTGAAGGAAGCGTCTCTGGTGATCGCTGAGTCACCATCAGCTCTGCAGCTGCGATACCTCCAGACTCTAAGCACCATCGCAGCAGAAAGAAACTCCACCATTATCTTCCCCTTGCCTATTGATATCATTCAGCATTTCACATCCAAAAAAGAATGAATGATTTGCAGATTTCCAAGATTCTAGTCTCCTCAGAAAGTTGTAATATGATTCACAATTCGGAGAAATAATGCAGCCTTAGCAAGGAATAGTTCACCTAAAAATGAAAATATGCTGAAAATTGACACTCTCAGACCATCCAAGATGCAGATGGGTTTCTTTCTTCATCAGAACAGATTTGGAGAAATTTAGAATTACATCACTTGCTCACCAATGGATCCTCTGCAGTGAATGGGTGCCGTCAGAATGAGAGTCCAAACAGCTGATCAAAACATCACAATAATCCACATGTAATCCACACCACTCCAGTCCATCAATTAACATATTGTAATGTGATGTTGTTTGTAAGAAAAAAAATCCTTATACTTCAAACGTCTTGATGGACTGATAGATTTCTCCAAATCTGTTCTAATGAAGAAACAAACTCTTCGACATCTTGGATGGCCTGAGCTGGCAGAGCCAAAGCTGGGGTATGTGGGTATGTAAATTTCAGCAAATTTGCATTTATGGGTAACCTCTTTTTTAATAACCAGATTGTGAAACAGTTTCTGAGGTATTAATTAATGTAGTATAATAGCAATATTATAAATATGTATCATATCTTAGCAATAATCATTTATAATTTATTAATTTATCATATTTTATTTTGACAGACTCTTGGAAGCTGAAAATAATAATTACAAAATATATATCTTCTCTCAAAAGTTATACCTCTTTTTAAATGATTTGAAAGTCAGCTCTAAGAAACAGGATGCTTTTACATTTTCTTTTAATATTCAAACCCAAAGGGCAATAAAGTGCAACATAATCATCAAAATAGTTTTTGAATGCATTACAACAGTGAGTAGATACACTAACGAGGTTTGAACGAAACAAATTATATCACAGCTTTAAGACATGCTTTTCCATTAACGTGTTGTAACATAGATCACACATAAAGCTCATACAAGCTATACAACACAAATTAGGAGAAGAGAAAAGAAAAAAACACAATCCATGTTACAGCCCTCCCTTAAATATCCAATGACAGACAGTTGTGTTTGTATTCCAGTTCATCCAAAAAATTAACATGCAGTCATTATTTACTCATTCTCGTTTAATTCTCAAACGTATAAGCTTTTCTACTCAATACAACACTAGTTCACAGTATGGATAGATTTGGAACATAGTGCACAAGTCGTAAAGACTGATTATAAACTATGATGTTTATGGTGCTTTTTAAATCCAATATTTGGTGATAATATAGCTAATAAGATATTTACAAGCAATTTGCAAAGTGTCTGGAATACCAAATTAGGTAAATAACTTTTAGCGCGGCACAATTGTTAAAATTTGAAGTACGCTACGTGGACAAAAATAACAACACACAAGTTTGGAGCGATATGAGAATGAGTAAATAGTGACAAAATTTTCATTTTTTGGCTGAACTGTTCCTTTATGAATGAAAGAAGCATTCAGAAACTCCATAATTATGTCCATGGGACACACACAGGAAAAAAAAAGAAAAAAAAAAGAAAAGACAAACTAAAAAAAAATCTGTGCATTTCACAACCTGATTGATTGAAGATTTCCTTTCATTTATAGTTCAAAAGCAGAGATGAGCATAATCCAAGCAGACACCCAAAGAACTGTAATAGCAGACAGGTAGTTGATTTTTATATTTCATTATTTCATTCAGAGCTTTCAATTTAATTGCTATATGAGTGAAATACATTTAAATACAAGTCTGGCACTACATTCCATTCAGTAGATTCAACATGAAGATGTTTTCAACATTCACAGTTGAACTGTGAATGACATTGTAATGCACCTTCCTAACCTGAGCTGGATCACTGACTGAGATGGGAGGTGGTACTCTCAGAATGAGCAGGAATAAATAAATAAAATTCTCTAGTACAATGGTCTAAAATCAGCCATCATCTTAGTTCAAGTGTTTGTAAATGGCAAAAGCCATTTGCACTCTATATGTTAGTACAGTACAAATGTTAAGGCTGAAGAATGTTAAGTAATGATTTTATGTTCCTATAAAAAAAAAAAAAATCAATCATGGTCATTTATGCTAATCATAAAAAATGTAATCACTAATAGCTGCAATACTAAGTACACTTAGACATAAAATAAAACATGTATACTGTCTCATCAGGACATTAAAACATTCATGAACAAGATGACTTCCTAACTCCTTTCTAAAGTTCCCAAAGATAGAGTCCAGATTTTTACCACAACGTCAGCAAGAATACGAGTGCATATACACATACAAATGATCCACTTAATATACAGGAAAGTTGTTTTAGGCCATTCAGGGAAGATAAATGCAGGTATAGTTTAAATACTTTCTGGTTGTTATTCACGACTAAAGACTCTCCTGTATTAAGACCATGGCTTTGACACTGTAGACCCTGAATGTATTACAATAAACAATACGTCTCTGTAGAAGCCTGCATTTTTAAGAACTGAGGTACTCATGATCACTTAAAATTCTAACGTAATGCTCTGTAGTACTTTTGCAAACAACTTTCAGCTAAATCTTATGCAAGAAAGTCTCTATGAAGTAGGACAAAAGCCCTCATAGTGTCCACATGAATGCAGTTTAAGCATATTGTCTGAGTCAGAGCAACCGGAAGACTTATGATACATACTGTACAGAGAAGAGGGACATAAACAGCCATGACTGATAACTGTGACATCAGTTCATAGGCAGTTCTTACAGATTAATGCATTCCCAAAGATTTCTGTAAACATGGACAGTTGAGATGAAGGCATGAGGCTTGTTTACCCTCACAAACATGAGATTAAGGTAAAGACAGCAGGTTGAAGTTTTGCATGTTGTTTACACTACCGCATTGTCAGTCCATGCTAATATTAGCATCCACGTATAGTGGTTACAAAATGCGAATGAACCACCTTAAAAAGTGTAAGTACATCTTAAACTAATTTGTATCACCGTTTAAGCCCCTAGATAACAATTATTAGTTGACATCCTGTTTTGACAAAGTATTTACCTCATTTGAATGACAGCTGTCCGTCCTAAACTTGCCTATAAAGATGTCTTCCTGTGCTTTCCTGTTTGGTGTATTGAGTACAGTAATGCCTGGGCTTGTACAGAAGGTTGCTGGTGGGTGGTTTTCCTTTGAAAAAGGAAAATTCCTAGTAAAACTGTATAAGCTATCATGTTGTCCTGATCAATCTTTGGAAAAGCTTGATACAATAGGTTAGGGAACAAGCACCATGATGTCCTGTTCAAACGGAAAACCTCAGCACAAGCCCAAGAGCCAAATCCATTAAAGTGGAAGGTACAAAAAGATATATTTCCAAAATGGCCTGTGAAACATAATGCACAACATTGTGACTCACATTATATAGTCTTACAGTAAAAAAGAGAGAATCATTTTCCTTTTTTGTTCTCTCTAGTGTAGGCTCATTTGTTAATTTAACAATTTTGAAGCTCAAAATTCTCTCATTTCTCATTGTCGTGTTGTTCCAAACTTGTATGACTGACTATTTTGTGGAACGCAAAAGGAGAACTTTTGAAGAATGTGCTGGTCTTTCTTTTCCATGACATTATGGGACTGATGCTTTCAAGCTGTCAAACCAGTATAAAAGTGTAGTAAAAGTGATCTATACAACTTGTGTGCTAAATTGCAAGTCTACTAGTCTGTGAGAACTGACCAAAATCCTATTGGTCGTTGACTGAATAAATTCGTTTTTATTAATTAAACAGTTAATTCAATTCATGGAGTTGTCTGCATTTCCCAATGTAATTTTCTGCTTAACTACCACATCACTTGTGAAATCAACTAGCTAGTCATGACTGTTACCTGAATCCATAGTAACGTTGTCGTTAGTGGCGTCATGCAGGTGGTGCAGTAATAACTTCTGCTAATTATGTAAGATTATTGATTTATATAATGAACATGTGACCTGAGGACTACTTTGCTTCTTTTGTCCTCTGATGTTTGGCTTCATTTCCAGATGTTTGATTCCTTTTGACATCAAACTCTTTAATTTCCATGAAAAACTAAAAGATGTAGAATTCAATTTTCTTCAAGAAGAAGAAAAAGAAAATAACTTCACTTCTAATCACAAGTTAAAGGCAGTAGTTCCCACCAAACAACTTTGTGAAGCTGTTTGAGAATTTTTTGGAACTGTATTTTCATTAAAACATTCAGACTTGAACTGGTAAACAATGGAAAAGAGTATTGATAACAATGGAACTTTCAACTTTTGCTTGAAATGCTTTAATAAAACGCACCCCCAACAGATTCTTCATGAATCCGACTGATTCTCGAGATCAACTCTGACTTAACTATCTGGTTACACTGTAGTCGGAGTATATCAGTGAATTTAAATTTGACTTTCATGCATCTTTTTAAAGCTTACAAGCTTCAGTCCCTAATCATTGAAATTGTTCGAAAAAGAACAATAATTTTTTTTACAAATTTCTCCATTTATGCTCCACATAAGTAAATCAGTCATGTGGGTTCAGAACGAGTAAATTACGACAGAATGTTACGTTTTTGGGCCGACTATCCATTTACATGTACACACCACTTCAACTATTTTGTTCAGTCACATTCAAAAATAATCCACTCAAACCCTGATCGCTGTACCAACTAATATAGTAACTGATATTGGCATGATGAAACTGAAAGCGCTATGACCACCATCTATGGTGTAAGAGGTGTGAGAGCATCCTCTGTTCCATCCAGTCAGAATACAAAATGAGAAACATGAGTTACAGAAAAAAAAGAGTGCGAGAGACAGAGTAAGAAAGGCAGAGAATTGGACACTCATCTAGGAAAGGGCTGTTGTCGGGAGGGTGAAGTTGGACTAGAGGCTGGTCGATGAAGGGGCGACTGGGTGGGAGACATTCGAGGGCTCAACTCGCCCGTTTGAAGACGCCACAGAAGCTCTTCATTGGTGCGACTCAGTCGTTTCTTTTCGTTGCTCTCTTTCTCAACGTACACCTGCAGGTTGGCATTTTCCTCTGAAAGTTGCCTGGTAGAATAGAGGAAACACTGAGCTTGTACTATCTGTAGCTTGAAAGGTTCATGCACTATTACTAATTAAGGTTTTCTGCCTTTTCACAGTGGTGCCAAAGGACCTTTCAGTAAACAGTTCTTCAAAGAATGTCTATTGTGTAGAACATTTAAAAAAAATCTAAAACTTTTTCCACTCTGAAGAACCTTTTGTGCAATGGAAAGCTACCATGAATGTTAAAGGTTCTTCATGGAACCATCAATACCATAATACACTTTTTTAAATAGTGTATTATGGAAATCCTCTCAAACTAAGGTGCCTTTAATGGTGTAAATTTGAAATGTTTTATAAGGACCTGGACATAGCAAGGTTGCGGTCAATCCTGTCCTTTAGGTCTTCATTTTGCTGCTGTAACACCTGAATACGCTCCTCCAACAGAACATTCTTTTGGGCCTGTGTAAAAACATGACAAATACACTAAATCACTGAAATACTCAACATTTCTGATTTCAAAAGAGCATTTTAGCTTTATTCTTAATTATATACATTAAAATAATTAATTAAATAAATCAAATTAATTAATTAAATATTTAAAGCTATCTTTAACATTGTTTTGTAATGTTTGTTATTGTAATTTACCATTTTTTCTAGCTCTGAAATTTTGAGCTCTTGTTGATGAATCTGCTGGTTCTTCATCTCCAGGACCTCTTTAAGGCTCTTCAGGTCTTCCTCAATATGCTGATAAGGAGCAAGGGCATCCTGTACACACAAACAGAAAACAGATGCAAACTACTGCATTTCTAAATCCCAGAACCATAACTGTTTTTTTATTTTATTTTATATATTTGATTATAATTACATTATAAAAAATAAATTAAAGGATTAGTTCACTTCCAGAATAAAACTTTCCTGATTATTTACTTACCCCCCATGTCATCCAAGATGTTCATGTCTTTCTGCAGCTGCATTCTTTCTTTCAAAAAGAAATTAAGGTTTTTGAGGAAAACATTCCATCATATTTCTCCATAGTAGACTTCAATGGCAGCCAACGGGTTGAAGGTCCAACTTGCAGTTTCAATGCAGGGTTAAACACAATCCCAGCCGAGGAATTAAGGGTCTTATCTAGCTAAACGATTGGTCATTTTCTTTGAAGTTCCGCATGCGCATTGTAGAGCTAGTGCAAGATAAGCATTTGTGGTTAAAAAGCTGCACTGAAAAGCTGGCCCTTTGAAGCTGCACTGAAACTGCAATTTGGACCTTCAACCGTTGGCCACCATTGAAGTACACTGTATGGAGAAAAACCCTGAAATGTTTACCTCAAAAAACGTAATTTCTTTGCGACTGAAGAAAGAAAGATATGAACATCTTGGATGACAATGGGGGTAAATAAATTATGAAGAATTAGTTATCTGGAAGTGAACAAATCCTTTATTTACAAAGCAGTAAAAAAGTGTCCAGCATAATTCATTACTGTTTAAAAAGCATCCCAGAATGTCCAGAATTTGCAGAGCTGTTCTAGACAAAAAATGGTGACCCAAAAATGAAAATTCTCCAGTCATTCACTTGCCCTAATTCCAGATATGTATGAATATCTTTCTTTTCTGGGATGGGAGAAACATCTGGGGATGAACTGTTGTTTTAATACCACTGGCTCCACACACACACAGACACACAGACACACACACACACACCCCCACACACACACACACACACACACACACACACACACACACACACATAAATATGAAGAACAGTACCACTATCTGCTCATCTGTGCTTCTGCGCAGTGCCTCTTCAAAGCGCTTGGCCCGGTCTCGCAGAGAGCGGTTCTGAAATGTCAAGGTGTCCACCTGATCCTAAACACAACACAGAAACACATGCTATTATTAAGAAAAAGGTAAAAACAATGTACAATGCATGTTGGCATTTAAAGTGAGGACATACAGTACCTGCAGTGAGAGTCTGAGCTTCTCAAATTCCTCTTCCATTGACTTCTTTTGCTGCTCATGTGCCATCTTTAAGTCTAAAAACAAACAACCAGTTCATGTTAGTAATATACAGAAAAGCAATTAACAGACAGTTTTGATTCAGTTGTCTGTAGTAATGGTGTTAAGCAGGGACTTCAACCAGAAGCTCTCATAGTGGACCAAACCTGTTATATAGATTTATATAGCTATTACAGTCATGGCCGAAAAGTCAAATCTGATACAATTCCACACAGAACCCAAAAAAATGCACTGGACAAAATTATTGGCACCCTTAACTTAATATTTGGTAGCACCCCCTTTTATATAATAATAACTGAAATCAATCGCTTCCTGTAACCATGAATGAGTTTCTTACACCTCTCTACTGGAATTATGGACCACTCTTCTTTTCCAAACTGCTCCAGGTCATTCAGATTTGAAGGATGCCTTCTCCCAACTGCTGTTTTGAGATCTCTCCACAGGGGTTCTATGCAGCTTTCTGACACGGGCCACTATGTTGCGCACCAAAATTCTTTGGCAATCATCAGATTTCATGATACCGTTCACACAGTCAAGGCATCCAGTGCCAGAAGCAGCAAAGCAACCCCAAAACATCTTTGAACCTCCACCATGTTTGACTGTGGGGACTGTGTTTTTTTCTTTGAAGGCCTCATTTCTTTTTCTATAAACAGCCATGATGTCCTTTACCAAAACGCTCTACTTTTGTTTCATCTGTCCACAGGACGTTCTCCCAGAAGGATTGTGGTTTTGTCACATAAGTTTTGGCAAACTCTAGTATTGCTTTTTTATGCCTTTGTGTCAGCAGTAGTGTCCTCCTGGGTCTCCTACCATAGCGTCCCTTTTCATTCAGATGACGACGGATTGTGTGAGCTGACACTGTTGTACCCTGTATCTGCAGATCAGCTTGAATTTGTTTGGAAGTGAATCTGGGTTATACTATGGGGCCGTTGAATGCTTGAATCTGACTGGCTGACGGACGTTCTAAGGTGTGCAATTATTTTCAGGTAAATGCACGGCGAACGTAGTTCCAGGCAGCTCTTGACCACATTACATGACCATATCACTTCGCCAAATGATTTCTGTTATTTCAAAGGTCTTACAACAGCAAAATAACCAAAACCCACAAAGACACTGGCCATACAAATAAATATAGTAAACAAGAGGATAAAAACGACACATCATGTCCATGTTATGCCACAAAATTTCCGCTTTGCATCATGGCCGCATCACCACCTCGGGTGTGCATTTTTTTCCTATTAATTCAATGGCCCATCGTCAATTATTCCTTACTTCTTTATCCACCATTTGAACAATCCTTCATTGTAATTTTTCATAAATTTTGCTCTTCCGTCCACGTCCAGGGAGGTTAGCTACAGTGCCACGGGCTCTTGATGATATTGCGCACAGTGGACACAGGAACATTAAGATCTCTGGAGATGGACTTGTAGCCTTGAGATTGTTCATGTTTTTCCACATTTATTTCTCTCAAATCCACAGACAACTCTTTACACTTCTTTCTTTTCTCCATGCTCAGTGTGATACACAACACAAAGGTTGAGTCAACTTTTCTCCATTTTAACTGGTTGCAAGTGTGATTACTATATTGTCCACACCTGTTACTTGCCACAGTTGTGTCTAAATACAAATTACAGGAGCATCACATGCTTGAAAAGCAATTATTTCTTAAAATTTTGACAAGGTGCCAATAATTTTGTCCAGTCCATTTTTGAGTTCTGTGTGAAATTTTATCAAGTTTGACTTTTCTTCTCTGTTTTTTTTTTGTGTTGTTGCAGTGCAAACAAAAACAATAAGCATGTGAATACCAAAACATTTGCAACTGGAACAATTTTCTGAGAGAAGTGTTGCATTTTCTGACAGAACAGCAACGGTGCCGATATTTTTGGCCAGGACTGTATATATTGTATTATATAGCTTCTAGGATATGATAATAATAATTCTGTCTAAGTAGGCCACTAACTAGGTTTTTAGACACAGTTGCTTGGATTTCTGAGAGTGTAATGGATGTGTCTGTCAGCAGGACTCACTCTTGATGGTTCTGTTGTGTTCTTCCTGTAAAGTGGCCAACGTGGCACCATGGGTCGCTTCCATCTCTGTCATTGCCCTCTCATGGTTTTCACTCATTTCCTCAATCTAAAATGAAAACAAAAATGATTGTCAGTTTTAACAAGGCGCACTGAAATATTGGATTCCGACTGGTCAATTGCTATATTTTACAATGTTTATCTGAATGTTGTCAATAGAAACATCCCTGCTAAAAAAAAACTAAAAAAAAACCAATAGAAGCCCAATAGAAACCATCACAGAAATTCCAATTGTTTCCATTAAAATACCATTATAAACCATTAGCTTTTTCCAGTAAAACCATTACAAAATTCCTTTTTGTAGTGTGTTTTGGCCATTTTTCCAATAGAATTTAACATCCCACCAATAGAATTCATCACATACCAGTAGACACCATTATAGTTTCCATTAAAACCAATACAATTCCCATTATAACCATTAAAACCATTACATTTTCTATTGTGTTTTGGGCAGGGTTATATTGTTTTTTTTCAGTAGGGATACTATCTCATGCTGCTTTCATTTTGTCTAACTCTGTTTTTCTCTTTTTCATACAACACAATTTTGATAAGCTCTATGTGCCATTTTGAGACTTGTGGACAATATGAACTTTTAGCAGAAAATTGCAAGTAAACTGTGAATTATGTTTTGGCCTTAAGGGAAGATGATTAGTGCATCATCAGACTACATGGTCATGTAACTTTCCGGGCTTTCTTAACCCTCATGTGCGCTCACACCCGGCACTCCTTGTGTACGATGGTAAAATAAAAGCCTCTTCAAGGTGTGTCAATGATAATTTCAGTCTTTACACTCTGTTACTTCCTCATCTCACCTGTTCCTGGTGCTGGGAACGCAGCTGCTCCAGGTGGCTGTTCTGCTGTTGCTGGAGTCGCTGTCTCTCAGAGGTGTGCTCCTCTACCAGTCTCTCCTGTAGGGCCTTGAGCTCCTGCTTTTGCTCCTCTTGTAGTCCTTTCAGCTCCCGCTCAAAACTCTGCTCCAGCTGGGCCTTCTCACCCTGCAGACGCTCCCACCGCTGAACGCTGACCACTAGAGAGACAGAAAATAGTTTGTTATAGTCATTCTTAACCTTCAGAAAATGTTAATGTGGATAAATGTTGAATGTTGATAAATTTACAATACTGTTACTTTCAACCTGGGTACCTATTCTGCTGAACAAATTAAATATATATGAGTTATCATTTTCAATTCATTAAATATGGGGTTTGCAATTTTTGCAATCCTTTTAGCAAAATGTGAGCCTAAACATTTAATCTTAACCCAAATAGACCAAAAGCATAGAGAATAGAAATCATGCTGTAACATGGTTGCATGCAAAATAACACAGACAAATACAATGTTTATGGTCATTAAAGTTAGTAAAAATTATTATTTTTTTACTGTAATCAATATGAATCAAAATCATGATGTATGATTTTACATGAGATATTTAATATATATTTGGAAATCATGAGACATCATGTATTTTAGGCGCAAATCATAAAGTATTTCTTTACGTCTGCATGATGTGTGATGAGTCACATGCCAAATTAAATATGAGGGGGATGGAAAGAGAAAAATGCAGTTTGCAAATCTGTAATCGGAGAAGGTCTAATATAGTGTCTTTCTTATTTTATGGTTGAAGTCATCCTAACATTTGCGAGTATGCTGCAGCATGTGTCAGCATGAGCTCACTGTGAAGTATGATGTTTTTTGTTTTGTTTTAATCTCTGAGGCTGAAGAGACCTACCCACTTCATCCCTGATCCTGGCTAACTGCAGGGACAACTCCCTCTCCTTCACGGCCGCATTCTCACTCTGCAAAACACACACACAAGCTCACGTGAGTGTAAGGGACAATTATGCAGAGGAATGGATTTAAAAATGGTAAAATGTGCTCAAAGCATTATTGAATTAGTTTGTAATAAATTAACATGAGGGATGAATGTGCAGAAATTTCACAACTTTGTGCATGCCTGGTTATGGATAAAATTTTCATTAAAAACAATTTAACATACCAACCAAAATACCACTTGAAATAAGATCTCTGCATACCAGTGTCAAGCAGTGACTTCTTATATATTCTCATATATATATATATATATATATATATATATATATATATATATATATATATATATATATATATATATATATATATATATATATACACACACCACACACATCAAAATATGCAAGATTTAACAAGCATGGGGGAAACAAATGGAACAATATATAATGTGATTTTCAGTTATCTGTAAACATTTTGCAGACTGAGCATTGAGCAAGCAACTCGTGGACAGACTTTCTTGTGCATGAAATAAGACAAAACTAAAGCTGTCCACTCCCTGAAACCATCCTTAACTGAGATTTGCAGAAGATTACCGTCTTTTGGCAAATAATAATTTACAGACAGTTACTTACATATTTCCCCCATTTTATTATGTATCCCTTATGTTACATTTCAAATGACAGGGGAATTTGATAGTAATCATAGTATTTAGCCAGTCCCCAAACTCCTTCCCTCAAATGGCTTGGGTGTGCAGAGCCTTCACAGCTTAAAATGACTACACGCTCCTGATGTATACAGTACAGTACCTGCAGCACACATAATTAAATACAAAACAGCAAGTTCCTCTAGCTTTAAAATAAACTACCATGCTCCAGATAACCATGCCACAGAGCTTAATCTGTACTAATTACACTAGGAGTAGTTGTATCTGTTAATAACACACATTTACTCCACAGTGACATAACCAACCACATCTGTACTTGGCATGATTGGTGATGCCACAATACAATGAAATGCTTATGATATATACTTGTTTATAAAAATCAGTGTCAGCAAATGATACAGCATGAGTCAGCATTTTAACATAGCAGTCCTGAATCTTACACTCATTCAGTTCCAAATCCCAGCTGAGATCCCACCGCACCATCTGCTGGTTTAAAACACCTACATGGACAGTGACTGCCATTGTGAAAAGTACTATGGTAGTACCATAGTAGTTCCATGGTACAGAAATCCATGCACCATGGTATTAACAATGTACTTCCCAGGAACACTATGCCACCAACATTGTAAATGTCCAAAATATGGTAGCATCGTACTTTAAAAAAACAAAACAAAAACATACATTTGTATGTTAGGCTATTAAAGTTGACAAAAGGTTAACAAACTCTTAATAAATATAGTTTCTGCACCAAATGGAACTGTTAAAATAAGGACTGTTGTAAAGCAATGTCTCTCTCTTTTTTTCTTTTCTTTTTTTTAAATAAAATTGATTAAATAAGTTAACAAAAAAGATACAAAAGACACACAATTTGTAATGTATCTTGCCTTAAATAGATGCTGCTAGCCTTTTTAATTTATAACCCTCTCATACAGTTTGTAAACTAACAGCAGGGTCAAGACCCCACGAATGCCCTGACCTGTCATCATTGTCTCCCTTCTTCAGATCTCACCCAATCAGTTTTTCTTCCAGCACACAACATGCCACGCAGATCCCTGGAGAGTCTTTCCATGAATACAAATCTGACTGCCTTGTCTTCACCGTGGTTACCTCACCTACTTTCGTTCCTGCTGTGAAAGGTCTAGAATAGTGAGAGCTAGGCGGTCTCAAGGACTCAGTCCCCACCTATAAAACAAAAGATAAATCTGCAGGGCGTGACACTGTTACACCCCAACACACCTACAACACTGAACGTGCTTAAAAACATATATGGTCTTTCTTATTAGTGTTTTGTACTAAGCATTGTGATTACTACTGCTCATCTTGAGGATTAGTTTTTAAAAAAACAATAACCCTAAGTATTACATTTTGGTTCTATTACACCATCTGTGCTACAGATATTACAATACTTCGAATCACATGGCTTGTTGAGGAGAGGTAAACCCTACACTTACAATAAATAAACCAGCCTTGGCCCAGTAGGTATAGCAATCACCCTAGAGACTGCATAGCAACATGCTAAATTTCACTAACAACAAACAAGCAATCACAACACCTTAGGAACCACATGGAAAAATTCTGGCAACCACCATGAACAGTTCAGTGACTACACAGTAACCTGCAAACAACCACTCGCAATACCTTAACAACCACATAGCAACACCCTAGCAGCCATTCAGAACACCTCAGCAACTGCATAGCAACACATAAATAACGAATCATAACATCTTAGAAAACATATAGCAACACCCTAACAACCACCCAGAACACTTAAGCAATCAGGTAGTAACCTGCAAAAAAACAGTCCACAACACCTTAGAAACCACATAGCAACACCCTAACAACCAACCAGAACACTTTAGTATAGTAACCCGCAAAAAGCAACCCACAAAAAACAACCCACAACACCTTAGAAACCACATAGCAACACACTAACAACCACTCAGAAAACTTTAGCATAGTAACCCACAAAAAATAACCCACAAACACCTTAGAAACCACACAGCAACACCTTAACAACCACCCAGAACACTTTAGTTTAGTAACCTGCAAAATACTACCCACAACACCTTAGAAACCACATAGCAACATCCTAACAACCACCCAGAACACCTTAGCGTAGTAACTACAACCACCCAGAACACTTTAGCATAGTAACCCACAAAAAAAAAAAAAACCTGCAACACCTTAGAAACCACTTAGCAACATCCTAACAACTACTCAGAACACTTTAGCATAGTAACCTACAAAAAAACAACCCATAACACCTTAGAAAACACACAGAATCCCACTCGAACTTGTCATGGCAAATTTTGCAAGGGCAACATGACACTTTCCTTCAAAACATTTTAATATCCAATTAGCAATGTTATTAACACGGTCTCATATCAAATACAATAATGTGTTTTTATTTAACAGGTCAATAAAAATCAAAAGTGCAATAAAATATAATAATATCAGACCTCCCACATCAAGTGTCAGCAGTCAGGGTGGGGTGCTTCCGTCACTACAAGAGCACATGTTTGTTCTCACTGACAGCACACACACACACACACACACACACACACACACACACACACACTACCATCATCACAAACTACAGTATATAAAAGATGACAGTAGAATGAAATAAACAAGGTCTTATGCAAAAAGCATCACTGATTCTACTTTAGCAAACAAGTCACAGAGCAAGAAAGCAGCATCACACACACACATTATTCTTGCTATTCTTTTACCGTAGTATCCAAAAAGCATGTAGGATGGAGACACAGAGAGAGATTACAGCAACACTGGCTCATGCTACAGCAGAATGTAGCTTCATAAAAACCTGTCGGGGGAATACCATACACACGCCACACGAGAACGAGAGAAATGAAGAGAGAGAGAGGGAGTGGAGGAAAGATGGACAAGCAAAGTGAGGGAGAATGCAGGAGAAAAAGACCAAAATCGCCCAAAAACCAGCCTTACCTCATCCTGTGTTTAGCATCATAGCCTGACTACTGCAACAATGAGTACCGTGAGTCTGCGATTCCACACATGTTCTTCAGACAACCCCCAGCTTCTCACCCTCTCTCTCACAAACACACACTCAAGGATGTTGGGAGGAGGAGGGGAGAGATGATGGAGAGATAGAGGAATAGGAGGATGGGATCAATAAAGAACAAAATAACACGTGTGCATTGTCTGATACTAAAGTCTACTGGGAACGAAGACACATTTTCATCCAATCCGATGAAAGAAAGCATTCCAGATGACATATGATAAAGAATTTGTTATATAGTACAGTGCCAACACTTAACCTATGATGATCTTGACATTTGCGCTTCTACACCATAAATTATGCTCTGAAAACAGTCCTATACAAAAAATAAAATTAAAATTCAGTCATTTTAAGCTTTATAGTGATGCAACAGACCAAAAAAGAAACAAAAAACCAAAAGAAACACACTGAAAGAACAATTCACATAGCAATAATATAGCAATGCCTGTGAAACTATTCAGAATATCTTATGCTGCCTTTACATGCTCTCGGAATTTCAAACTTCCCACCTCCGAAGTTGTAATTATGAGTTTGTATAAAGTGTTTTGTTGTCAAAAACAACAGGAATCATGGAGGACGGCCCATTCATGAGTTCAGTCTTGCCTATTTCTCAGGGAAATCTTATTAAAGTCAAAAAATATTTAGTCAATGTCCAACAGGTTTTGATTAAGGTCCTAGTTCGTTGGTAACCATATAAACAATCACTATGCTATAGATATTCATCTTGCTGACGATGCTCCAAAAAGGTCCTAAATACACCATAGCAGTTTGTAAAACTTGTGCACAACCACTTAAAACACCTTAGCAACTACATAAAGCCCAAGCAACCATCCAGAACACCCTAGAGACTACAAAGCATCATGCAAACAATCACTCATGACAGCATAGCAACAACATAATACCCTAGCATACTGCCAGTCCAGAAAACCCTAGCAACTGCACAATAACATGCAAATAAACAGTCACAACACCTTAGCAATGCCAGAGCAACCACCCAAAACACCCTAGTGACTGCATAGCAACATGCTAAGCACCACTTTAGCACAAAGTAGTAACACCCTAACAACCACCCATAACACCCCAGCAACTGCACAGCAACATGATTTTTTTTTTTTTTTTTTGGTAAGTAGAGTCATTGCATTGACATCACTCTCCCGCCAGGACACGACCCCCTAATGTGGACTCAGTGGCAAAATATCCTGAGAAACGGGAGTAAAATGATTATCTGCTTAAATTAAATGCAGTTGGACTCAAAAGATCCTTACACATTACTAAAGAACCAGTGGTCCATGGACATTGACATTTGGCCAGGATCATGCTTCCTGATTTCCATGCATAGGAAATACATAAAGCAAAGCCTGTTAACTATCTATCTATCTATCTATCTATCTATCTATAGACTGACTTTGATGCAGCCTACAATTAAACTGCTGGTTTTGTCTGGCCAAAGGAGAACGGAACACTATTTCTACACACTATACTATTTCCCTGTTTAATACTGTAAAGCTGCTGTGTGACAATCTGTATTGTAAAAAGCACTATATAAATAACGGTGACTTGACTTTACTCTATCAACTTGCTTTGTACAAAAAACTGGGTTTTTCTAACATTATCTAAATATTTCCCTTGTAGAACACAAGGCTCCTCATTATGCATGTTTTTAAATAAATGCAGACAAAAACTTTACAGCTATGCAGTATATACAGTTGAAGTGTTAAGTATTTTTCCAAAATAAGAGGGATCAGACAAAATTGATGAGTTGTCAGTGCAATGTTTAACCTAGAGTACAATTTTACCAGAAAATTCAGCATGTCTGACACAAAATGCAAATCCATGTTTCACTGCCTGGGTTTCAGTGGTTTCTGTGAATCGCACTGCTGCTCTTTCATTTGGGTGAGTTTGTGGTTAAGAAATTGCTCTTTGACAAATTAGTGTTCTTCAAACTGTAGATAAGATGTTTAAGCTTAAATTACAATGAATTTTTGTCTTGTCCCTAATGTGACATGAAGCAGGGGCTGAGTTACCCTCCAACCAGCATCACATGATCTGATGATTCCATCATGCAGGGGATCAGAAGCTCTGCTTTTGTAGTAGTGATAGGCTCATTTCCACAAATGTTTCGAAACAATTATTCAGCAGTTTTTTATACCTTTTACCACCTTAACTTTGAATCCTGGGTCATCCCTATTTAGGATTGAACCTGCAACCATTGTGGGTCTTTGGGTCTTAACTATTAAGTTAGCAGCACTCCAGAATTTACAGCTTTGACAGTGTGTTACCTTCTGGCAGAAGTGTTGTGTGGTTAAGGTGAACACATCCAGGCATCGTGAAGACCTCGTGAGCTCGTCCTGCAGGGTGATCAGTTTCCGAGCCTGATCTTCACATCTCTCTTTCAGTCTCTGTATCATCAACCGCTCCCGCTCGGCATCCACGCCCTCCACACGCCCACCCAGACGGGCCACACACGACTTCTGACGGACTGCGGGATGAACAAAAGATACAAAAAAAGTGCATAAAGAAAATGAATTTTGAGTGTGACAGGCCTTGTAAGATTCTCTCCGTTTATTTTCAAAACAGTAAGTATGCTTGAAATATGACTGCAATTTATGCAATTTTTGGTTTCATACATGTGTCATTTAAGTCAGTTACTGTAAATTATTGTTTAATATTTACAGCTGTATAAGGACAATAGGTTAATGTGAGCATAAAGACTATAATCAGGTCAAACATGCAGCAGTAACTGCTGACTTCCATGAACACACATAATGCTCCCTGATGAGTCAGCTCAACACTAGAGAGGATGGCGTCAGGATAACGCAATCCATAAATATATGTAACATACTATATATATATATATATATATATATATATGGTAATACAGTGAAGCCCAAGAGTGAAAATACTTCTATTTAAAACAATATTTTATTTTTTTAGAATCATATGTTAATTTTAAAATCTACATACATATATATATATATATATATATATATATATATATATATACACAATACTGTTCAAAAGTTTAGGCCCAGTAAGATTTTTTTTTTCTCTCTTTTAAAGAAATGAATACTTTTACGGATAATCAAAAGTAACATACAGCAAATGATAATGTTACAAGAGATTTTTATTCAAATAAATGCTGTTCTGAACTTCCGGTTATGGAGTGGTACTGAGAAGACGCGAGTTAACAACCCTCCTATAATTTTGAATATAAATCCTTCAAGCTCGCTTAAAATTTTTTATACATCCTTTGTTATTTAATGCACAAAAATCTAACAACCGAAATGGCACCAAAAAAGAATAACAGATCAAATGCAGTAGTATGGACGCTACTGGGGAAATTGGGGCTGTTGTTCAATGTTCTTTAAATGTGTTGTTCATGATTGTTTATAGTTTTATTTTTTGTTTCTCAGTATTTAAGATAGTTGAGTTTGTAAAAGACAAAATACCTCTTAATAGGAAATGTAAAAGATCATGGGGAAAACAGGGAATGTGAAATTTGTAACCTGGAATTGCAGAGGATTGGGCAATATTAAAAAAATAAAGCAGGTAATGGATAGGATCAAACAATTACAAGCACAAGTAGCTTTTCTTCAGGAAACCCACATGGTAAAAAGTGAGACAATTAGGATTCGTCAGAGATGGCAAGGGCAAGTTTTTGCTGCTTGTCACTCTTCTAATGCGAGAGGAGTAATGACTTTCATAAATCAATCTCAATACAGGTTCAGAAAGTAACTAAGGATACACTAGGAAGATACATTGTCTTACAATGTACCTTTCTTCCAGAAAAGATCAATTTAATTAACATTTATGGTCCAAATGATGACAATCCCACATTTTTCAATGATTTGTTTTTGTTAATTGCTAATTTGCCTGGATACTATCTTATGGCAGGGGATATGAATTGTGTATTAGATCCTACTAAAGATCGTTCAACAGGGATTGATAAAACACATACTAAAGCCAGGAAGGTGATACAGGAATTTATGAAAGATTTTTGGAGGGATCTCATATTCCTGTTATTCTGGTATGCACCAAACATACTCGCGTATTGATTATTACCTAATTTCTGCACAATTGCTTAACAATACAATGGCTTGTAGTTATCACAATATAGTCATCTCTGACCATGCAGCGGTATCTTTATCATACAAAATTCATAAAAAATCCCCCTAAATGGCGTTTTCATATAGGACGGCTTCATGACCCAGAGTTTGTAGAATATGTGGGCAAACAAATTGATTTGTTTTTTTAAATTAATAAATCTGAAACATCTGCTTGTATTAGATGGGAAGCATTCAAAGCTTTTATTCGAGGACATATAATTGGGTTTTACAGTTCAAAAGCTAGGAAGTCTAGAAATTAAAAAATTTGAAGATCAAATAAAAAAATTAGAAAATAATATTTTCCAGAAAACTACAGATATAGTGGAAGCAAAAGAGAAATTATTATTACTCAGGTCTCGATATAATGAATTATCAGCAAGTAGAGCAGCTTCAAAAGTTTTAAGGTTGAAAGTTTTATGAATATGGAGACAAAACAGGACAACAACAAACGGAGCGTGCTATCACAATAATTGAGAGTTCAACTGGAAATATAGTTGACCCAGTAGAGATCAATGAAGTATTAAGACCTTATTATGAAAAACTCTACAGCTCAGAGTGCTCACTAAATGTAGATATCCAGATGCAATTTTTAGATAGTCTAAATATACCTCAGATTTCAATTGAAGAAAAGAACAAATTAGATGAAGACCTAACATTACAAGAAATTGGAGAAGCCATTGACTCTATGAAATCAGGAAAAGCTGCGGGCCCAGATGGGCTTCCTATAGAAATCTATAAAACATTTAAAGAAAAGCTGCAAACTCCTTTTAAGGAAATGATAGTAGAAGCGTATCATCAAGATCTTTTGCCTGCATCAATGAGAGGAGCTTTAATTACATTATTACCAAAACCAGGAAAAACTAACACAAAGTGTGAAAATATGCGGCCAATTAGCTTGTTAAATTCAGACACAAAAATATGAAGTAAAGTTATGGCTAAGAGGTTAGAAGGTACATTATCAAATTTAATAGGAGAGGATCAAAATGGTTTTATACAACGTAGGCAAGGATTTCACAATGTTCGAAGAGTCCTAAATATTCTTTATGAACAGAGGGGTGAACGAGATACTGCTCTACTATCATTGGACGCCGAAAAGGCCTTCGCTCGGGTTGAATGGTCTTATTTGTTTGATTTATTGGTCAGATTTGGCTTTGGTGAAAGGTACTGTAGGTGGGTTAGATTACTTTATAATAGTTCTACAGCAGGAGTGTTTCAAAACCATTTAGCGTATCAAGAGGGTGTAGGCAAGGTTCTCCCCTTTCTCCTCTTCTCTTTGCCATCTCCATCGAGCCTTTTGCAATAGCAGTAAAAAACATGTGGAATTAACAGGCATTAAGATTGGACAGATAGGACATGAAATTGCGTTATTCGCTGATGATGTCATTCTTTTCCTAAAGCATGTTGATACATCAATGCCAGCTTGATTAGATCTTATCAGTACATTTGGAAAAATTTCTGGATACAAAATTAACAATTCTAAAAGTTCTATTCTATATCTAAATGAGATTGACAGACATCAACCTAGTAATTGTGTTGCAACCTTCAGTATAGTTGACCATTTTACATACTTGGGTATAAAAATCGTACCAAAACTAGGAGATGTTATGCAAGTAAATTATGATCCACTTCTTGAGAATGTCAGCACCTCTATTGAAAGATGGATGTCCTTACCCATATCTTTAATTGGTAGAATAAATATTTTGAAAATGAATATTTTGCCCAAATTTTTATATTTATTCCAGAACATTCCTCTGCCTCCCCCTAAACATCTATTTCAACGACTTAAAAAAATGTTCACTAAATTCATTTGGAATAACAGATGTTCCAGACTCCGTTTAACACTTCTATATTTGTCATATGATAGAGGAGGTCTACAGTGTCCTAATTTTCATTGGTATTATTGGGCTGTGCAACTTAGAACAATTATGTTTTATTTTTTATCTCAGGACTGCCCGTCTTTGGTGGATATGGAATCGGCTGCCATTAATTCTGGCCTGCCTTTAAATTTGTGTTTATATTCCTCAGAATTGAAAGATCTTTAAAAAAAAAAAAGTTTCCAATCCTATAGTTATAAATATGATAGCCGTATGGTTTGATGTGAAAAAAATATCTAGGTGCCTTCTACCCTTTATCTTGTTTTAGTCTCGTTTGGGGCAATGAAAAATTTAAACCAGGCAGATTAGACGCAGGTTTTTGGGCTGACAAGGGCATTCGAAAGATAGCAGATCTATTTGTTAACAATACTCGTATGTCATTTGAGGAAATAGTTAATACATACAATATTCCTACAAAACATTTCTTCAAGTATTTACAAATAAGAAATTTTATCCTCAAATCACAAAATAATTCCCTCGATATGCCACCATTTTCTATTTTGGAAAAAGAAGTGACAAGAAATTGTTTTAGTAAAGGTCTAATTTCTTCATTATATAATATGCTGGTGTCAGGATCAAAGGACTCTTCAAACAGTAAATTGGAAGCTTGGAGATCAGATCTTAAGGACGATATTCAGATGGAGGACTGGATGGAAGCATGCAAGGAAGCTCAATCACTAACAATGAACACACGAATGAAACTGCTACAATATAAATGGTTGATGAGGATTTATATAACTCCAGTTGTATTGCATAAATATAATGAAAATATCCCAGATACTTGCTTAAGATGCAGCGACTTTAAAGGAACACTATATCGCTGTACATGGGAGTGTGAAGAATTTTTGGAAAGATGTGAAAGGAATAATAGAAAAGATCCTTGATGTTAACATACCACTGTCACCTTTAATCTTTTTATTTCATTTATATCCTAAGGAGATCAAGTTAAAAAAGACAGAGTATATATTTATAAATATATGTATTCCTCAAGCGAAACGGCTTATTTCTTTAAACTGGAAAAGTATATATGCACCAAACATAGGACGATGGCTGAAAGAAATGGTATCAAATATGTTCATGGAAAAGATAACTTATATATTAAGAGATAAATACATAATTTTTGATGGAGTTTGGGGACCTTTCAAAATGTTTTTAAAATGGGGTAGAGTTGGAAATATGTTGATAGAAGACTAAAAAATAAGAAAATAAAGAAAAAGAGGTGATATTGTATATTAATGTAAAATACTGAGAAGTTTTTTTTCTCTGTTACATGGAAATGTACATGTGTATTGTTAAAATGCAATAAAAAAAGAATTGGAAAAATAAATAAATAAATAAATAAATTTTCTATTCAAATAAATTTCTATTTAAGTTCATTAAAGAATTCTGAAGAAAATGTATCATGGTTTTCACAAAAATATTAAGCAGCAAATACTGATTTCAACACTGATAATAATAAGAAATATTTCTTGAGCACCAAATCAGCATCTTAGAATGATTTCTAAAGGATCACACTGAAGTATTTGCTCACGAAAATGCAGCTTTGCATCCCAGGAATAAATTTCATTTTATAGTATATCAAAATATAAAATAGTTATTCTTCTAAATTGTAAAAATATTTCGCAATATTACTGTTTTACTGTGTTTTTGATCAAATAAATTAAGCCTTGGTGACCATGAGAGACTTCTTTCAAAAACATAAAAAAAATCTTAATGAACACAAACTTTTGAACAATAAAATTGGATCATCCAATAAGCCTTTAGAAGAACTTTTTATAAATATGGATATATCTCATTTGTAAATATATATATATATTGGTATTTCAATTTATTGTGTATTTCAACTGAATTATTGAGGAAACAAAAAAGGAGCAAAATATCAGATTTAATTAAATTATTATTCTTATTTTAGGACCTATATAGGGTGTCAATTTAGCTTCCATTAGTCGAGAAGCATTAGCGAGGGAATCACTCACTGGTTTCCTAATGGAAGTCTTTAGTCTTCACAGTGTTGCTATGACAACCACTAGTAGCCGGTTAATGAGGGATGGAAAATGACAATGGGAGGAGCGGCAGCAGAGGAGCAGAATAAAAAGACATCACACACTCACCAGGCGACTGAGGCTTGGGAGAGACCACTGCAAACCTCTTCGGGGACGACACAATGGGTCGGGTGATTTCTCCATCCCTTTGAAACTCCTTTCTAGAGGCTGAATGAGAAACAGATATTTATATGTGTCATTGTTGTAAATGAGAACTAGTTACAGTTCCAACAGTATGTATATATGATACATTTATGGAAAAACACTGAGTACCATCAAATCGAATGGTTATTCTAATCCAAAAACCCACAGATAAATTCTGCAATCAAAACCAGCTTTATATAAAGATGAAGTAAATGCCTAATGTGTCCACTAGCTGGAGCCATTGACCCATTAATGTTTTCTTTCTTACACTGTGACAGCAGTGTCAAGTCAGAATGAACAGCTATGATACAATATCATATGACAAAAAGCTCATCAAGAATATTTTTTTTTTTTTCCGAAATCAACACTGATAAGCATTATACTGAACTTTCTATTCAACAAAGAATAACACAAAAAAAAAAAAAAAAATCACAATTTCACTGTATCACAGTTTCCACAAAAATATTAAGACATAACTGTCTTCAGAAATGTTTCTTGAGCAGCAAATTAGCATATTAGAATATTTTTTTGAAAGATCATGTAACATTGAAGACTGGAGTAATGACTGCTTGAAAATCACATAAATAAATTACATTTTAAAATATATCCAAATAGATAATAGTTATTTTAAATTATAATAGTATTTCACAATGTTATTGTTTTTACTGCATTTTGATTTAACAAATGAAATTCAGCCTAACATTCAGCTTAATTATGATGCTCATTGTTTTTATTGTTTTCTAAGATTTTCCTCTATTAGAGGAAATAAAATATGAATTGATTTTGTCCATAATTACTAGGTTTTGCTACTCTTCTTGAATAGTCGAAAGCATGAGAATATTATTCTATTATTATTCTAATGATGTCTTTAGTTATCAACAGGCTACTTTAATGACACATACAGACAATAAAAATATATGCATGTGTTTATTTAGTGCAACTGTGATAATAGATCATTATATTTACAATTCTGGTATCCCACAATAAACAGATATCTGTAATATGTACAGACACTATTTTCTGTATTTCTGCAAAATGCAGTTGATGTACAATTATTGTACATGACAGAGGTATTTTTGCACATTACAGTGGTGTAAATGTGTGTTAATTTCATATTCAATATTTCATATTCAAATTTTCATATTCAACACATCTTCATTGGTATGAATGCTGTTGTCATGGTGACAGCAGCATGCTCTGTCACCGACACACCTCTGCACACAGGGTCATATGACTTCACCGAGACACAACACTGGTCACATAATAAACGAGCTGGCGGTGTCGTCACTTACCCACGGGTGAGGCACGAGGGGGCAGGTGCAGAGATCGGCGGGCTGGGGGCGGGGGGCTGCTGCGGTTCTGACTCCTGCCACCGCTGCTCTCAGCAGGAGGGAGAGGAGAGCGTGAGAGGAGAGTTTCATCACTGCTGCTGTGTGGACCTGTGGAGAGCGAAATAAGAAGGCTTTGAAGAAAAGAATCATTTCTCTAATGTCCTATATATGATTATACTTTTGTTATACAATTAAATACAATATATTATACATTTAAACTTATTATATAATTAAACATTTCTATGGTAGCAGTATTTGTACAGTATTTGTTTTCTCCCTTTCATGAATCGATCATACTCAGATTATTTTCATTCCTAACTCACTTTGGATAAAACATCTCTTAAATTAAAATGTTAAATATGTATGTATGTATGTATGTACACTATATTGCCAAAAGTATTGGGACACCCCCATTCTAACATGACAATGCCTCTGTGTATAAGGCAAGGTTCAAAAAGAAATGATTGATTTAGTCAGTGTGGAAGAACTTTGACTGATCTGCAGAAAGCCAAGTCCTAATCCAAGCTGAACACCTCTGGTGTGACTTTAAATGCAGATCTTGAGCCAAAAACTCTTTAACAAACACCAATGACGTGTTACATATGAGTACAATCATTTTAGACTTTTCCAAAACTGTTGCAACAGAGATGGAAATACAATTTTTAAATACATGAATTATGTTTTCATCTTTGTTGCCACAGTTTTGGAAGTGCCTTTTTCTGTTCTATACATTTGTCTATATAGTGTATGTACAAGTCATTGGTGTTTGGTGATGAGTTTTTGGCTCAAGATCTGCATTTAAAGTCACACCAGAGGTGTTCAGCTTGGATTAGGACTCGGCTTTCTGCAGATCAGTCAAGTTCTTCCACACTGACTGAATCAGTCATTTCTTTTTGAACCTTGCCTGTAAAATAGTGCACGTGTGTGTGTGTGTGTGTGTGTGTGTGTGTGTGTGTGTGTGTGTGTATATATGTATGTGTATATGTATATATATACTGTATGTATGTATGTATGTATGTAGGTATGTATAAGTTGTTAACTTTCTTACCAGCATCCATAATTCATTTCATAAGAATAAAGATTGCTTTCATTTACTCACCCTCACAACTACTGAATTTATCTTTTTTTTTTTTTTTTTTTAGAAGTTCCTGAGCTGAATTATGTGCTGCAAACTAATGGTGGTGTACAGAGTTATATGCAATGTTGTGCTGAGACCGCAGATGTGTTGTCTCCATCTTCCCATATAGTCTGTTCATCTCAGATTTATAATGGATTTCTAGCCAGGTTTCCTGATTCAACAAAGGTCTTGAAAATGCTGACGCATCCTCCTTCAAGCTCACACATCCTACCACAGCCCAAAAAAGTAATTCGCAAAGTGGATGCAGGGTGAGATAAATGTGACTCAAATCATGATTAACGGGACACTGACTGAGATCAATAAGTCAAGGGTAAAGTTGTCAAGGATTAAACCATGCATAATACAGGGTTGTTGTTGTTGTTGATGCGTGTGCTACAGGTTATGACCAAAGCCGAATACCTTATTCGGAAAAAGCAAAGATAATGGCTTCAAAACAAATAATGAATTCCAAAAAAATATTTGGCTCCTTGTGTTTGCTGGGTAACAGGTGAGCTGGGGACAGAGCGATATTATACATTAATCTCTAAAATTACTATGAAGTTAGAGTAAGTGAGTGTAAACTTTATGAATGAAATGAGCACAGCATGATTGCACATAAAACAGTCCTGTGTTGTCCCAGAGCGTCTCTAACAAATTAGAGCCAAGGGTAATATCAACTAAGGTATTGAATCATACACATTTTCTGCTATTTGATATGTCTACTTAAATATGTAAAACCGTTGTACAGTTCATAATATCATTGTGCTTGTGATGCACTGGCCAAAGACGTAAAGTCTTTTAAGGATTCTGTAGTAAAAAAAAAAGTAAATAAATGCATGAGCAATGCAATCTGAGTAACTTAATAAATATATGAGTAAAAACATCACATGATGTTAAAATGCAGAGGAAAAAAATGCTCCAAACGTTGACAGAAGAAAGACTGTGTCCATCTCAGCAGGAAGTGGACTGATACACTACAGCAGGACATGTGCATTATTTATGATGCAGCATTAAAGATTTTACTGTCTTATATGAAGGAACAGTATGCTTCTTTCTATACATTCTTATTAATATATTAAAATAACTCTAATCTAAATGTAAACAATAAAACCACATTAAATAAAAATGTAATCTGAAACAATATTTCATTTTTACCTCTCCTCAATAATTATTGCTTTTATGAAAGAACAAACAACTCTTGAAACTTCTGGAAACACAAAAATGGTTAATTAATTTAATATACCAGTACCAATTTGTCATAATTACAGTTTAGGGTTTACAGCTATATATATATATATATATATATATATATATATATATATATATATATATATATATATATATATGGCATTTCCTTTTTAATGCACTTTTGATTTTGGCACCACCCACTCTCTGTGAGCAGGAATATAATATATCTAAATGAACAAGTAGATGTTGGTGCAGGTAACATGGAGAAACAGTAGGCTACACATCGACAACAATACAAATCTGGATGAAAATCAGCAGACTTGTCCTTAAACTGCAAATAGAACCTTTTTTTTCCCACACCCCTAGAAAATCATGGAAATTAAAACTTATTTTAAAACAACTTATAAAAAATTTATATAGTGAGCTAAACATGACATGGACCTTAAATATCAACATTTCAAAATAAACTAAAAATAATTATAACATTAATAAAAGCTTTTAATAATCACTGACAATGTGGCTGATTTCATTCCAGTCAGTCAAATGGCCCACGACTAAGTCAGATGGCCCTCTTTAAAAATGTATGTGACATTAATAAATCACAGACAACACTTACATGGGTGCAGGTCTTGCTTTTCAATATCCCTTTTTAAAACAAAAGTGAAAAGTGGTACAAAATACCCCAGTAATGAAAACATTTGTGCTGCCAATTCGTCCGTTAGTAGAGGAAACACATCCAGGATCCAGACTTGAGATGACAATAAACATCATCTGCTTTTATAAAGTCAATCTGATATTAAAACCCCATGAAGCTGCCAAAGAGCTCCAAACCAACAATGAGGCTTGAAGATTAATTATACTGCATTATGAGATGACTAAACCCCTTGCAAAATAGTAGAAGCCCAACTCCTCTTTAACTCCTCCACTTTCCCAGAGAGGAAATAAGAGTGAAAGTGGTGACTCAGGCCTAGTTGTGGACACTCTAACTTGGGTAGGGTCGACAGCTGTCCTTTATGTTTTATCTACCAAGCATGGCATCGAACAAAAATGCCACATGCATGTACAAGTCTCTGGATTTAAATAACAAGCCAGGAGTCTTTGGGTTTTTAAGAGAGGACATAAAGTTGGGACGCGAAGGCGCCACTGTTGACCCCTCAGCTGTCCGAGCTGAGAGACAAATGTGTCCCCACTATAGCATCAGACATGTCGGGACGTCTGCTGATGTCATAATGGGATGCTAAACAAGGGTGTGGTTTATTAACACACTATACTTACGGTACAAGAAAAATCAACTATAAACCTGAGAGAGAGAGAGAGAGAGAGAGAGAGAGAGTGAGAGAGAGAATCACAGACTCTGTAACACATACATTACACTCAGCAGTTTAGTGACACTGTTTGCTAGGCTCAGCATTTATCTGCAGTCTTGAGGGAATGACTGCAGTGAAATAGTCTATAAATGAATAAGAGGACACTCAAGCCTTGAATGTAAGGACAAGCCCTTCGAAATGTCATGCCTCGAATTCCTGTTTAAATAGAAATATTAAGGAGGCTTGTAATTCCTGTACAAACTTATTGTACAGAGTCAATTGTGTGCCTCATATTTTCGATCAAATGCTTACAATTATAAGTTGCAATGTCCAATTCATGAAAAGTAGGGGCTAACTGGACCATGTCAACCAGCCAAACTTTGAAATATATTTTAAGTTTGCCATTTTCAGTTGGTATCTACCCTAATTTGAATATAAAGTAAGCTACTTCCTGTGAATATGTGAGATTTCCAACTTATTAGCTGCTATAGGCACAGAACTGGAAGAAGTGCAGTAAAAAGGTTTCTACTTGAGCTACAAACTAGGATTTTTATGATTTTGATAATAAATTGAAATGATAAGATACCAAATATCAGTTTGCAATATCAGTCAGCGTGACAGATACTGGAAGCAGAAGACACCAGAAGCATGTCGTTAAGTTAAAAATAAGGTGTGTTCTTTTACTCTGCAAAACCTGAAAATATATGGGCAATTTCTTTTAAATTATATGACATATGACATGATATAACCGAAGCAAAAGATGGTAAAATTAAACATTCCCTTCTTCACGTTTTTGATTAGCATGCTAATCAATTATCCAATTATATTGTGATCTATGTTAAAATTGATATTATGATATTAAAATACATTAGACTACAATATCCACACTGAGGTATAATTTTATTTTGATTGTATTTTTGTAATTAGCTACTACAAGAAGATGACAGGATCACTCATTAAAAGCAGCTAAAACTTGGGGTCCAAATTGGACATTCTGCAGGGAGAACTGAATCTATGAGTATGAAACTGAAAATTTTCCCATATTGAGAGAATTATTTTTATATCACAGAAAATTGTGTTTAGCCTTTAAAAATAATTTATGATGCACAGCAAGTATTTTTAACCAACTGTACCGAGGTAGTCACTCAAAACCTTGTTTGTGAGGGGAAAAACAAGAAAAACAAGAAGCTTTGGAAAGTATGTAGTTCCCTGAAAAATGTGAAACTGAGTAATGACAGCTTGTGTGGCAATTAAGGAGACAGCCCAAGATGCTTTGAAGTTTGCAAGCTCATGCTCGAGGCATGAAACAGCCTTCATTCGGCAAGAAAAAAAACAAAAAACAATTTCAGTATTAATGCAGGTTTCTCAATCAGCAATCAGTTACTTGGAAGAAGGAAAGATATGTGGATATGTGACCCCTCAAAACCAGTCTTAAAGGGATACACCACCCCAAAATGAAAATTTTGTCATTAATCACTAACCCCCATGTCGTTCCAAACCCATAAAAGCTTTGTCTTCGGAACACAATTTAAGATATTTTGGATGAAAACCAGGAGGCTTGTGACTGTCCCATTGACTGTGTGACACAGAGTGTACGCATTTTGCGTCCAGGGGATATTCTCCAAAATGGCGCTATGGTGACGCAGAGGAGACGTTACGGTACCTAATAGTTGAATAAAGTCGTTTTTGTTTTACTTCTGTACAAAAAGTATTCTCGTCGCTTCATAACGTTACGGTTGAACCACTGATGGCAGATGGAGTATTCTGACGATGTGTTTCATATTTTTCTGGACCTTGACAGTGGTCCAATTTACTTGGCAGTCAATGGGACAGTCACAAGCCTCCCGGTTTTCATCCAAAATATCTTAATTTGTGTTCCGAAGACGAACAAAGCTTTTACGGGTTTGGAACGGCATGGGGGTAAATGATTAATGACAAAATCTTCATTTTGGGGTGGAGTAGTAGCACAGATATATTTTTAGCAATAGCCAAAAATACATTGAAGGGGTCAAAATGATCGATTTTTCTGTTATGCCAAAAATCATTAGGATATTAAGTAAAGATCATGTTCCATGAAGATTTCACTTTTCGGTTTCACTTTATTTTGATGGTCCCTTTAACACATTCTGTTGACTAGAAGTAACATTGCCCCTACATTCCTACTAATTCTCATTAGAGTGTTAGAGTATTAGTAGAGTATTAGTAGACTGGTAGGGTTAGAATAAGTTGACATGTACTTGCACAGTTACTTACAGACAATAGAGTGTCTGTTGGGAGACCATCACAATAAAGAGTTAGCAGATATGAAGCAGACAGTCTACTAATACTCTCATGACAGTTTGTTGACATGTAGGTGCAACATTACTTAGTGTCAACAGAATGTTCAAAAGGGACCATCAAAATATAGTGTTACCAAATTTTCTACCGTAAATATATCAAAACTTAAAAATTACTCTGGCATTGTGTCTTTACAAATGAAAAAAATGAATAAATCTGGCCTAATTTATTTTATTCGTGTACAGAATCTGATCTAAATGAATGACTACAAAGCAATCATATGCTGCAGTAGTCAGTTTGCCAGATAATGTAGACAATGTCTGGTTATAACAATCAGATCTGTTCATTTAGTAATTTAGTGCAATCAAAACAGAAAAAAGACAGGAGAATCATAACACAACTTTTGTTTTCTAGAAAATCTGTAGATTAGTGCTTCCTGCCTATGAATATAATAGGTGCATAGGCACCAGACAGAGGCAGATTTCTGCAGTAATGCTCTTTTTATGTTTTACAACAACACTGTTCTCTCAGCACACCACAGCACAGGCAAATACAATTATAAAACAACACGCGCAGTCTCTATATTTCTCCAACTTCATAAAAAAACACTTAAAATCAGACATTGATTGCACTTTGTATCTATCAGGCAGAAGGCTTATGACAGGAAGAGTTGGATAATCCAAAAGGCCTAAACTAATCCTGACACAATACGAGTACTAGAGCATGTGGTCTGAGAATGGGTCGTTTCGGTAATTCCTACACTTTTGAGAATTTAGACTCACACGTAAAACATTCATTCGCAACAGGAAAATCATTCTTACAAGAGCTTAAAGGTAGAAACAGTACAATAAACATCACAACTAAGCAGAAGCCTACAAATCTGTTGAACCCAGAACTGTTAAAATCAGGTGTCCCAGTCTGTAACATCTGTGTACCCCAGCAAGTGTGTTTTGCATGTGGCTGACAATAGTTTTATGAAAAAAAGAGTTGTAACACTCACGGCTGGATCGGCAGGGGTCACTATGAATGCTGTCATTCGATTGGTTGCTGGACACAGAAGACACGCTAGCACTGCGGACAAAGCTAAAGGTGGCCAGTCGCGCAGGAGGCAGATGGGAGAAGCCGGGAGGACGCAGTCCAGATTGACCCGGTTTGGGGAGCATAAATTTGGGGGCCACACCCAATGCTAGTCTTTTCTGATCCACTGTAAAGCAGAAGACAAATCGTAACATTCCCTCAAACAAATCTCATAAGTTCATTTATAGATATCATGGCTTGGAATTACTTTCTACAAACCATTAGAAAAATCAATCAATCAGTCAATCAATCATGATAATACAAAGTTCTGTCATGAAACTCTATATAGCTCATGTTCTAGCTCATTCTGATATAATTACATTATTCACAAGGTACAGCAGATTGGTTTTAGTTGCATCATCAGCCAATGAGCTTGTTGCTCCACATTCAAATACTCAGCTGCTCTTTGCTTTGGCAGTTTGCAGCGTGCGTCAGAAACCCTCCACCCTCCCCAGCTCCACCTGTATAGATCTGCTACGGGGTACTTTCATGTATGCTATATATGCGTGAGTAATTTTATCTTTGTTGTATGTAAAGGAGCATTTGTCTAAAAGAGCACTTTTTTTTTTTTAAATAACTGTCATTATGCATAGATAAATATGTAGTTTGTATACAGATCATCAATAAAATAACAAATAAAAAGTGAAAGGGTGTAGATATTTTCATTTTACATTTCTGACAATTTTAGTGATGCTTTTCCAAGACCAAGTAATCTGAATGGCTGATTTATTCATTTCCGCATTTTCCAGGACATGGTGATATTTAATACAACTGGCTGGCAAAAGAAGAATAAGATCACAACTTAAACTTAAACTTAAACTTAAGAACACATTTAAAAGAGGTATATCTAAAGATGATTAAGTTCCAACAGGCTTTGGGGTCTCCGAAGAGATATATATTAAGAAAATATTACAAATATTACAAAGCTGTAAGTATGTGACAAGGTATATCCACAGTCTCCTTGCCATCATGGATTTTAGAAATGGTAAAGCCTGTAAGAATCAATACAATTCTAGAACCAAAATGACTGGAGTTCATAACCTCAGCTGATGGAATGTCTGTGTGTGGCCATCACGCTAAGAAATGAGTCTGATTCTGGGTATTGGCAGTATAGTGCTGTGCAGATAATCATTTAGATTCCTGTCTAACTATATTTTAAGAAAATGTCTAAAACAAATCAATGAATTATTAAACATTGCACATTCTGAAGAAAGTCAGCTGACATCTGGGGACTTGACTTTGATGGTTTTAGTGCCTACTGACCTGCAGGTTCCTGGTGACAACTTGGGGCCTGAACAGCTGGAGCTGTATAACTGAGGGGTGACGCTGACCTTTGACCTGGTAATACTGTCCTGTTCTTAGTAGAAGGCTGTCTGGTAACAGCTCCAAGGCCAAGCTGAGGCCTTAAGGCTCTCGGAAAGCGGAAAACTGCAGCAGCAGCATCATGGGTATTTAGCTGAACCACTCTACCACCCTAAAAACGTAAGAAGCATCTCTTTGTTACCACAAATTTAATAAAGCAGTTGAGAGTATTAATAAATTATGCTTGCTGCTCATGCAATCACAAGCACAAGACATTTATCTAGAGTTCAGCAGTACTGTGCTAGCAGCTGAGAATCTCTAATAGTCCTACCTGTAAATATTGATCTGGCAGTTCCCCGTGGAAACTCTCAGATTTGCCCACCAGTTTATGGGGGACAGTGTGGCTGGGTGGCCTGATCCCAGACGCCATCAGTCCTGGAGGGGAGTAATACCCTGACCTCTGTACTTCCTGACGATACTTATCATAAAGGATATTAGAGGAGCTCAGCACAGGTGAACCTCTGGACCCCTCAGCCTTAGACTCTTTTGAGGTTGGTGAGCTACTGTAAGGTGTAAGTCTTGGTGGTAGTGTCGATACTTCATAGGGACCTTCAGACATTGGTTTTGCTTGAGGGCTTTTGCGGACATATGTTATGATTTTTGGTCGAACATTTTTGGGCTTTTGAGGTGGAGAAGACTTCTTAGATTCACACTCTGCCCGAGTGGGTTGTTGAGAAATGGCAGGTTTTGGGAGACTGCTATTACTACTGAGAAAACTTTTACTTGGTTGTCTCAAACCAGTTGTTCCCCTCTGTAAGGTTTCATTTTGTTCCTGACTTGCTTCTCTTGTGCTAATAGGTTTGGCTGGTGATGAAGGTGGCTGTTTCCGAGGTGAACAGGTTATCTTAGGGGATGGAGGGGTCTCATGGCGAGACGGGCTGCCCCAAGGTCTTCGCCTTTCCAAACTCGATGCACTAGAGCTGCGGGTCTTTTCAAAAGAAGCTTGCTTCTTGTATGATTGGGGTTCAGAACCACCAGAATGCACAGGTGAATCCTTTGAGGATAGTTTTGAGGTTTTAAGAGCAGTTTTATGAGATTCCTCATCCTGGGATTTGAGTTTATTATTTATATCACCAGCGGAATCATGGGAGAACCTTCTGTTGTGTGAAGAAGACTGTGTGTTGTCTGAGACAAGAGGTTGGCAAGGTTTCTTCTCAGATGATATTGTTTTTAAATTTGGAGCCCTGTCTTCTGTTCCTTGGTACTCCTTTACATGAACTCCAGATTCTCCTAGATTGTCCTGACTGGTACTTCCTGATTCATTAGGGACCTTCTTGACCCCTGCAATGCTACATTCACTCATGCCATTTGTCAGTTGACCTGAGCTCTCATATATTACAAAGTCTGTAGCTGGTTTGTTTGCTTGTGCTTCTAAAAGGGGTTCCTCAGGCAATGTGGTAGAGTTAAGATTGAGATCAACACTGCCGATGTGCATTGTACTTTTTCCTGCTTGATGATGCATGCCATCAGTATGTACGGAGCTCCGGCTTTTATCTGAAATAGTTAAACACGACTGTGAGGCAAGGGTAAGATCCTCAGAGAGAGTTCGGTATGGCCCTGAGGGAGCATGCCATGAATCAGAGCTTTGGGTTCGACCTGCATGGTCCAGGGCACTAGCAAGACTTCCTCCAAGACTAGACATTGTGGAGAGGCAAGAAACAAAAACATCATTTTCAGAGCTAAACTCAGTCCTTGCTATGCTGGTCACCATTTCTTTGCTAGTGGACTGAGGACAAACAGTAGACTCTTGCTCCCTTGAAATGAACTGGGAGAACCTTTTGCCATCCTTCGGAGACATTGCTTCGGTCTGCATCATATTGGTGGATAGAGCACCCTTGACATCTCCTTTAGGAATACTGCTCTCTTCGTCATCCTCTAGTTCCTGACTTTCCAGCATCTCAAACTCAGCTAACTCTGGGTCATCACATGGGGAATCTGTGCCCTGGATAATCATCTTCACCTGTCCCTCAGTGTGAGATACCACAGAGGACAGGGTTTCAGTTGCCTCCAAAGTTGTTCCTCCATCTCCTCTTTGGATTTCATTAGCATTGGCATCGCCATCTAGGGAATCTTCAGCATGTCTGTTGTTGTTCCTGATTTCCTTACAGCCATCTTCAATGCTGGTCCCGAAGGGTCTGGTGTGTTCATCATTCACACTCATGTTTCCTGAAGGTTCATGTGTTCTCAAGCTTTCATGTAGAGTCTTGTTGATCCTCCCTTGAGGTCTGGAGCTCTCACCGCTTTCAAACTTAAAGCTAAAGTAAGTATTGGCATGTTTCACACTGTTATGTGAGATACTGATTTTGAGAAGATGACATAAGGAGTTGTCTTCAACATGTCAAGGTGGGTAAACAACAACAGATATAGAAATGTCTTGACATAAAACCTGTAACAGAAATACAAATAAGAAATAATGTAGACATAAACAGACACGTTCATGTACAATATTCTAATTTTACACCCATAAAAAGATTTGATGGTATATGTTTTGAGATCCACAAATCCTCTCTTTGTGCAGAATCTCTTTGTTTACCTTAAAGAGAAATAGTACTATAATTAGGGGCAATTTGGTATCTGATAGTCAATTAATAGAATGTAATAATTTGGTTGATTAGTCTAATTGACTGTTAATTAAGCAATTTCATTTTTCAGGTTAAACATTGCATTAGATAATCCTTAATGTAAGGTGCAAATTTGGTTCTCGAAAAACCTTTTTTATTATTAGCACATTTGAAAATGGTTGTGGTACTAAATGAAGTTTGAAAATTGATCTACCGGTAAATTGAAATAAATTAATTCATTTGTAGTCACTGTACACTTTTCTTCTTTCGCATTTATTTTGCACAATTCTGTGATCTGTGAAAAATGACATCTCCCTTAGCATTGCTACTTTGTTAATTCCTTGGTAAACACAAACACTGGCATTTTCTCCATGTAAATGACAACACAATTTCTTAAACTGATTTTCCAGGTAAAAAATAAATAAAATAAAAATCCATGGCATAATACATATTCTAATGCTTCAGTCAAATGGGATTTGGAGTAATATTTTATTCAATCATAAAATTCTTTCATACAGAATTATAAACACACTGATAATTCTCCACGCAGTGAAAAAGCACACTCATGCTCAGTTCTCCCTAGCAACAACAACAGCTCCTACACTCCAGAACTTCAACTGTAGGAGGTCATTCCCTGAGGTAATGGCAGACAAATGTTCTCAACAGAAACATATTTTCCAGGAAAACAGGTGCATTAACTGATTTTTTAATAGATAAATAATAGATGAACTTCTAAAGTGTTTAAAATAGCAAACAATGTATCTTAATAGATACCATGCTGAAGAAAGACTATTGTTCAACAAGAAGGCAAATTACCTTTATACTATTATATAGTGTACATTTTGCCCTATTGCAAATTATATATTATACCAAAATTCAAACCCCACGAAATGCTGTTTTCATAAACAGATAACAAAAAACAATCAATCCCCTAAATCTATAAAACATTCTGCTAGGCTGACGTCTGTCAAACTAAACAAAATATATTTTGTGCATTTATACTTCTTGGCATGGTCCATTTCCTTGACCTACTTTGTGCATCTGATGGTTTTGTGCATCTACAGTCAATCATTACAGTTCACTTACTATCATAATGATGTCTCATCATCTTTCTATTCTTTAAAAAATGTCTGTAATCATTTTTTACGAATGAAATACTTGCTTTTTGCATATGTCAAGATTAATCAAAAATATACCTTGCTTTTGAAGAAACTGTCACTAATCTAACTATTTTATTGTGTAAATTAAATTTATTCAGTAAATATGAAAGTTACATTAAAACAGAAAAAAAAACTGACCTCCATTCCCCAATGACATGCTCATGCTAAATGTTATGGAATAATTTAAACAGTCGCTGTTGAGCTGTCAGAGACGATGACTAACTGTCACAGACTGATAGTTAATATGACGGTTTGTCAGTCACATGTGACGAGTCACATCACAGTCAGGTCTGCAGGTCACAGTAATGCAGCGCTGTATGACAGCATGAAGAGATTTAGAATACGTCTCAAGAGATACCCTACAACAGATCATCACGACCATTTAGAGTCAGGAGCTCAATTATTTACAAGAGGAAGGTAGACAGAAACAGAGAATGAAAACAACCAGTGTCAGGTAAGCTACTTTGAAAATGCAGCTTGTCAAGCAACAAACTACTCAAAATTTAAAGGAGCACAAAACAGAGCAGTTTTTATCACGCACACAGGAAAAAAAAATCCACCATTTATGCTGACATTTTTTAAATATACAATTTTTAATCAAAAACGTTTCTCAATTTAATCACAATTGTAAAAACAAAGGTTCTTCAGTTGAAAAGGGTTATTCTGGTTATAATTTCCTTCACAATAAGAAAAAATATCGTTCTTTAAATGACTGTTGCCCAAAAGTGGTTCTTCTATGGCATTGCAAAACCCCTATTTGGAATCTTTATTTTTAAAACAGTTATGCACAGCAGGATTTAAATAAATATTAAATTATTCTGTAAAATTATTATAATAAATATTATTTTGTTTTGTAAATACAACATAAATGCTTCACAGAATTATTCAATAATTTACACAAACCAAACCAATTAAATGAATCTGACATCCACATAAACACTCTCTCATACCAAACACACACTCACCAAACCTTCTACTTGACCTACTTTCACAGAAAAGGCTCAGAAGTCCTCAAGTTAAAATGTTCAAAGACTTCACAGCCCAACACTAGGGAGGGTTTGCGCTTACAGATAGATTTGAATACTAATTATTATACAGTTTACAGAGTGTGGAGTATTGATGCACAATGAATTTAACTTGTTTTTTTTAAGCATTTTAATTCTACCACCAAAATCTAGGAATACATTCTAATAAATGATTAATAAAAACTTTGATGATTGACAGGCCATTTATAATGACAGAATCCACATAACTATGTGAAAGACCACAGTTTTATGATGCTTTAGTATGTCTCAAAGCTACTCCTCTCCTACACTCTTAAAAGTATTTCTTCACAAAAAGAGTACACACTTTTAGGGTGTACAACCCAAATTCCGTAAATGTTGGGACGTTTTTTAAATTTTAATAAAATGAAAACTAAAAGACTTTCAAATCACATGAGTCTATTTATTCACAATAGAACACAGAGAACATAACAAATGTTTAGATGGAGAAATTTTACACTTTTATCCACTAAATGAAAAAAGTTGGCACAGAGGGCAACAAAGGGCTGAAAAAGCAAGAATTTTTGAAAAGATTCAGCTGGGAGAACATCTAGCAACTAATTAAGTTAATTGACATCAGGTCTGTAACATGATTAGCTTTAAAAGGGATGTCTTAGAGTGGCAGAGTCTCTCAGAAGTAAAGATGGGCAGAGGTTCTCCAATCTGTGAAAGAGTGCGTAAAAAGATTGTGGAATACTTTAAAAACAACTTTCCTCAACGTCAAATTGCAAAGGCTTTGCAAATCTCATCATCTACAGTGCATAACATCATCAAAAGATTCAGAGAAACTGGACAAGTCTCTATGCGTAAGGGACAAGGCCGAAGACCCAGCTCTATCATGCAAAAAGGAAGCCATATGTGAACATGGTCCAGAAGCGCCGTCGTGTCCTGTGGACCAAGGCTCATTTAAAATGGACTGTTTCAAAGTGGAAAAGTGTTCTATGGTCAGACAAGTCCAAATTTGACATTCTTGTTGGAAATCACCATGTGTATTTCAGCAGGACAATGCAAAACCACATATTGCAGCTATTAAAACAGCATGGCTTCATATTGCAATCCAGATCTTTCACCTATAGAGAACATTTGGCTCATCATTAAATAAAAAATATGTCAAAGACGACCACGAACTCTTCAGCAGCTGGAAACCTATATCAGGCAAGAATGGGACCAAATTCCAACACCAAAACTCCAGAAACCCATAAACTCGATGCCCAGACGTCTTCAAACTGTTTTGAAAATAAGAGGAGATGCTACACCATAGTAAACATGCCCCCGTCCCAACTATTTTGAGACCTGTAGCAGGCATCAAATTTGAAACGAGCTCATTTTGTTCATAAAACTGTGAACAAAAAAATTCATAAAAATTTCTTAGTTTAAACATTTGTTATGTTATCTATGTTCTATTGTGAATAAAATATTGGCTCATGTGATTTGAAATTTTAATTTTATTCAAATTTAAATAACGTCCCAACATTTCCGGAATTTGGGTTGTAGAATAATATAGGCGAATTGGCACGCAGCACAACTCAAGTCCCACAAGTTGTTCTAAACCTGTATGCTTTCTTCTCTTGAACATAAGACAAGATATTTTGAAGAATATGAGGACCAAACAGTTGATGGTCCCCACTGACTTCCATTTAAAAAAAACACACACAAAAAAGGTCAATGGGGAGCAGAAGAAAGAAATTCACATAGGTTTGGAATAATTTGAGGGTGAGTAAATAATGAGTGCCTAAATAAATAAACTACCTAAACTTTAAGCCTTTTGTACTGAGTATGAAGGCTATAGGACACAGTTCTAAGCAGCTATGAAGTTTAAGTATATTACCAGCCATTAACAGCATCTGGAGCCTTGCAATTCAATGATTCTCACAGATGATCAAACTAAAGTTCTGTGGTTTCTATCTCCTATATTAGTGTGTTATTAGAGGGAACAAAGCACCAGTCAGATGAACTCAAAAAAGCCCAATTTAAAATCAGACTCTTATAATGACTGGCGGAATCTCTACACGGCTCAATCAGCTAGGATGAGGTTTCCTCCTGGCTGATGGATGTCGAGCTGACAGTGAACAGATGAGAGAGCACAGCGATGGCTTTGTTTCCACTTTGTTCAAGTGAGAATGCATGATGAATTCCTGCTCTGCACTTCTCTGCAGTGAACTGTGACTTATTACTGCAAACCAAGCTTACTAGATCAAGACAGGATATAAAACTGGCCACACAAGATGTGGTTTTTCCAATGTTTTTTTTTTTTTTTTACTCTAATTTTAGCCAGACAGAAGACTTTGACCATGACATTGTGTTTTGCAGCATAAGTGCTAAATCTGGGAGGGGGATAAACATACTTTACTACAGATTTTTAATTGAATTCACAATTAAAGTGCTTTAACAAAATACAAGTTTCAGACTGACAACAATTGAACATTCCCAAAAGATGTGGAGAAAAGTACCTGCTGATACAATGTTACAGATATGACAGTTATAGGTCGATTGAAGTTTCATTTTAAACCTCTTGTAAGAAGTTATGTATGCTCAATGGATGACTTTGAAATGGATAAGACGATGAGCCAAGTTTTTAGAAGTTAAGATTAGATTAGACCACACCCTCTCCCAGTCGGCCGATAAATCAAAATCTGTTAATTCAAGATTCCAGATAGATTTAATAGAACGAGACTTTGCAGTGTGATCATTAAGTTTACTATATATTAAAGAAACAGATGGCCGACCAGAGGGTGGTGTGATCCAATCCCATATAGGATGAGAGGAAATAGGGGATGCCCAGGGAATTCCATAGGCCTTGAGAGCAGAATGTAACTGAAAAAAGACTAAATATGATGATGCTGGTAAACAAAACTTAGTTCTTAGTTCTTGAAGTGAGCAGAGTCCCTGGTTATCATATAAGTCACCGCATGTGTTTCTGCCCAATGTAGACCAAGAGGGCTTCTCAAAAAATGTAAAGTTGTGCCATAAGGGTGTGTTGTCACCAAATTTGAAAGGTCCTACCATCAGACGATCCACCCTTTTTAGAAAAAAAAAAAGAAAGAAGTCCTTAGATGTAGTATTCTGGATTCTCCGAAGATTGATTACATTAAGTTCAGTGATAAATTTATTCAATAACTTAGAGGATGGGTTAGCTGTAGTATCAGGGTGAGATTTATCCAGTGCAGGATTTAAAACAGCATTAAAATCACCACCCATAACTAAAGAACAATCAATCTGCTCAAGTAATATATTGGAAATATTCGTGAAAAATGCACTGCCTGCCTCATTCGGGCAGTAAATGGAGATCGGTGCTAAAAATCTACCTTCATCATCATTCCCGGTATGTTCAATAGTTAAATCGACTAAGATAAGCACCCCCTTAGTTTTATTAGGGGCACAAGAGAATAGGGCTGTGCAATTAATCGTATGGAGCGGCAATGGAGCGGCAGTTAATACACAGAGCCGTAGTTCACTGACAAGCTAGGCTAAACCGTGTTCATAATCGAAGGCAAATCTGTGTATCAACTACCGCTCCATCTGAAAGCAGGTGATGGCGATTTACTGCTAATCACGAAACCAGCTTTACTGACGAGATGCGCATGATAATCGAATACGATTAATTGCACAGCCCTACAAGAGAAGGCTGCCAGTTTGTAATACTTGTTTTGAAAACGTGCCACATTGCATTGTTTTAAATGAGACTCTTGCATCAGGCACAGGAAATTGATTTACGGTGCAAATATTCTAATATCCGGGTACGCTTAATAGGAGAATTTAGGCCATTCACATTCAATGATAAGATATTCAGAACATGCATTGTGTGCTCGCAATGCCAAGATTCTGTCTAAGTGAAGAGAAACAAAAGCAATGCCATACTGCCAGTGACATGAAAACATTAGTATGTATCCTAGATACCAAAAAGCAAAAACAAGGAACGACAAACAACTATGTATAAAAACCAAAGCAGACCGTACATTACCGAGAATGTAGGTCTGCATAAACAACAGAAACAAATGTTGATGCGTGACCAGTCCACTTCAGTGCAAGACATGTCCCCAAAAGGCCCACTGAGCCAAAAGTGTAGTGATTGAACCTGCTCTCCATCAGCCTGAATAATAATAATAATAATAATAATAATAATAATAAATAAAGAAAAATAAAGAAAATAAATCGTTATTATTTATCAATCAGTGGACGAACGTACAGGGCAGGGGCAAGATTCCAAAAAGATTCCACCTTGTTATTGTCCTCTTCAGGGCAGTTAGGATCACCACAGACCTCATCGTAGTTTTCCCTCGTTGAGCTGAGAGGACGGAGACAGTAGCCGACGCCCTCCCGCTGCTTTGTAGCGCTGCAGAATACATCTTCAGTGACAGTGAAGTAACAAAATCCTCCGCCTTTTGAGGAGAGTTGAACATCATTTGCTCACCTCTGTGCCTTAGTTTAATTACTGTCAGAAAGGTGAGGAAGGGCTGGAGACCAAGGGCTGTCATCTTCTTCAAGACTGGATTAAAGCTCTTTCTCTTGGTAGTTGTGGCTGAACTAAAGTCGGGAAAAAATAGTAGCGTGACATTGTCGTGTGTATACTTCACTGGACAACCACCGCCGAGCACTCCCCAGGACTGCCGATCCGCCACGCCATCTCAGTAACTTACACGGAAGATGAGAGCACGCGGCCAACCAGAGTCAACTGAGTTTTTCAGCGAGTTGCTCCAGCTGATTTTTTACGTTTGTGACTGTCCTCCTATCCTCACGTGCAGCTGCTTGAACGGAATCGACCCGGTCACGTATCTGTGATGGCTAGCTTTTCAACTTCTGCTTTTAGCTCTTTTACAGAATCGTTGGTCGTTTGTATATCCAAATGTAGATCACGGAGTGCTGGGTTCAGTACAGAGTCTCTTATAGTCAAAGCCACTACCGAATCGAGAGTATTTTGTTGCTTTTTAAGCGCTAGCTTGATACCGTTAGCTATAGCAGCGTCGAGATCCTGATTGTGATTGTCCACTCTCTCTTTTCCGGCTGTCCTTGACTGCTGGGACACTCATAGTGAGCTAAATAAAGAGTGGTTCAAAATTTACTGACAGGATATATAACAAAGTGAGGAGGACGGCCGAAGGACTATGCGTGCATTGCCGCCACCTACTGGCGTAACGTGAATTACCGTAAACTACAGACCAAATGCATGGAATAACAGTTCGTTTGAATGCGCAAACACAGACAAGCAGAGTGATACAAACAGTGAAATGTCCCAATACTGTTATCCAGCACATTTGGAATGCTACTCTGCCAATCAGATTCAAGGCCTGGAACTGTTGTATATGTTGTATAATAAGTACTTTGCCATTTGAATGCAGTGTCTTTGACAATTAAGGTTTGAAGACAACTGCTTATTATTAAAAACATATCAGCTGTTTTAGCAAACAGCTGTTAAATGAGGTTAACAATGGCCAAACACAAAACTTGCTGTGTCTATTTATTTACAGGCCGAAAAAATTTAAGTTTCATCCCATTTGGACAGAAGATGGTGTAAATTCTGCAAAGTGCATTACACTTAAAAATTGTCATTAAACACAGCACAGTCACTATTTTGGGATATATATTAATGAAAATGTTAAGTTTATTATGGGTTGAATTAATTATTGTGCTTGCAATAAATACTTCTTAAAGGAACACTCCACTTTTTTTGGAAATAGGCTCATTCTCCAACTCCCCCAGAGTTAATAAGTTGAGTTTTACCGTTTTTGAATCCATTCAGCCGATCTCTGGATCTGGCGATAGCACTTTTAGCATAGCTTAGCATAGATCATTGAATCCGATTAGACCAGTAGCATGGCGTTCAAAAATGACCAAAGAGTTTCGATAGTTTTCCTATTTAAAACTTGACTCTTCTGTAGTTATATCGTGTACTAAGACCGGCGGAAAATGAAAAGTTGCGCTTTTCTAGTCCGATTTGGCTAGGAACTATACTCTCATTCAGGCGTAATAATCAAGGAACTTTGCTGCCGTAACATGGCCGCAGCAGGCGCAGTGATATTACGCAGCGCCTGAAAGTAGTCCCCAGCTAGGTAACTAGTTATAATATAGCTGGGGACTACTTTCAGGCGCTGCGTAATATCACTGCGCCTGCTGCCGCAGCAAAGTTCCTTGATTATTACACCGGACTGGGAGTATAGTTCCTAATCATATCGGCCTAGAAAATCGCAACTTTTCATTTTCCGCCGGTCTTAGTACACAATATAACTACAGAAGAGTCAAGTTTTAAATAGGAAAACTATCGAAACTCTTTGGTCATTTTTGAACGCGATGCTACTGGTCTAATCGGATTCAATGATCTATGCTAAGCTATGCTAAAAGTGCTATCGCCAGACCCGGAGATCGGCTGAATGGATTCAAAAACGGTAAAACTCAACTTATTAACTCTGGGGGAGTTGGAGAATGAGCTTATTTCCAAAAAAAAGTGGAGTGTTCCTTTAAAGATATACTTGAAATTAAAATTGCATTAATGAGCTGAAACGCAAGTAGTTAAGTTTTAAGCTTTTCACACATTCATACATAATACAGAGCTGTCAGCAACATAAAAATGATGTAACATTAGCGAGCCTATGTAAATACAAATGTTCAACTTATATATTCTGTACATTTTCTTTTTGCACTTGTAATGTTTGACAGAGACCTATTATAGCTCTGTATAGATAGAAAGGAAGCTTCCTAAGAGATCAGTCACTCAATACATGCGATCCCACATGCAGTTTCTCATTGCAGTCTGCAGCATCAGCCCTGCGGTAATTCTGCTGTCCTGATGCCAGAAATACATCCAGATGCATTCATGATACATTGGCAACATTTTTAATGTTCTATCTGTCTATCTATCTATCTATCTATCTATCTATCTATCTGTATTTTTATCAATTTCATGAAAATATGTAGCTATTTTATGAGGTGGCAATTTCATATGAATTCATGCAATTGGATTTTTTACAAAAAACAAACAATTTTTAGAAAGCCACCAATTTGCCAAAACATGGAAAAGTTAGAACAGTATGTATTCGTGTCTTTCAATCAATCTCATGAGAAAAATGACTAATTTATGAGGTAGTGATTTTGAATGAATTTATAAAATTTGATTTGTATAATTTTTAGAAAGCTACCAATTTGCCAAAACATGAAATGTCTGTCTATCTACACTGTAAAAATTGATATGATCAGTAAGTTATGGCAACTTTAGTTTTTACATGACTTTAACTCATTAAAATAACTTGAGCAATTTGAACTTTTTTATAAATGAAATGAAATTCAACTTAATTTTTTTGTATCACGTCATTTTAACATGATGTAAATTTAGTTTAGTGTAAATTAATCTATCTCTTACAGTATCTGTGCAATTAATCTTTACAATGCAGTGAAAATATATTTTTTACAGTTTAGTGTTAACATGCTAAGTACCTTTAGATTGAGCAAAAGGAAAAGAGAGAGATGGTTGACATACGGTAAGGACTGACAGTTCTCCTCTTGACTGATGCAGTTTCTGTCGCAGACATGAAGTATAAATAAAACACTCGCAGCGTGTTCCTCAAGGCGTCAGCATGAAACCCACAGCCAACGGCCATGAGAGACTGTCTTTGTTACTTCCACCTCATTGTTTTTCCTCTTTCATGACACTGTAACACATTCAGAGCACTACTGGCAGTAATGCGGCCGGCAGCAGGAAGTTCAAGAGGCAAATTGCTGTTATAGTCATTAAGATGCATGAAATTCCCCTCATTTCCCATGATGCATTCAGAGCATGTCCACTGCACCTGTTCACTAATCAACCAGCTAACCTAGAAGGGACCTGGATTAGAGAAACATGTTACATCTGTCTTTCCTTATGCGTGTGTGTCTTTTTAGCCCCTTTTCTCAAGAATCTCCCATATGGAGGCAGCGATTTCCACTCTCAGAGCTACAGTGCTAATTAAATATTAACATCCAAATGAAACCAGAGGCCACGCCTCCTTTCCCCCTCAAAAGCAAATCAGCTTTGTGTGAGGGGATTTATTGCATGTTCTTTACTTGATTTAAAGGATTTTGAGTGTTCAGTTTCACAACCTGACACAAAGCGTGAATAAAAACAAAAAGTGTGCACTGTGTTCCTGTTTTTTGTGAGTTGTTATGTGAATGTATTTTGCTTGATGTTGTCTTGAGCAAACAGAATCAGAATAGCCGACTCAGAACAGATTGAAAAAAAAGAAGTTAGAATTCTTGAATGGCATACACTTAACAGTTTACGCACATGATGCAAGGAAAAATGTAGCTAATGAGTTTCTATTTTTGGCATTGCAGGGAATACAGCCACTTATCTTTAATAACTTCATGCTAATTAATCAGCCTGTCAATCAGTCTTCCTACTTTCCTTTCCAATCTTAATTTCTTAAAAAAAAGAAAAGAAAAAAAGAACAGATTTGTAAAGAAAGTTTACATGAACCAAAACACACCATTGCGTTTTTACGCCACAATAGGAACATATATCTGCATACTGTACATATTTCCTTATTGGACTTGTACTGCAAAAGGTAAACAGAGAATACATATTTTAAAAGCATCCTTTATTCATATTCATATTGTCAATGTAACTTCAATACTCTTAAAAACTACTATGTAAATACATCATTGATTATTATTAAGCTACATTATGCATTGGTAATGAAATAAAATCAATTTACATAGATATAATTGCAAAATATGAATAAATATTCCAATAAATATTATGTAAGTAGCATTACAATTAACCAGATTATAATTATAATACACATTTTTATTAAATATAAGCTCTAACATAAATGCACAAGCACAAAAAACAGATTTAATTAATTTAATCTAATTTTATAATACATAAATGATTTTGTTTGTTACATTAGATTAACAATATTGATATATTTGTTGTACTTTATGTAAAAATTAATTATGTATATATGATGTATATGGATAACTGTATAACGCCTAAGACTATTATTAATATTATTATTTATTGATACTCCAGTTTTTACACATAAAAATACAAGAGTATTAATGTGCAGGTATATTTTAATATAAGTATAGGCTGCATTTGTATAAATATACTTAATATTATAACTGGTATATTAAGAATTAATCAGATTATTATTATAAACACGTGCAAACACCCACTAAAAATAACAATAATAGCAGAAACTCATAGCAATATGTATAAATAATAGATTACAGCATTCACTTATTTATTAATTCAGTTCCTATGCGTGCTAAATGAAAATAGCCTACATGGCAGATAGATTCGACCGCGAGAAAAACAGCATGTGATATAAGCACACATTGAGTTCTGCTGCAGATATACACGACAGCAGGTGGATGTGATGTTCTGAGTGTGCGCCATCACATACTCCACAAACACACACACACATACTCAGTCTTACCTGATCTTCAGCATCCGCGAGGAAACGCTGCACGACTGATGCAGAAGACGAATGAGTGTTTGATTCCGCACAGCATCCTCAAGACGAGTGAAAGATCAGGCTGAGAGGATGAGAAGAGAGCCAGACGCGCACTACAGGACGCTGATCGCAGGAATGAATGGTGAGAAATGAAGTGACCGAATATGGCTGTGTTCCAAAAAACAGCGAGTTCTCTAGCTAGACAACATTTTAGAGCATCATTCCGTTGATTTCGGTCAGTTATCGCTACAGTTCAGCAGCGTTTTGGACAAAATGCTAGGTGCATCTATGATATTTAAAAAATGTTGTGGTTTCGAAAGGCGATTGTGGTCCCCAAAATGCTGTCTGGGTAGGCGGCTCACAAGGTTTTAAAACACAACCTGTGTGTTAAATGCGCATAGAGCGCCACTCATAGGCAGATAGGCACACAAAACATGTCTCACAGCAGCAAATTGTACAGATTTTTTTTTTTTTTTTACAATTTTAAGTCCCAAGGGCTATAGCAATGGTAATGGCAAAGGTATCAGGGTTTCTTTTTGACAGGAATGAAAACGAGGCTGTGAAGGCATAGAAATGCAGTAGTGGTGGATTGTATTAGCCTATTTAACAACATACCAATTTGTTATATTATTATTTTTGTGATTAAACTTTCTGAAAAGACTTTCAGCAGACAAAAACTAGATAAAACATTTTTCAAAGTTGTGTTGTGAACAATACATGACCTTACAGTCTATCCCTCACTGCCTCGCTTTCATCGTTAAATTCAGTAAGGCATCTAACCTATACAGTATATATCCATTTTGCATTTTTAATTAGTAGGCTATTTAAGATTTTAAATATTTAATGTGACAACATGCCCAACTAGTAACCCATTTAATCCCGCCGGTCACGATAGTGACCTTAAAAAAGTTTTTCATTTATAAAGCTCTAAAAACCGTACCGACTGATGTTTTAGTGCACTTCCTGCAAATATGGAAAAAATAAAGTCTCAATTAAATATGTGCAGTTTCACATGATTAGTGCAAATTGTCACATGACCAGAGCAGTTTATTTCCTGTTTGCACCTTGAGATGATGATGGATGCATCAAAGCTCCAAAACAAAAGGCTAGTAAATTATGTTAACAAAGATATGACAAAGATTTTTGGTACATATTATCATTAGGGTGTCTAATATTAATATATGCATTCACATATATTCAGTTTTGTTGAGTGTGGTCATAGAGTGAGTAAACGTTGATGATCACAATAGTGGGATACAGTGATGGTTGAATTTTTTTTGTCTTTTATCTCACTGTTCCTATCAATGTTGAATAAGGTTTTTTTATGCATAATAGTAACCCTAGAATGTGATCAAACAGTTTAAAATACCTGAGCTAAGATGTATAACAATTTTTATGACTGCAGAAATATGTGATTTCATTACTCACCATATCTCACCATTGTGACCGAGCGTAAAACACAATTTTTCACACACTTTTCCAAAAAAAAAAAAAAAAAAAAAAAAAAGTAAAAAAATTATTATTGATTATTTCAAAGGGTTACTAATGACTCATCATTTGGATATTTTCATGTCTGGGAAAAATTTGGGATTAAATGGGTTAATGTCTGTTTACACCACAGACTGTAAAAACAACAACAACAACAACAACAAAAAATCAATAAATGAAATCAAATGTATTAAAACAAATTACATATAGCTACTATGATGCATAATAATGAATTCATACTTTATTATATCAAAAAATGTGAGGAAAAAAAAATTTGTAGGAAAGACAAGTGCAGTATATTACAATATTATATTTGTAATAATAACTTTTCCAAAACACAATAACTTATATAGCATATTTATTTAAATATTCAAAGTGCTGCATGACATTTGCTTAAATGAAAACAGTAAGTTTGGTATCATCTTAAAACAGAGATTATTCAAGTGTCAAATTATTTAAGTCCCCATTCATAACATGACCACTGGGGAACATTTAACAACCCTATCTTGGCAATCGGGTAGGGTTAGCGGTCCTGACCCTCATTTGTGGGGTTACAAAAGAAGGAAATCATGTAGAAATATCTACAACCCAACAGAAACCCCTGACTGTGTAAACAAGTATGAAAAGACTGTAACAACTGACCATCAAGAATCAAGCTCTCTCTGATTGCGTCAGGTTGTGTTTGCTTAACACCTCTTAACCTACTGTAAACACTTGAATTATGTGTTTATATGCTTGTTGTTTCAAGTGCTATTTCAAGATTAGGTTGGTTGGTTGATGCTATAACAAGTGATGAAAATATCTGTCTGATTCACTGTAGGTAAAAGAAAGTCTTTAGGGTCAATGGAAAATGAATGAATAACATAATATGGGCACATGGTTAGTTTTGCATCAACACCACTAAGCGGCACCATTTCCCAACTGCACAGCCTGTAAATGTCATGAAGAAATATCTGGCTCATACTTCAGTCCAAATTTACAAAAACCCCCCACTAAAATACATTCATGCTATCTTGCTAAAATAAAATTTATATTTTGATGTGTGTGTGTGTGTGTTTTAAACATCCAACGACCAGGCTTTTCTTAAGCAAAATATAATTTTCTTTTCATTTTGGGCTGAAATATGGTCCGCACAGTTCCTTGACAGTTTTTGAGACATTCACCCTGACACTTGTGTTAGTGCTTGTAAAAATATGACTTCTGACATATTCAAAATAATACTGTTAAACAAAGAACGCAAACATATCAAAAGTAACATTACTGTCAGTAAAAAAATAACATAAATGAGATTAGTTGGATCTGTAAATTAAATTGGAGCTATTTAATACTACATTTTAAAATAAAGCTATACCACTCTAATATGACATATTACTGTGTAAAGTTTCTCAATGCCAGGAAAAAAAAACATGATATCCTATGACACAGGTAACCTCCCTCAGGAGGTACGGCTGTTGGCCTGCTTTATAAAGGCCATCATGACAATGATAGATGGATTTGAGATGGACAACTTGTTTGGCTGACTGTGACTTTCCAATCTGGAAATATATTGCAAATTAATGTGATCTTGACCCAAAACAATAATTCAGTAACAGAAAAGCAACTCTTTCTTCCATCAACCATCTCCTACGTGAGATGGTCTTCCCTTTTGCTTATGCACAGATGAATCCCTTGCTCATTAAGCACCTCAGAGGTTTCTTTTCGTTTAGCTATTTCAATACAATCTTTTGAGACTCGTCTGGTCCCTTTGAATCCAGTCTTGAATTCTTCCATTTACATAGAGCTTCAGATGGGGATGTAATTTAAAGGCACTGGGACCCAGAAGACAACCAGTGCAGTGGCTTTTACCACTTCTTCATGGACGAACCACAGGAATTTGGCTCCTCTCTCTCCAAATCTGAGGTATTAGAGATAACTTGCCTGGATGTAGAAGAGCCAAAGCAAAAAACCTCCTTAGCCAATGTCTTTCTGTTAGTTCTTGAATGCCCCGTAGCGGCTGGCTTTGCTGATGAAGTTCTTCAGCAGATCGTGGTCCATGTCAGCGAAGGCCTGCGTCTGAGTGACAGCCGTCAGGTGGTTAACGCAAAACTTGAAACAGAATTCTTCCAGATCCTGCACATGAAGAGTGGATGGACTGATTCAACGAGAAAGAGAACCACCACCAAAGACCTACAGAATAATATATGAAACCGCAAATATATGTACATGTTTAGGGCTCTGTTCCAAAACCTAGTGAGCTGCCTACCTAGACAGCATTTTTAGACACTGTGTATGTGCTATCTTTAGTTAAAATTGTATGGTGCTATCTTGTGGCAGATGTCACACTTGATCCTTTGGAGTGGACCCAAATCTGTTTAAAGCCAGTGGTCACCTCTTTTGGTTTTCTGGGGCTAGATTCACGAAAAACTTCAAGAAGTTTCTTAGTATAAATTCTAAGTTCATAAGAATGTTTATAAGTACAAATCTATAAAGAATCTTGTTCTCAAATATTTATTTAATCTTATTTTTTTCCCCTTAGGAATTAAATTGCAAGCTTTAGTGTTATCTAACTGTACGGAGTTCTTGCCAATTCTTGCTGAAGATTCACTGATCAACTCAATGAAAAACCATATTTTTTGCTGCATGCAGGTTAACATAATAATCATAAGCAGAAAATAGCAGGTTAAAAACTTTTCTTAAGAATGTTTCATGAATTTGTCCCTGTAGTTGGTATGAAAACAATCTCTTGAGTACTGAGTCATAGCTTAGCAATATGCTAACATCAAACTGTGAATGTTAGTCAAGTCTTCTTGAAGTCAGCTATTTTAACCCATATGTGTGTTTGTTTTTTGCTTATTTGAGTATAAAATCATTAGAGCAAAGAGCTATTTCAAACAATATTTGTGTTATTCATTCTTTTCTTTCTTATTAGTGTATAAAGCCATTAAGTTAGCAAGACGCTAACATCAAAATCCACTGGATCAACTATGAATATTAGTTGTCTCCTGTGTGCTTCATTTAAGCTATTTCACCCAATATTTGTGCTTTTTTCACTTCTTAGATTATGAAGTTGTTAGCTAACATCAAACTGTATTGTACCATAGCAATAAGATAATCCATTTATCCCAATGTTTTTTTCAGCGCTTTTTAGAGTATTTGTTGTTAGCCAAGCAGTACACTAACATCAAAATCTGTTGAATGAATTGTTAATGTGTTCTTTGTATTTTTTATTAGTTTAACAATATGTTAGTCGAGTCTCTTGTGTATTTCACATCTTCTTTGGACCTTTTAAGTATGGAGTTGTTAGCTTAGTAACATGTTAATGTTTCTCTCACTAACATTTGGAACAGGACCTGTATTTAACTGAATGGATGTATGATTGAAGGTGCGAGTGTGCACACTCACCCGGGCTTCATACTTGACAGCAGCTGAGAGCAGTGTTATAGCGTTCTCCTCTGTGATGCCTCTCTTGATGGTCTCCTGACACAGTCTTTTCAGACGGCTCTCACGGTAGTACGTGGCCAAATCCAGAAGACCTTTACAATGCAATGATCATAGGATCATAAACACCAAACAACATCAGTCAGATATTTTAACAAAAAAAAAAGTTGCTATACAGCGTAGTTAAATGGTGAGTTCACCCAAAAAAGAAAATTCTGTCATTAATTACTCACCCTCATGTCATTCCAAACCTGTAAGACCTTCGTTTATCTTCTGAACACAAATGAAGATATTTTTGATGAAATCCGAGAGCTCTCTGATCCTCCATAAACAGCAACGCAACTGCAATGTTCCCAGATCCATAAACGTAGAAAGGACATCAGTGGTTCAACCACAATTTTACGAAGCTGCGAGAATACTTTTGATGATAAATGCTGATTATGTTCTGGTGTACTCTCCAAAATGGCAGAAGGCGGTAACTCAGGGAGAAGAATTGTTGAATAAATTATGTTATTATTGTTTTCTTTTCACGCAGAAAGTATTCTCATAGCTTCGTAAAATTGTGGTTGAACCACTGATGTCAAATAGACTATTTTACCGATGTCTTTGCTATGTTTCTGGACCTGGGAACATTGCAGTTATGTTGCTGTCTATGGAGGATCAGAGAGCTCTCGGATTTCATCAAAAATATCTTAATTTGTGTTCAGAAGATGAACGAAGGTCTTACGGGTTTGGAAAGACAAGAGGGTGAGTAATTAATGACAGAATTTTCATTTTTGCGGGAACTAACCCTTTAACAAGTTTTTCACTGTGTCATGTTGGACTCCATCTAAAAGCATGTCAAACAGGTATGTATTTGTGGATTTTAAAAAATAAATCAGTGTAATTCAGATCATTGATGTATGACCGTGATCTAGCAGTCATGAAGGGTGCTGTTTACCAATGGCATCCTCAGGTGGGAGGTTGATGGTATCAGTATACAGGTACTCCAGGAATGCACGATACACCAGATAAGTGAACTGATGAATCTCTATGGTCTCTTCATCAGTCTCGTTCAGCAATGCTCGGAAATGCTCACACCTATCAATACAACCACAAAATTATTATTATTATTTTAAAAAGTTTCATTAATTGTAATTAAAATGATTCAAATTTTTAAGATACTGCAGCAAAAACTAATACTAGCCCAAATATAAAGTTCAATCATCATTAAAGACAAGTAAACAGTCAATAACAAAATAAGAAATAAATTACAAGCGTCATGAATAAATACCACAGAACAAGCATGCAAATTAAATAAACAGGTATACTAACAGAAGTATTTAGGTAAGAAGTAGCCTACTACAGAAATTGAATAAAATGTAAAAGAAACCACTGCATAGTCTTCACTGTACAAATGAAATATAGACTGCTACTTAATAAAGCTACAAAGGTTATTCAGTCAAAAGCAGTTATTTTCTTAAGCGTCCTTAAAAATCCTTAATTGTATATTGTATTATCATGTTAGATTTGGTTAAGACACAGTATAAAGCCTATTCAAGGATACAAGGTGACTTATTCCACACTCTTCTAAACACTTTGTGTTTCTAAAACCTTAAAAGATACATTGTGTAGTACAAGCTATCAGTTCCAGACCCAGAAGATTTTTTTCCCTGTTGGTCTGCTGACTTTAAACTCCCCTTTTATTATTACACTGCTCTGTAAAGAAGAACTACACTAAATGTGTAATTTGAACTCTATGTATTTTTTACAGCCTTCTTCTCAGTGTCCTGTCTGTACTTGCTAATTTGATTCATTTTGTTGTGCAGCTGGAAAAACAAACAAACATTAACTTCAAATACAGAACGACTCTTCTGGGCTCAACAATGCAAGCATTTCACCCACATTTGAGTAAAAAAATTAGATTTGTGAGAACTATAAAATGTATTTAAATGCATATATCCACATAAAAAGGTAAAATATTAATACATATCTTAAAACTGAAGTTTAAGTCACAAAATGTCTTAATTCTTTCCCCAGACAAAATGTCTTAATTCTTTGATCATCAGCTTTTCACAAAAATGTAATGGCCCCCAGAATACAATATATCAAAAGAAAGAACAGAGCCTCTGCTTTATATATATATATATATATATATATATATATATATATATTCTTTCTTTTGTAACACCATTAGAATATTAAGTTAAATCCAAAAAACATTTGTAACAAAAAACATTTTTGTCAAAGAAAAACATTTTTAAGCAGAATATATCAATTCCAAATACAACAGAAATATCAATCAAATATCAATGCATGTATGAATGAATGCATTGTAATGTGTATTTGAGTGTTACACTGTGTAACATTTCCCAAAATGTAAGGGGATGCCACAACCTTCAAGTTATGATGATGTCTCCTTCTGCAAACCCCTTAAATGCTCCTGCATCTGGTTGGGTGTTGCTTTTTAGGAATCGGCGGATTACAACAAGTGCATTAGTGCTCTAGGAGTCTTTTGAGTTGGAGGGTCATCTCTTCCTTCCTCACCACCAGCACTGGCTGGTCCATGATTTTACAACACTCAGAACAAATGAGAAGAGAGTGTTGCAATTACCCTGTGGGGTTTTTCGAATTCCATATTGTTCTGATGTAATCTGTAACCATTTCCATTGTTTGTTTGTCCTTCAACGTCAAGACCATGACATTTTCAGTGTGCCGCATGATTGTTTCCCCAATCCTAAGCCCCGCATTTTATTATGACTGGTGGTTCACCTCTGTTTTTCCTAATTGTACCGCAGGCGTGGGTTTTCAGATCAAGTAGGCTCTCAGACAGTGGTACAGAATTGTAAACGCTGAGCAATCTGTAGCCACGACCACATCAAGAAGAGAGAGACAACCATGTCTCCCAGCACTTTCTCCACAGTCTCAGATTTGGCCAAGATGCAAGATTTTATGCCATATTTGATTTTTTTTGTACAGCCAGAAAGCTAGGTGCCCATGCAAGAGAAGCATACCCATGTTAGTGCAAATGTTCGTGTCAGGTTGATACATTTCATGGAATTTTGACACAACATGATCTAAGACAGGGCAGACTTCATACAGCCTGTCAGTATCATTGTCTGGGCTTGTTTTATTATCATTGAAGTGAATAAATGTCCATATGATTTCAAACCTGTTACAAGGCATGACCTTGTTGAAATAGTGTAGCTAACATTTTATCTGTAGACCAGTGAGAATAAAAGAACCACAGGAAGCCTAATAAAAATGCTAATTGAAAATAAAAAATCTCAGACATACTTAGAGTTTTTGCATCTGAAGTCTTCATACTGTATATAAATATTACATAATTATTAAAAACATTTTGAAGAGGAAATATAAAAAAAAAACAATAATATCATTTTGCTTGTAACTGTCTCATTGATTCCCTTTATTTTGCTAACGCTAACCCAAAATTATCAATGCACCCCTAAATCTCCATGGAAAAAAGAAGGGTCAAACTTTGCTCTAATAAGATACAGAAAATATGTTTTGTAATATTAACATAGTGACTTCAGAGACACGAAAAGGAATGCATATGCATTTATACACGATCATGAATGTGTCTGCACATGTTCATGTCAAAAACAAGTTTTGAATTAATCATGGGAATGACACCGGTGGGAAAAACCCCAATTTGTTGTTGATTATTCACAGACTATTTTCAGACTCCATTTGCATACCTGAGGAAAACGTTTTTACTTCTTATACACAAAATAGGGCTAAAAAGACTTTAGAGATATTGTTACTTGATTGCAGGTTTTAATTTACCTGATTTTAAGCAGGGCTTTGTGCACGTGAATACACTTCCCATCAACCAGGAACTTTAGGTCAGAGATTTCTGGGCTGTCGAACTCGCGCTTTAGCGACTGGGCAACAGTCAAGTAGTCATCTCCATCTAATGAGCAGAAAACAGTTAGGAAATAATACATTGTTTAAAGCAACTTTCTCGCAAAGTGAAGCATTCAGAGTTGCAGTAGGTTTCCACATGTAAAAACAAATTTAAAGTTTTAAATGTCTAAATCATATAGGCCACATACAGACTACAGCTGAATTTAGTTGTCACTTCACCTTTTATTGCTTCTAACTCTTATGTACTCACACAGTTCAGTAATTTACAGGAATGAAAACATTCTACAACTGACTCGAGAAAAAATCAGGTAGTGAAACTCTATGCAGTGTGTATGGAACTGAACTGAACAACTAGACTTATTCTGTATCAGAGCTGTGTCTTCTGTATGTGCAGTGCAAGAAATCACAAGGAAACGTTTTGACTCAGTATTGCCAGAAGAAAAAAAACAAAAACAAAAAAAAAACACCGAAATGAGAACAAGCCCATAATAAACTAAATTACAAACTCGTTATCTTGGAAATAAGCCACATACCAAAATATAGCAGCCTGCACCTGCTTACTTTATTAACTACATATACTGGATCACTTTAAGAGCAGAGGCCAAACAACAAGCTAAAACCTTTGCCCCCATGAAAATTATGAAATCCTTAGCAGCTGTTAAATCTAAACAAACCGTTGTCTATATTCTGCAGGTAGTATTTCAGTGTAGTATAGTTTGTGTTCAGCAGTGGTTAGTATAAGCGCTTTGTGAAACGGGTGACTTGCTAGACTTTCAAAATGGGGAAATCAAGGAAGCCCATTTAGCTGGAGCGTCTGTAATCTTTCTTAACAGATCAAATATTTGGTGTTTTAAGAACAACAGTCTATATCTGCAAAAAAGAAAAGTAGCCAATTAAGTAATGTGTCCAAACAACAAGGAACTACTGCAGCAAAGTCATGATTAGAAAAAATGGACATATGGAGCTCCAAGATGGACTTTAACATCTGTCCTGGCCAGTTCAATCACCTGATTTGAATATTATCAAACCACAATGGATAGTTTAGGAAAGAAATGTGAGAAGCAGATTCCCTCCTTCAACACCTATGAAACAACTGGCAGATGTTCTCCACTGAAGACTGATTTATTCAAAAGTTGTATAAATCTATTCTAAGAAGGTTAGAAGCTGTATTAAAAGCTAATGGTGGTAAAACACTTTAATAAAGAAATAGGGGAGAGCAGGGCACAACCTAAAGCAGGGCTAGTTGTAACATATACTACCGGTCAAAAGTTTGGGATCAGAACGTTTTTTATGTTTTTTTAAAGGAGTTTCTTATGCTCATCAAGGCTGCATTTATTTGATCAAAAATACAGAAATAAAAAAAAACAGTAATATTGTGAAATATTATTACAATTTAAAATAATGGGTTTCTATTTTAATATACATTAAAATCTAATTTATTCCTGTGATGCAAAGCTGAATTTTCAGCATCATTACTCCAGTTTTCAGTCTCACATGATCCTTCAGAAATCATTCTAATATGCTGATTTATTATCAGTGCTGGAAACTGTTGTGATACTGTGATACTTTTTTCGGGATTCCTTGATGAATAAAAAAGTTAAAAAGAAGAGCATTTATTTAAAATAGAAATCTTTTCTAACAATATACATTACCGTTCAAAAGTTTGGGGTCAGTATATTTTCAATCTTTCTTTTTCTGAAAGAAATTAAAACTTTTATTCAGCAAGGATGTGTTAAATTGATAAGAAGTGATAGCAAAGATTTATATTGTTAGAAAAGATTTATATTTTGAATAAATGCCATACTTTTAAACTTTTTATTCATCAAAGAATCCTGAAATCGCCGTTTCCAAAAAAAATATTTGGCAGCACAACTGTCTCCAACATTGATGATTCTAATAATAAATCAACATATTAGAATGAATTCTGAAGGATCATGTGACACTTTAGATTGTAGTAATAGCTGATGGAAATTCAGCTTTGCATCACAGAAATAAATAATATTTTAAAGTATATTAAAATAGAAACCCATTATTTTAAATCGTAATGATATTTCACAATATTACTGGGGGGTTTTTTCTGTATTTTTGACCAAATAATGCTCATCAACAACCTTGATGAGCATAAGAAACTTCTTTAAAAAATATATTAAAAATCTTACTGATCCCAAACGTTTGACCGGTAGTGTAGTTTAAAAGTTTCCACAAATGTTAGAAAAATAAAACTGTATTTGTATAATGTATATAATATATATAATGTATTTACTAGTTGTCATATCAACACTACAGTGAAAATTTTCAATAATTTTTGGAAGATATCACTGAATGTTCAATTGTAGCAAAAGTAAATTTAAATGTTACAACATAATTGTTGGTGTTTATCTAAAATGAGACAAATCTGCTATTGTTTTAATCTCCAATCTGTTATTTAGCCGTTTAGATTAAAGTTAGATCCGATTTAAATGCTAACTGCGCAGGTGGGGCACATTGTAAGACTGTTAAAACATGCCTCGCTATTAGAATGTTATTCTATGAAGGAATCAACATAATGTTCATACACTGTGTTCTGTTACGTTCACGAATGCTATTGAGAAACAGGCGAAGAAAGACCTGAAAGGGGAAGAACCTGAAAGTTCAGAATGTATTATTTTAAGAAATATAAAGCATTTGTACTGGCTTGTCTATTTTGTCCCCTGTTGCGTGTGGAGGAAACGGTGTGTTGTATTTAGCTCTGTGTTTTTCTGAATACCTGACTGAATGTTTCTTCATCTATTTGCACACAATATTTTGAATATGTGGTATAGCTATTTTATGGTGTGTTTACTGTCAAACTCCAAAATTAGTTATCTTTTTATTATTAAATAATGCTGTTATTTTATATGAAAAAAAGTTGTAAAAATTATTTTGTATTTAATTGACAAAATGTTTTAGTTTGCCTTGCACAAATATATTTTTTATAAGAACAGAAAACATTTTAAGCTCTTATATGTTTAACTATGGGGCATGTTGTCACATTTCACTTTCACTCTTTTGGGGGAAAAAGATTTAAAAAAGTATACAGTGTATTAATGAAACAAGACCACATATTTGCACTAGTACTGAACCCCAAGTACAACCCCTCCAGAAAAGTTGGGACATTTTGTGAAATGCCATAAAATCAAGAATATGTTATTTTTTCATTCTCTTTAACCTTTATAAAATTGACTAAAGTGCAAAGATTTTTTACAAAGTGAAGATGCTCCTTTTATACCCCCATTACCAATTCAGCTGCTTACTGTGAACTGTTTCAAAACAGTTCGGATATTCTATAACATTTTCACTTTTATTGTGCCTCTGTCCCAACTTTTTTTGGAGTGTGTTGCAGCCATCAAAATCAAAATTTGTTTATATTTACAAAACACATTTAAGTTGGTCAGTGAAAACTTTGGAAATCTTTTCTTTGTACTTTTGTCAATTAAATAAAAGTTAGAGAATGAACACTTTACAGATTCTTGATTTTGATGAAAGCCAAAAAGTGTTAGGGTGTGCCCCGCTTAACATCTAAATCTATTATATTCTAACAGCCTAGAAATAAACGTGACAATAACAATACACAGCCAGTAATTTGCCCACTTGTTTTAATTCAGTGTCTATGAAGTCTTGCGTTTTTTTTCACTGTTTGCTGGTTGGTTTGGTCCAAGACTTAAAGACACTGTACTTCAGAAACCAAGGCTGCTGAAAAAGTGGTCAGGAAAAAGCTTGTGGAATAACGTTCTTACCCACAGACAGGAGATGCCAGGTGACTGCCGGTGTGGCAAAGCAGGCGAAGACATCGTCAGTGCTGGTGAAGTGTGTGAGGTGAGGGGAGGCCACGGCCTGACCCCGACACTGACCCCACATCAGCACCTGACCGCTCTGTGTTTTTGCCGCTGATGTGTGACTGGTGTGACATGCAGCAACCTCCACCATTCTGCAGGAGACAAATGAGTGATGCAGATGCTGCTGTTATATGATCAAACATGTTAAAGCTTTTTTTATATGTTCGATATAGATGATACATGACATTTTTGTTTGGTAAACATTAAAACTGGCAGGAAACGACAATGAACAACCCACCACATACAATAATTCATTGTTTATAATGAAACATTTATTCAAAAAAAAAAAAAAAAAACCTCTAGTACTGGGAGAAACTACAATATACAGAATTAATCAAATTGAATGGCACAAATATATATATATATATATATATATATATATATATATATATAATTACACAATAATTATTTTAGATTAATCTAAGCATATTCAGGTACATTAATGTGTAATATTCTGCTGCTTCTATGTTCTCACACACACACACACACACACACTGATGAGCCAAAACATTATGAACACTGCAAGCACCATATGTGTTTGAGTTTGTGTAGTAAACCAAACTAGACCATTCATTCACACAGAGACAAGTAGAACATGCAGACTTATAAGCACCATGCACTAACTGCCTGCTTTCACATTTATTTCTGCAGTGTGATAGGCTGTTAGATTAATCCATATCAAGTAAAAATGTCCAGAGTCTGTCATTGTTATCAACATAAATTTAATTGCGGTCTAAGGCTAGAATGTTATACAATATATAGTGATATAATGTAAATTTTGATCATACATAATTTCTGATAAATTTAAAAATGTAAATCTGAGTATGAATGAAAGTCAAATGGCACAGTAAAACTTTGGGCCATGTTCTTTGCCAAGTCTTCAACATTAAAAAGTGACAGATATATACAAAACCAAATGATTTCAAATGATTACTACTAAGCAAAAATACTTTTTTGCTATTAAAAAAATACTACTTGCTATTGTTAACATTAAAGAAATGCATGACAGGAACTAAGGGTATGAATTCCAGTATGTCTAAAATGTCACCCAGATGTGTTCAAATGCACAGAAAATCATGTGAGATGACAGGCAAATTATTTCCGCCATATCAACTGTTAAATCAGTCGGGCGGGAGGCTGCGCTTTGAATCTTACCTTTCTTTGTCCATGTTGATGAGGGTGGGCACAGCCTGGTTGCTTTTGTTCCCAGTACCCAGCTGCCCGTATGAGTTTGCACCCCAAGAGTAAACAAATCCTTCGTCTGTAAGAGCCAGTGTGTGTGCATATCCACATACCACCTGTAAAAAAAAGACAGTTCAAGGCTGATAGAAACACATTATTTACTGGCATATCTGCCACTTATGGTTCAATTATTTTGCAACTGAATGTTTACAGTAATGCAGGGTAATTGAGATAAATGTGAGTATTATTTGGCAACTCACGTGGTTTTGGCAGGGCGGCCATAAGCTGTTTCAGCTGTTTTTAGACCACTGATAAGACTGACATGACCATATATATATTTTTTTTTTTTTCTTTGTCAAATATTACTTATAATTCTATTTGCTGTAATTTGTCTATGGGCCATTAAAAGATCATACACAATACACAGATCATAGCAAATAATTTGACTTAATACCAGGGGTGTTTTTACTAAAGAGATGGTGCCAGCTCAAAAAAACAAAAAAAACAAAAGGATTATAAAATAATTCAAAGAACAACAATAAAACAGGACTTATGTTAAATTAATATTTTTTTCATTATCTGAAATAGGGCTTAATTAATTGAAAATATAAATAGATTTGAAGAAACTTAAAACATAAATGTTTAAAACATAAAATAAGCTATAAAATAAGTTAAAGTACAAAAATTAATAAAAGTAAAACCGAAATAAATATAAATTAAAGTTAAATAGGCATTGAAAAAAAAGAAAAACCTAATAAAAACTGACAAAAGCATATAACAGAAGTACCATTTTTAGATAAAATAAAAACTTAAAATAAAATTAAAGCTAATTCAAAACATCAAAATATACTGCAATAGTATATAAACAATACTAAAATAACACTGCATTTTACTGTATTAATACACTTATTTTTGAATTAATGTGAAAAATAAATAAATGCGCATAAAATGAAACTTTGATGTGACGGCTTTAATAAAATGTGTGTTAATACGTAGAATATATTATATTTTAATTTAATGTATACTATATTGTTCGCTGCAAAGTGAAAGCCATCACCTAAGCCTTTCTTACAGACGCCACCTCATTTTAGAACACACCACATTCCACTGATTAATACCCAGAGGTCTTTGTTTGTCACCTGTACAATGTTGATTCCCTGTAAGGCGGCGATCCGGCAAGGGGTTTGCTGGTTGCCATTGTTACCCAAACCAAGCTGCCCATTGCAGTTATAACCCCAGCCGTAAGTCTGTCAACACAGAGCCTTGAGATTAACCATTTGCTAATTAAAACCTGTAATGTACAGTAACAATAATTACCAAAAAAAAACAAACAAAAAAACAACTACAATTATCATTTTACTATGAAAACATGAAAGGAAACACTGTCAATATTAGGTGTGAGAAAATTATCACTGAGACGTGTTGAAGGCATAATAAGGCACAACAAAACTCACAGTTGACAGTTAAGACAGTTACAATCAACAACGGCTGCATATAAAAAGACTAAGTAAAAGAACTAAATATCATATCCTGACAGCATGTCAACATTTTCTAACAGCATGCTCATTAATTACAGATTACTACTTTAGAGCAAATAATTATTTAAAACACACTCAATAAATCAAAAATATTTAATCATGCCCCCTGACACATGCACATTCTATAATAAAGAATTTTATTTTCTTCATTTGGTGGCTAATCCAGCAAATAGTAATACATGGGATTACTTGTGAAAACATATAATCTAATTTATTTGATTGTCATCTGTAAATCTTGAGTAAACTCTTCTTGTTATTTAAACTCACCTCCCCATTGTCCAGAACGGCCATAGAGCAGAGCTGTCCACAGGCAATGTTGACCACCACCTTATTCTGCAGGCAGCTGCTGACCCTGCGTGGGGTGGGCTGGTTGGCCGTGGATCCAGAGCCCACCTGCCCAGAGTTGTTGTATCCCCAAGCATACACCTAAGAACAAGGGAGGACAGGAAACAGAATTTAAAAAAAAAATGCAAATAAGTAACTGTAGACTGTTCAAGTAGCTGTTTTAAAAAAAAAAAAAAAGCATGAAATAATCGGAATGCAAGTTAAAGCGACCGGTGCAAATCATTTGAACTCTGTGTCTGTACATCATAAATAAAATGAGGCAGTAGTTTACTGCTAATTCGCTCAGTTTACAAGCAGTTTTGCTCGTGTCCGGTGTAGGTGTTAGTCTTCAGTGTCACATGATCCTTCATAAATCATTCTAATATGCTGATTTGGTGTCCAAGCCACATTTCTAATAATTACCAATGTTGAAAACACTGTGAAAATGTGCTGCACATATTTTTGTGAATATATTTGTGATAAAAAAAAAAAACATTTATGCTATCATTGTATGAGTACATTTTTGTTTCGTGAACCTTCTGTAAGATTCACAAACTTTGTTTGTTACTGTCATCTCCTGCAGTTTTATCCCATGTTCTGCCACTCCTTCAATAATGCCTTAAAGAAATAGTTCCCCCAAAAATGAAATTGATGTTTATCTGCTTACCCCCAGGGCATCCAAGATGTAGGTGACTTTGTGTGTGACATCTGTATGTGCTCTGGCGTAGTTTGCGCAAGCGCCGGAAGCGATCTGTCATGCGTATACGTCACTCATTGTTTACACAGTGTACAGAGATTGTGGGTATGACGGCTAATCAAAATGGTAATTACTTGTGCTTATCCTGATTGTTCAAACCGACTTAAACCTAAAAGATTACGTTTGCTCGCACAAACTCACCCGGCAGTGTCGACTTTTCACATATTGCACATACAGGTGTCACGCTCCAGATGCCGTGCACGCACTCAGGGCAGTTGGACATAGTGGTGTATTAGAGGTAAAAAATACTGTTCAGTTTCTCGCACAAACCAATCGTTTCGTGTCTTAGGACATCAATGTAGTGTCACAAGCCGAAGGGTTTAATTGGGATTTGTCTGTGTATGTTTCTTTTACTCTCAAAGATTGTGTGCCCATTGACTTGCATTATAGGACTGACAGACTGCAACGGTTTGAGTTAAACATCTTTGTTTGTGTTCTACTGAAGAAATAAATTCACCTACATCTTGGATGCCCTGGGGGTAAGCAGATAAACATTAAATTTTCATTTTTGGGTGAACTATCCCTTTAAGCGTTCCCAACTACAGCTTTTTGCAAGAACACTCAGTTTTGAATGTCAGCCAACTGGGAATCACAGCTGCTCCGTCTTTTTAATCAAGTACCTCATTGACTTCACTCATGTTTCAGTAACTTCCTTGGAAACTTCCGAACATTCCAGCTAGTCATTTTCAGGAACCTTGTGTTAGAAATGTTTGGGGATTTGCATGTCCACAGGAAACTCCTTCTTCTTTTATTTATGATGTTGAACATGTTAAGTAAGTGCATTTGAGTTGCCCATTTCTGGTAATTTGCCAAAAATGGTGAATATTTGTGCAATGAATCTTTTATTAACAACTTTTACATATGTATTAAGTACATTTACATATTTATGTACTTTCTAAAAGTACCCTGCAGTTGTACTTTTAGTATACTAAATTGGAACAAAATCTTTTGTACATAATGCACTTTAATTATGCGGAAGTAGTGCTGAAGTCCAACTAAAGATATACTTAAGTATATTTGATTGTGCTAAAGTGGAACTACTGCAAGTATCCTTTAAGGTACACTTTAAATATCTTGCATTTAAAAAAAACAATATTATTCAAAGATCATACAATCCTCATCAATTCATAGCTTTCATGTCACGTGACCGGTTCGAAGACTTGGAGGGCAAAACATCCATAGAACTGCGGGACAAGCCTGTCAATTTTCCATCCGTTTCACAGCCGCAAATATTTAGATCACCACTCAAAAGAATGCAAAAGGTATGTGAACAAAATGCAAGTTTTGGCCATTTGCAATCCATATTAAGCACTTGCACAAATATTTCAATCATTTAACAGTGCGACAAAACATTGTAAAAACACTTAAAGTGCCTTAATATATTTTAAAAAGTAATATTAAAAGATTCGGCAATCACCATTTTAATGAGGCATAATTTACATAGACAAAACAGATGAGGCCGGAATATGAACGCAATCCGCTTAATGGTTCAGTATTGGTTTTCTATGGGAAATGATTTGTGAAACTTTGCACATTTGTGTTTATATAGCTGTCGGTCAGTGGAGCAAAGTTTCCTTTTGCCCTCCAGGTGGACGTTCCTATAAGGGTGTGACGTCACGTGAAAACTATCAATAGTGACATTAAAACACATTTTGGGCTTAATATTAAGAAATGTGCATTGTGCACAAGTAGTAATCCAAATAAATCATTTTTATATCAGGTCTCGAGCAGTATGTACTGTAAGTAAATATGTAAATAGATTTGAACTATACTTAGGATGAAATAAATATTTCAAATAAATTTTAAATATAATTACTTTTTTACTAGGAAAGTGAAAACAATTAGACAGAACAGTGGTTCTGCACTATTAGAGCCATATAAAATAGCTGCCTTTATATTTTAGGAAGGGGTCCCTCACAATATAGTATTTAGGGCTCTTTGACATGAAAAAGATTAAAGGACAAAAACCGTTGTATAAATATATAATGTATAATGATATAAAGACATCAAAAACTGTTGTATAAAAGTATAAAGACATAAAGGCATTCAGTATAATGATAGTAAAAGAGCAGTATTATATGGAGGATAACACAAAAATAAAAAGTTAACTGCAACTTTTTGTGAGGAAAACAAATAAAACTAAGAATTCTGAGTTTATATCTCCCCCACCCCCAACCCAAAGAAGAAAAGAAGAAGAAGAAAAAAACGCTGAAATTGTGGGATGAAAAGTCGTTTTGTTGTGTGATTTATTGTTTTGTTCTGCGAGATGTAAACTCAGAAATGTGGGGGGAAAATCCAGAAAAAAAAGAGTTTCCATTTCCTCATTTTTTGTTTGATAAAATCCTAATCAGCAACCAGCATCTCTCATTGTTTTTTTTGTTTTTTTTTTACCTCTCCCTCTGTGGTGAGGGCTATGGTGTGATGAGAGCCACAGGCCACCTCTGTCACCCTCTTGCTGATGAGGTTGGTGGAAACCAAGGCAGGAGTTAGACCATGGTTGGTGGTGCCATTACCCAGCTGACTGTAGCCATTGTGACCCCAGGCATAAACTTCTCCATCTACAGACACAGAAGACAAGATACAGATCTGAAGATGACAAAACTTTGGCTCAGGTCTTTAATTAGGAGACAAACACACTGGAAAAGCAGATCTAGAACCTACTATACAAGGCCTAAATTAACAGTGCCAAACAAAAAACAAAATTGGCTTTGGTGAGTATAAAACTGAACTTAAACAGCTGACATGCGTGATTTAATCAAAGGCACAGGCCTAATGTTGACCGTCTGAAAACATCTGCTGTGACTTAACTTTTACCTCAGTGGAAACTGAATCATTTCATGTTTATCAGGTATAAAAATATGTTGCTTTCCAAAACTCATGTTGCAACATATAGAATATTTTTCTCATATTACAAACTATAAAATCAGACTGGTTGATCATTTGTTTTGATTTTGCCATCTGTCATCAGACTGCATAGATGTTTAGTCAATCCTAATAAGTGTTTTTAAAAGGCCTCCTGAAGGTTTTACCACAAAACGAAACCATTTAAAGCAGAGGTGGGTGAAAAAATCTTATATTGATCTTATAACACACAATCACAATTCACAATCGGAGTAGCGATCTTCCTCATTTTGAAATGTGCTATCTAGAACATTCAGACTGAAACAAGCCAATGGACTTACCTATATGAAAAATGTAAAACTCTATCGCATTAAAGAATCGGTTAAAACACTGCATAGTCTTCACTGTATGAATTAAATATAAACAGATTCATAAATCTACTAATGTTATTCTGTTAAGAGCAGTGAGTGGCTTTCTGTTTGTCTTTTGTTGTTTGATTTAAGACCAATTGCATGGATCTAATACATTCATCCGCTTATAAAGAGGGACAAAAGCGCAATGCTTTAAAGGAAAGAAGCAGCACTGATTATCACATTTTCATTATCATTGGAAGCCAAATTTGAAATTGAAACTGAAATTTGATTAATCACACAGCCTAGCTAGCTCACAATGATACGTCAACACTCAAGAAAAAAAACATTATATAAACGTGATACAATTTGAGCTCAGCCATCTAGTAGCCAGTCAATGTTTTAGTTTTAACATCATTATGAGGACATGAAAGACTCACTTGAAAAGTAGACTGTGGATGTCTTCAAGATCGAGCATTGCTAATGGCATTATATTAAACAGATGACAACTCAGTACACTGACCTCAGATCCCACACAGGCCTAATCTGATACATAGTCAAGTCAGCCAAATCATGTCTGAATGCTGAATACATCTCCCATGAAATTCTGTGATGTAATCTCAAGAAGACTCATAAACACTAGATTGAAGATTAAACTTCAGTGTGATAATGTACTACCACGACATGCCTTTAACACAATCCCTGATGTAAAAAGCTTGCTAAAACTCATAAATATTTTTAATATTTTATATATATTAATAATTAAAACATGGTTTAGACATTATACTTCTATACATGCTCTTGACGCTTTCATTACAACTACAAGACTTCATTGCAACTGCAGCTCACCATGTTTTTATATTTTCCTCATAATAATTTTCAAATTCTGATCACACCCACTTCCATAAGGTCTGTTTATATACATTTGCTATCTTGATATACTAGTATAAATATCATTAGGAATGTATGGGGGCGGGGAATGTCCTGCTTATATATTATAATATCTGACCCCTCATATTAGGGCTGCACAATAATATATAATATTAATAATAATATATATTTATGATAAAAAATTATAATATTCATGAGTTTTCACCATAGAAGGATTTCTAATTTCACCATCCTGCAACCAGAATGATTTGGAACAGGCAAATACCAAATCATCGCCATTGTTTCATGTAAAAAAATCTGTCCAACCTGCAGTGGCGATGACCATGTGTGGCCCTGTGCCATAGCTTAAAGACACAATTTTTTTCCCACACAAGATGTCTATCCGCCTGGGCTCAATGGTGCTTTGCGTGTCCCCGAGTCCCAGGCAGCCACTGCAGTTCGTCCCCAGTGCAAACACCTGTAGGTGACACACACAAACACATGAGTTAGGTTGTTTAACACTTTACACAAACTTCTCATTATGTTTATATTATCTTTATTAATAGTTAGAAATTAATCTTCACATAAACTATAAATTGTATATGAATAAACTATAAACTGAATACAGATTTATTTTCTTGTTTGATTTACATCAATGAAAGACTGCAGCAGGTTTCACTTTAAATGCAGTGCTGTCTCTTTAAAATCTGATGTGCATGAAACGGCTGAACTGACACACATCCGATTTTCTTACCAGTTATTTACGGTCATTTAGTACATTTTAACTCACTTAAGACTGTTTATGAGGTTACTCGCCCAAAAATGTTGGCATTTGGCAAAATTTTGTGTTTTTGTTCACAAGCTCACTGCACTACAATCGTGCTTCACAGACAACGTGTCAGCACAGAATTAAGTTCTCTTTTGCGACTTATTGCGCTTGATAGCATGTTCATATAATCTACTGTACCGCAAGACAAAGGGATACCACACTGTAAAAAAAAAAAAAGTTGAGCCAACTTAAAATTAAGGCAACCAGCTTCAGCAGATTTTTGAGTTTTCTCAACTTGTTGTTTTAAGTTTATACAACAAAAATTTGAGAATCTCCCACAAAAATAAGTTGAGCAAACTCAAAAATCAACTGAAGCTGGTTGCCTTAAAATTTTAAGTTGGCTCAACTTTTTTTTTTTTTTTTTTACAGTGCAGGGGAAAAAATGGATGCTGTGATAAATACAGTAAATATTTTTAAAATGAAAAAAATAAAATAAAAAAAGAATCACAATTACCATGTTAATTTTGACAGCCCTACTTATAGTTTATTATGCCACTGACTCTCACTCAGTATTCAGAGAATATCAGTCAAGACCATGTGTGTATATTTACAGAACAGATAGTTCTGGTTTTAAAATCTGACTGGATGAGAGACAATCAGCCTCTGAAGGGTCAGCTCTGACTCCTCCTTCTAACATAACTCCAAAGTGTTTACACAGCATTCTTAAAAGCACTTTGTGCTGTCAATTCAGCACTTGATCCCTACTTACAGTATGTGCATGAGATACATGAGATTAAAGAGTCACTTTAATGAAAAAGCTTTTGTTGAAAAGATAATATGGTACCTTAAGTGCTGTGACTGTCCATGTTTTATTGTGGTTAAAAAGCATGAAAGGAAAACAGAGCTAAAAAAGGAAGTGGCCAGGCTCAGGACGTGCACCAGAGCTCCTCTCAGGAAGCAAACAAGGCATGTGTTAGTATTATGAGCCTAAATATAGCTTTATCTATCTGCTTATCACCAGCCCAAGATCACTCTGCCTTTGTCTCTGTCCTATCAGTACATGTGTGCAGATCTCAACAAAACATTTTTTTTCTACTGTAGCTTAGATTTTTTTTACTTCAATTTTTTTACTGCCTGACAAAATTTTCACGGCCTTTATTTGATCAAAACAACAGTAAAAAATGTTTAAATTTACCTTAAATTTGAAAACTATGGCAAACAACTACTAATTTGTTTGTAATTATGAACGTATTCTTACTGAAGCATACTTATCATTGAGTCCTGATGTGTGTGAGAGAGCAAGAGCTCCACCCAACATAATGTAGATTTTCCAGCAAGGATGTGTACTCATTTACGGTTCATCTGTCCACTAAAAGCTTTCAGCATGTCTGTACCTCATCATTGACAGTAACGTAGATAGCCTCATTCGCAGCGCTACCGAACACACAAGCTTGGCGGATGAGCCGCAGTTCCTCAGGGGGCAGGAGGGCAAACACCGGCCACTTTCCCACGTCCAACATACTACTCTGTGATATAACACATATACTCACATTAAGAAAGCATTAACTGCATCTTGAAAAGTTATTAGCATTTTTGGGTACATCTCTCTCTCTCTCTCTATATATACACACACACACACACACACACACACACACAGTATTCCCTAAACTGCAATGAAGTATCACATTTACCTCTATGTTCATTAATATGTATTAACGTGGTATCATGCTGTTCTTGGAAATAAGTACTATGGTAACGCAAAAGTGCTCTATTATCAAGGAAATACCATGACATTTGAATATAAATAAAATATTCACATTTTGAACTGAAATTCTAGAGTTACATTGCCACTTTAGTTAACACATATTGCTAGCTGTCAGACACTTGTTAGTTTAACTGACGTAAATAAAATAAATCCTTACAAAATAAATTATAATAATAATGTGTCCAAACAAACAGCAACCTTTAAAATAATAATAATATTAAACGTCTAGTCAGGGTTATGAAGTATAAATTAATGTTTATGTAAATTAACGGGCGTGTTGTTATTCAGCTGCTGTTAGTTAGCTAACAAGCTAACAATCGTTTACATTCATAACACCTCACGTGTTTATAGAAATAAAAACAGTCCACAAGTCTGCATAAGCCTCAAGCTAAGATGTTCAATTACACAAATGTACCGCTCAATAGCAGCTGTTATAACATATCTAAAGGTGTTTGAATGAGTAAAGCTGCTAGCTGATGTTAGCCGGCTGCATAGATTGGCGTCGTGGAGAAGTGTCAATCCAACTGAGCGCGCGGTTTTACAATACAAACTCTCTAAATGTTTACCTTGTGTTAACTTAAACTCCCAAGTCTTCATTCCGGGTGACAGAGGATGATGTAGATATGGTAAAGCGGTCAGTTTTGCATGACTACGAGTGAGAAGAGCAGAGCTGTTGATGTGCCCAGTCTTCTCAGCTGGCTGCCAGTGTGTCATATGGGTGGATTTGACCCACACAGGATTAGAGCCAAACTTCCCTCACAAACAAATTACCATGGCAACTACAGTAAAATCGCACATTTACTACAGATATTGGCACTACTGTAAATTATAAATTGTGGTTAAATCTGAAATAGCCTATTAATGATATACAGAAGCTATTTTAAGACATAAATAAGACCATTAAAGTCATGACTAGTGACATGAAAAGTATTAAAAAGAACAATGGCACACAAAAATTATGGTTTGGTACATTTTTGATTCAGCAGCGGAAACTTTATTCTTTTTTATTAAACTTTGGTGTACTGAACAAATAGTGGCTTTAAATTAAATGTTCTTAAGCATAAAAAAATCTATCTCAGCTAATGCTATAAACTATACGAGGAACCCTATTACTCCTTGTATACTAAATAACTGTACTTCAATAATTACTCCTTGTATACTAAGTAAATAAAATTCTGTTTTGGACCCGGAAATGGAGGCTTGGTATGAGATGTGTAAGAAAATATTTCTTCACACAAGTGTTTTATGGACAAAATACTGACAATTGTCAGTATGAAGTGTTGCTGTCATAGATGAATTAAAACAAATGAACGATGGAACGATGTTCTGAGGTGAGGTGAGGTTGAAACTGTGAGCCCTGGTCCGCCTCAGTTGAAATCACATTTCAACAGCCAGGAGCCCCTAAATCATCACCAACTTTCTCCCAGGTAGCAATGGCCATGAAGTGAAATAATTGTGACTGCATTTCCATCAGGTGTGCGTTATTTCAAATATTCCTAATATGCGCAGTATGCAACTTGTGTCATACATAGTGTGACAATATGCCCTGGTCTCAAGCAACTGTGAACAATATCTTTTTTCCTGGGAAATAACTGTTTTTTTTTTGTTTTTTTTTTGTTTTTTAACCAAGACTTTGTGTCTATAAAAAAAACTGAGAAATACTGACTGGAGTAAAAAAAAAAAAAATAGTACCACCACAGTACATTTCTGTAATGATTATGTAAATGAATCCCAGTGCCTAGATCATATTTCATTCCAAATTTGCAAGAAATAAAAATATCAATAACATGCATTTAGAAAACAGATGGAGGGTGAAGGGTGAATTTCCATTTCATGCTGACTTCAAAGACAAACAACAACAACAACAACAAAAAACAACAACAACGTTAGGCCCATTAAAATGGTTTGCATTCCTCTTTTTTTTTAAACGACAATTGTACACATTTACCCTTCAAATTAAAATATGTGTTATATATTTTCTTACAAATTACAACTGTAATTTCTAAGGCCTGGAATAAACACATTTTGAAGGTGTGGTGCCATTCCTGGGAAATAATGTCAATTACTCAGTTACTAGTTACAAGAGTTTGGTTTTATGTTTGGTGTTATTAATTCTAAATGCATAAAATGTATTTATAAAACCTCCTCATTAAATCCTTACTCAAGATGTGAGGACTGGAAACACACTTCATTTTGGGAATGTCATGCATCAACAACAAGGAAATCTCAAGAGTAGAGCAGATCCAATCTGAGTTTACCTTGGAGCAAACAATGAATACTTCTACATATTTAAAAATAGTTTGATCCAACGTATCATAAGGTTTTAGTTTATGTAATGTGATATGGAGATGTTTGTATGCATACCGCTCCCGATACCTCCGGCAGCAGATCAGAGATTATTGGGTGTGTCTGTGGTTTGAGAAATTGAGTCATTTCTCCAGAGCAGCAGTTGTGTGTGGTCATGTCTTTATATGGCGTCCTCTCACTACTCTTACTGTTGCACAGGATTTAGCTTACATTTATGGGGACTGGACTATTTTGGACTTTGTGGATTTAGGTTTTTGGCTGCCTCTTCAAAGGTAAGTGCATTAGAATTTGTTAGATGAAGAAAATAGACATTGTTTCAATGGACTAATAGTGAGGTACTGTATATAATTTTACCATACACTCTGAAAAAAAGGGAGTTTTTCAAAGTGATGCCATAGAAGAAGCCTTTTGAGTTCCCCAAAGAACCTTTCAGTGAACAGTTCTTAATTTTTTTTTTCTTAGTGTGAAGAACATTTTAATCATCTAGAGAATCCCTTTTCTACCTAAAGGTTCTTCATAGAACCATCAAGGCCAATAACATACCTTTGTTTTTAATAGTGTGCATATTATTATAATTTATTCTAATGATAAGGGTGTTAAAAATATATCTTTGTAGATAGTGCAGATTGTATTAATGCAGTTCCTACAAATGTAAGATAATATGGGTTTATCTCTTCCCAGAGACAAACAGACCAGTCCAATATTTCCTGTGGGTCTTTGCTCAACAACATGTGTTCAAATGTGTTTTGTGTTTTAATGCAGCATTTATATAATCAAGAATGTGAATTAAACAGACTGTTATCAATAACAGCAGCCGCTGTAACTGAAAAAAAAAGCTAACTTCTCTGAACAAATCAAACTTTACTATGCTTGTATAAATTTGCCAATTTTTTTCATTTTCTTTACATGTCATACAGGCCCATACAGTTTGTGATCAGTCAGGGTTAATTGCTTTGGGTTGTCGTGCTGAAATATGATATTCACACACAAACCTCATTGCTTTTGCTTTGGGCAGTAATACATTTTACTGCAGATGTCAGATGTGGATTTTTGCTTTTTAGCTGTCCTAAATAGGTTACAATTCCAGTTTGAATTATAAAATCATTGCATTATAAAATGAACATCCAACTAATAAAAAGAGGATAGTTTTGACTGTTTTACAGATGTTTTACAGAAATATGAATAATAAAATATCCCATGTTTGGATATCACTTGTGTCCAACAGTATATGCAAATAATGCGTTGCATTCAGTTGTGTTCTGTGAATAAAATGTCAATTTTTAACATTTTGGAATAAAATGACGGATCCCTTTGTATTTCTTGGGTTAATTCCATAACTAGCAATTTATGTATCCTAAATACACCCATTTTTTTCATACACTTTTCTTTATAATTTGACAAAATTACAGCTTAATTGGAAATTATGCACATACAAAATATTTTGTCCTGAAGTTTTCTTCACATCACAACATGCTTTTCACTGACAGTGTTGTATACTTAACCCAGTACCAAGTAAAACCTTTTAAGGACTAAATTGCTGTTTGTAATTGAAATAATGCCACAACTGAGGGAAAGGTTTTGAAAAATTAATGTAAGTCATCTTCACCCATAGTAAATACTGAAATATTTATTTATTTGCATGTATATTTCACTCTTCACAATTCATAATATATTCTGGATTTTCACAGTTTCACACTGAAAGAAAAAAATCTGAAGTAAAAACTATTTTTTTTCTTAGAGTGCAGCCTTGAAACAAGGGTAAAACAATAACATTTGTACAAGAGAAATGGATTAAAAACCTGCAAAGAAATCAGCTTTCAAAGTTAAATTAAACTAAGGTTTAAATGTGAAGGAGTAGTTCACCCCAAAATTAATATTTTCTAAAGATTTGATAGATAGATGAGTTTGTTTCTTCACCAGAACAGATTTGAGAAAATGCATAATTACTTCACTTGCTCACCAATAGATCATCTGCAGTGAATGGGTGCCGTCAGAATGAGAGTCCAAACACCTAGTCCACAAGTGATCACAATAATCCACAAGTGATCAATACGACTCCAGTCCATCAATTAATGTCTTGTTAAGCAAAAATGCTATGTGACTGTACAAAACAAATCCATCATTAAGGCATTTTAACTTCAAACCATTACTTCCAGTTATCAATAAAACTGCTTTCTCCAGTGAAAATCATCTCATCTGAATTAGGGGAGAGAAATATGCACCGATCAAGAAACATTTACAAGCAAAAACAGTCCAAAACAGTTCTAAACAAATAAGTTGGTGGATTTTGACGTGAAAGGTCAACAGAAGGAATTTTCGGATGAAGTAGTATTATGGATTATTCACTTGTAATTTTGGCTGCATGGAAGCAACAGTTTCAAGTTAAAATCATCTTAATGATAGATTTGACAAACACACAGCTTTTCACTTAAAGGTAGGGTAGGAGATTTCGAAAAGGCTAGCTTTGAAAGCATAAGATCCCAGCCTCCCTGAAAATCACTCTTCAAAGCCGATGCCTCCTCCAAGACACATGACCATGCACAGGCAGACCAGCGAGACGATGAGAGACATCGTCCCTCAGACCAAGGGATATGATTGGATAAACATTTCATGGTCCTACTCCTTCCACGGATAATATGAATACATGAATGCATTTAGACCACTAAACTTAGTGATTGAAGTGAAGTGAAGTGTGAAAGTGAAGTGACATGTGGCCAAGTATGGTGGCCCATACTCGGAATTTGTGCTCTGCATTTAACCCATCCAAGTGCACACACACAGCAGTGAACACACACACACTGTGAACACACACCCGGAGCAGTGGGCAGCCAATGCTGCGGCGCCCGGGGAGCAGTTGGGGGTTCGGTGCCTTGCTCAAGGGTCTTACCTCAGTTATGGTATTGAGGGTGGAGAGAGCACTGGACATTCACTCCCCCCACCAACAATCCCTGCCGGACCTGAGTCTCTTCTAGGAAACTTTAGGAACCATTAGGCCACGACTGCCTATAATTGGCAGTCCTGATTCCTATCAGGACTTTCAACCAACAACAACAAAAAAATGTTTTTGAACCAAATCACCAACCCTGCCTTTAATTGATTGACTGGAGTTTTGTGGATTTCTTAGCTGTTTGGACTCTGCCGACATTCTGACGGCACCCATTCACTGCAGAGGATCCAATGGTGAGCAAGTTACGTACTGTAATGCTAAATTTCTCCAAATCTTTTCCAATGAAGAAACAAATTCATCTACATCTTGGATGGCCTGTAGGTGAGTAAATTTGCAGCAAATTTGATATTTTTTTTAGCAATCTATTACTTTAGTATAAAAGTTTTAATCAAAATCAACCATTGGGACATAATAGTGCCTGAAACATCCATATATTTAGCTGTCTAATTTGAAAATGGTTTAGATTCCTTATTCATTTAAATGTGATCTCTCTGATTTTGTTCACAGAATTTCCCAACCCAACAATGAGTCCTTATTCATCGAATTTCACAAAATGCTCCATCAGCGATTTCAAGCGCACCGTCTACCCAATTGCCTATCTCTTCATCTTTTCCCTTGGGCTTGCTGGCAACCTCATATCTCTGTTCTTCTTTGTTTCCTCATCGTTCAGAAGAAAAGCGTCTTTTTCTCCAGTCAACATCCTCATGCTCAATCTCCTTCTATCTGATCTGATGATGGTGTGCTCGCTGCCGTTTCGAGCCACCTACTATCTCATGGACTACTGGGCCTTCGGAGACATCACCTGCCGGATCATGTCCTACGTCTTCTACATCAACATGTACGGCAGCATCTACTTCCTGGCGGTTTTGAGCATGGTTCGCTTTGTGGCCATCGTGAAGCCCTTCACATACGTGCGCTGGCAAAACTCTAGGAGAGCCTGGGCATTATGCATTGTCATCTGGCTGATCGTGTCTGTGGCGTCCATCCCGCTTCTGAAAGCTGGGACTTATGTGGAGTCTAATCAGACCAAATGCCTGGATCTGAGGCCATCCCAGGTGGGGACCATTATCATGTTGAATCGAGTGGTTTTGTTTTTAGGCTTCATTATGCCCTTCATGGTCATCTCAGTATGTTACATTTTTGCAGCCTTGTATTTGCTAAAGCTAAAGAAGACCAGGCAGAATCAAAGATCTCAGTTCAATCACAAGAAGTCCTGCTCTCTCGTCATTATTGTTCTGCTGATTTTTCTCGCGTGCTTTATGCCGTATCATGTCGTCCGAACTCTGTTTTTGGAGGCTGAGATGGACATTCATAACAATGGTTATGACGAGTCCTGCCATTATATTGAAAGTCTGAGAAAGGCAGCGGTCATCACACACTGTCTGGCCTCAGGAAACAGTTGCCTGGATCCACTGCTTTTCATTTTCGTTGGGGAAAACTTCATTAGCTTTTGGCGACAACATACACCGAGAAGACAGAGTTGTATAATTGAGCAGAATGTGAAAGTGTTGGAGAAGATAAAAAACAATGATTTAGATAGACGTTTTAAACTGTAGAGTGCTTGGGACCTGTTGCAACTTGAGGGGGAAATTCCTGGAAAAGACCATTTCCTATATCTGGTGGATCTGCTGTCCCATGCAGGAAGAACTCGATTAACCTCCAGCAGGAAAGCACTGTTTCCATTCCATGGGTTCAAGAGAACAAAACTGATAATTATATTAAATCTTTTGCGCACGCATTTCAGTTTGACTAAAACAACATGATAGTATGCAATGATGTTGATCCACTGGTCCATGTGGAGTCAAAGTTACTTGAGTTTTATGTTGTGCATAGAGGAATTTACTTGGTGCATGTGTTTCCAGTTTAGTTTATGTGCATGCCTTCTTTTCAGATAATAATTATCTGCCTAAATTGGACACATGTTTATTATGCATTTTTTTGTAAGGACCTACATGACAGTAAGTGCTTACATGTGTGCAGTTCAAAAGGATTCTTTTGAAGTACATTAGTGTTGATGATATCTTTTAAACTTGTTTTGAGGTTATACAACTGAACTCACCAAGTTTGCAGTTATTTTTCATGATGTAATGTAAATGATTCAAAGATTTTTTTAGAGTATTATACCGCTTATTTACTCTCTCTCTCTCTCTCTCTCTCTCTCTCTCATCTATCTATCTATCTATCTATCTATCTATCTATCTATCTATCTATCTATCTATCTATCTATCTATCTATCTATCTATCTATCTATCTATCTATCTATCTATCTATCTATCTATCTATCTATCTATCTATCTATCTATCATCTATCTCCAATTTACCACAATTGAAAAAAAAAAAAATGCAGGATTGCCAAAACTGACCTGTCTATGGAATTTTTGTATTAATTATTTATCATTATTCATTGTTAAATTGTGGATATTTATACATACATTTACAACTGTTGGTTATTCTCTGTAATGTTAAAATACAATAAAATAAGACAATTGTATTTTAAAGTATTGGAGGAACTGTCTATACATAAAAAAAATCTTTCTGCAGTGCACAGATTAGCCTATTTAGGAGAATGAAAGGCATTGGTATGAAAAGAGTCATATCTATCATATATTTATACACACACACACACACACACACACACACACACACACACACACACACACACACACACACACACACACACACACACATATATATATATATATATATATTTATTTATTTTTTTCAGATATTTTGATATTTTGACTGACACATGATGATCATTCTAATATACCGTTTTGCTGAAATATTTGTTATGAATTACTGAAACATTATTATGAATGATGAAAAAAGTTGTACTTTTTGTGTAATTTTTTATAGAAAGTGTGACACTACCATTCAAATGTTTGGGGCACACAAGGTTAAAAGAATACAACTTTTGTTGAGCAAGAATGCATTAAATTATTAAAAATAACAACAACAACAACAGCCAAAGGCATTTATAATGTTACAAAATATTTCCATTTCAAATAAATGTTCTTATGAACTTATGAAGTTTAGTATGGCTTCTATAAAAATATTAAGCAGCAACATAATAATAAAAACACTATTAATTACTAAGCACCAATAATAGCTTAGATTCCCAAAATATTGGCTGCAGCTCCACCTGCCGGTCGTGATTTTTTTTTTAATCATAACTGTATATAGATCCCTTCCGTATTTAAAAATAAATAAATAAATAAAATATTAAAAAAATAAATAAAATTACTCGCAAAGAAACTGCTCTGAGGTGTTTCGGTAAGTCATACGTCAGAGTAATAACAACCAAATGCAGTCATTCTTCACAGTAGTTTCAGGAGAGCAGTTTCAGGTCAACGGTCTCAGTGAAATATTTAGGGCCTGTCTCAAAACCCACACTTGCTGTCTTGCACTTGACCACTTGTCTACTCACATGACCTATTTCCTGTATTTGGCTGCAAGTGTTCAAGTGGGCACGAAGACTGCAAGTATGTGTAGAACTTTTGATTATACAATGGGACACACGCACAACATGTGTTGTAAAAATGTAAGTAAAGTTTCTAAAGAGCTTATAATTTTGTACATTTGTACATTTAAGAGCACAAGTGTGGGCATTGGGTTAGTGAAGAGTTTTCATGACGACATTGCGCCCTCTGCCGGCAAAGCTATAAATGTATATTTGAATATTTATTTTACTTTCATTTGTTTTAATCATGCATTTTTATTTTTATTTGCTCATTTGCTTTGCCTTTGTGTGCGTGCGCGTGTTTGCTCTTGTTTGTTACATGTGAAACTGTTTGTACAGTAGTTCTCTCTAAATAAAAAGTGACGGTCAGCTACCGTTTGCGCATCCAATGAATAGATGATACCCTAAAATGAAATTTTTAGGTGGCAAAAGTGTCCGTGACTTCTCTAATACAACTGTTACTCTTGAAAGCAAACTCCAAATTTAGTTCATTTCTGATGTCAAGCAGAAATAAGTGGTTTGGCAGTCATTTTAGCATGGGACGAGTTTCCACACGCGCTGTTTTTCCCTACTAGCATATTGCAGGATCTCCTCCACTGACTTACATTATTTAAACAGAGGCCTGTCTAGATCCAGGGGCGTTGCGTTTACAATCCATAACCTTGCGAGCCCCACTGTGGGAGGGACTACACGACTTGTGGCGCCATCTGTCGGTACCAATGAGGAACACCGAAACTTCCCACACAAGACATTTCCAGGTAGTCGGATGTTTGAAAATTAAATTTCGTAATTTTCTAACGCTATGTAAAATAATTGTAATATTTAGGCCTGTAACAGGATATTGTAGTTAATATAAATAGATATCGGTTTAAAACACTATGTAGCCTTTGGTACAGTTTTTGCTTCGATTGCACTATCGTCCCTGTCAACAACACTTATGAAAAACAAATGCAGCACAACTACAGACAGAAAAGTGGAAAGGAATGAAAGTTGAGGCGGCTGTGATACGCATGCGCAGTGACGTGTGTGTGTGTGTGTGTGTACATTCTTGAGCGGAAAATGATGGCGATTATCCAGACGCTTGAAGAGCCTGCGCTCGCTATGGATGGAGGTGGCCGTGAAAACTAACAACACTCGCGGGGAAAAGTTGTTTGCGTTGGACGATCGCGACCTGTCTCGGCCCCCGGACGTTTTCAGACGTAGAAAAAAGCGAGCGGATGAGGGTTGAGACTGTAAACTGGTGTAATATTCAAGTGTGAAAGAGCCACGTAGCTTATAGAGATCCAGATCACACACACACACTGGCCTAGTGTTTTTAAAGCCTCCACACACACACACAAACACATCAACCTGAAGAAGAGAAGTGAACGAGAAAATAAGATATAGAAAGCGGAACGAGCTGTTGGTGAGTCGATACACGTTTGCAAATTATTTCGATTTACTAAATATGCATATGCTCTGCATACGTAGGTGAATGTGCGTTTATTTACTCTCTGCATGTAGATGTGATTGGTTAGCTGCTCTTTTTAGCCACTTTTAGTGTGCAATGACAGGCATAATCAGTATATGGTTTAAAAGAAATTGAGTAGGGCCTGAAGTGCACACGTCAACGTCATCTGATCACAGAGCTGCAGATTAAATACTGCTGCAGGCACTATACTCACTCTGGCTGTGTCTCAAAATCTACTGAGCTTTCTGGCTAGGCTGTATTTTTTGGGCATCACAGGCGCGTGCAGCAGCTTTGGTCTTCATAGTCGCGTTCTAAATAAAAAAAAAAAAAAAAAATTGATTCCGGCGTTTAGATAACTTGGATTATATCTGATAATGTTTAGTTCGAACGTTCAAAAGCTTTACGTTTATAAGTGTTCGATTCGAACATTGGAGGGCGCCTGTGATGGCAAAAACATTCAGAGTAAACGTTCACTTAGCACCTGTGATGTCCAAGATGTTCGAAAGTTCAAAGGCTTCTGTAATGAAAGAAAGGTGCGATTAGAATGTTGGAATGTTTCTTTGATGTTTTCTTTGATCTGCATATCTATACAGACACTTGCTTACACACACATTCCAAATCAGATTAGTTTATATTTGTAAAATACCACAGCTTGGTACAGAGATGTATTGTGATATGATCAGAAAGCTTATCAGCACTTTTTTTTTTTTTTTTTTTAGAAAAAAATAACGTAGCTTTATTAAATAAAATGTGTTCCAGACAACTCAACTCGGAACTTTTTTTTTCACCTCTCACTTGAAAATAACGCCGCTTCAAGTTTCGCTGGAACTGCATGGCATTATATTTGACATTAGGCAGTTTATAAGTTTTTAATAACGAATGACAATAAATAGATTTTGGGAGAGCCTTAACATTGTTTTAATCCATGGTTTTGTCATAATTTGCAGAACACAAAGTGTTTTCGTTGAATCATGGCGCCATCTTGTGGTGTGATGGACTGAAATTCACGGAAGTTGAAAGTAGTATTTCTTCCCCGATATTCCCATTTCTAACTTTGTCTCGAGTGCAGCATTACAACTAAAATATGACAACCAAACTTCTCAAACTGTGATCGTAATAGGTGAGCGATAGCCTGTGGAATTTGTGCTTGTGCATTAGTTTTGTCTACTACTGGCAGTGGCTTCTGCTTATCCCTGCAAAAAAAAAAAAAAAACCCCAATAGAAACCATCACAGAAATTCTAATGGTTTCCATTAAAATACCATTATAAACCATTAGCTTTTTCCAGTAAAACCATTACAAAATTCCTTTTTGTAGTGTGTTTTGGGCATTTTTCCAATAGGATTTAACATCCCACCAATAGAATAGACACCATTATAGTTTCCATTAAAACCAATACAATTCTCAGTATAACCATTAAAACCATTACATTTTCTATTGTGTTTTGGGCAGGGTTCTACTGTTTTTTTTTTTTTGTTTGTTTTTTTTTTTTTCCAGCAGGGATGGGTTTTATGTGTAGTTTGGGCTTCTGATATTAAAGTTTAAGTGTGTAATTTCTGCACTTCTAGTGTCACTAAATGAAATGGCAGAGTTAAAGCATTATTATTATTATTATTATTATTATTGTTATTGAATGGTCCCTTTGTTTGGACAAATGGACAATCCCACTCAAAACTAGGGGTGTAACGCTAAATCGATTAATGGATCGATTCTGTGATTTTTCCTAAAGCTGGCTGCACACTAGGCAATTTTCAAATCTTAAACGATTTTAAAACCATGGGAGACCACAGACATGAAGACAGTTCAACTGATTTTTAGCCTTATAATCCTTTGAATGGGCACACTAGATAAATCGACTAGACCACGAGACCTCTCACTTGTCGATTTTAGGAACGATTTCACAGTGACACGAGATCTCATGGACACTCGCGAGATCAAACGTGACTAGAGAAGAAAAACAAATGGATAACAATTGACGTTGTCAGCTGGCTCTACTGGCGCGCGTTCTGTTTCACAGTGAAAAACAAAGAATATGGGTGATATATTCTGCTTTCATGGCATGTTTGTGGCTGCCAAGTTTCAGCTATAGAAGCACGCGACGTCCGGTAGGTGACGCTTGCTTGCTCTCATTGGCTATCGCGGATATCACGTCAGAGGCAGCCAGATGAAGAGTCGTACGATTTGAGTTCGGCGACGCTTCGTCTCGATCGGAAGCAGATAAATAATCGTAATGACACCACACAATAGAGGATTTTTGGACAAAAAAAAGCGCGACAAGTTGTGAATCAGGCCACACCCCCTGATAGTTTGGGGGTGCAAATCGGTCTTAAAATCGGCCTTAAAACGCTAAACCGTGTTCATAATCGAAGGCGATTCATCTTCGATTATGAACGCAACATTGCCTAGCTTGTCAGTGAACTACGACTCTGTGTATTAACTGCCGCTCCATCTGAAAGCAGGTGAAGATTTACTGCTAATCACGAAACCGGCTTTACTGACGAGATGCGCATGATAATCGAATTCGATTAATTACACAGCCCTAGTGAACACTCTTGTAATTCTCTTCAACCTTTTTAAACTTTATGAATGATGATTTTAAGTTTAAGTGGTGTGTGTGTGTGTGTGTGTAAGGAACTGAAAGCAAGCTGTTTCTAAAGCATTTAGTGCCATCTGCTGTTAAAACTAAGCTCAGAATCGATTTCAGAGAGAATTTTTAAAAATATATATTGTTTTAGGTTCCTTTAGATTCACTTATAAGGTTTATAAAGTTTTTTGCATAACAACAAAAAATGTGTTAGCTTACTTATTCTCAAAAATAAATGGTTTTCCACTCTTTCTGACCCACTGTCTGAAATATTCCATTTCCGCTATTAGGATTCACTAACCTCACTTCAATCTTGATTCATTAAATTGCTTAGGAAACAAGTATCAATACCCCCTTGCTATTGGACGTGTGCAATTTGCAGTCAAATGCTACGTACAAACATATAGTCCTCTGACGCAATCTGGAACACCACTAAAATAAACCATCCACTTGTTCCCAACACTGGGATTTGACACAAAAAATGTTTAAACTAGACATTTTTTTTTTATTCTTCCATTTGTCCTGTTTTCGGGAGTAGCTTGAATGCATGGAGAATGTTAAAAATTAAATGGGCAGTTGTATACTGTGTAAACAACGTTGGAGTCATATGCAAATGTATTTGACTGTGCAACATCAAGAAAAAAAAAACAGTTTGGTTACGTGAATGCTTTTTTGTACTGAGGAGGGTGTTTTAAGAAATAGTTCACTCTATTTCTCTATTTCTATTTTCTATAAAAGTTTCTGAAAGTTTACTCGTGGATGAGTTTGATTTGGAGAAATTTTGTCATGTAATTTGCTTGCTCACCAATGGATCCTCTGCAGTGAGTAAGTGATATTATGTATTAGTGTTGTCAAAAGTACCGACTTTGGTACCAGTCTGTACTGAAATTTTAAAAATGCCCATTTCCCACTAACGATTCAGTGCTGTTGAGCGGATTCTTAAACACTGCTGATTGCCATTGTGTTCACACACTCAACAGATTGTGTGATTGGCTACAATTATAGCAGGAAATGGACGTTTTTAAAATTTCAGTACCGATCGGTAACGAAGCTACTTTTTACAAAGCTGTTATGTATTGTGGACTCATATTTAGCCGGAAGCAACAGTTTGAAGTTAAAACGCCTTAAAGGGGTCATATGATGTTGCTAAAAAGAACATTATTTTGTGTATTTGGTGTAATGCAAATGTGTTTGTTGTTCGAGGTTAAAAAAACCACATTATTTTTCCACGTACTGTCTGTTATTGTTGCTCCTCTATGCTCTGCCTTTCTGAAACGTGTCGTTTTTTTTTTTACAAAGCTCATTGTTCTGAGACGCGAGGTGTGCTCTGATTGGCCAGCTATCCAGTACGTTGTGATTGGCTAAATACCTCAAGCATGTGACTAAAATGTTATGCCATTTACCATATTATGATGCCGTGTCCTGGCGCGACGACACAAAAACAATAAAATCCATTACAAACGAGGCATTTGTTGCATTCAGTGAGGACATAATTACTGATTATAATGACTCATACGGTCTTTTTACGTGTTGCGCCGCACTGCGTAAACACTATCTCTGCATTTGTGATCGTAGAAACAACAAACAAGCACTACTCTGCACTGCTCAAAACTCGCGTTTGAATGGTCAGTAGCAAATTCTTTATATATCGAAATATACTTACAGGATGTGAGTCAGAAGCACCAGACTGTCCTTGCGATGTTGGAATTGCCCCACTTTATAGTGTTCACAGCCATTCATAGTGTTCACATTGTAAGTCATAAGTCATAAGTCACCTTTATTTATATAGCGCTTTTACCAATACAGATTGTGTCAAAGCACTTAACAGTATCAAATTGGAGGACAGAGTGTCAGTAATATATAATAAGATTAAACATTCAATTTTCAGTCAAAGGCATTTCATTATTGAATTCAGAGATGTCATTGTCTAGCTCAGTTTAGTTTAAATAGTATATGAGCAATCAAATCGGCGGTAATCGCTAGAAATTAGGTGTCCCCAACTGAGCAAGCCAGAGGCGACAGCGGCAGCGACAGCGGCATTGTAGGCTGCTACTCTCAGGTTCAGGAAACAGTCCTCCGTAAAACGCGCTGCACACACTGGAATATTTGCATTGTACTGTTCTGGAACAGTGTTGTAAATATAAAGGCAGCAACAATACTACAGCGAGAATAAAAGCTACACCTTCTTTCATTGCGTATACATTTGGGCGGTCTTTTGCAAATCTTCCCACACTGACATAGACATGGGAGTGTGTTTGAATGAGGTGTTTTAGGGGGGCGTGGCAGAGTCTTAACTTTTAGAAAGTATCTCTTTGGGTTTGAGACTTTAATCTTTGCAACTTTACAGATCTTATATATGCACAAACAGCTTGTAACACTCCAAAGACAAAGGAAAACATGAAATCGTATCTCATGACCTCTTTAATGATGGATTTGTGTCTTACGAACATGCAGCTTTTCAATTCCAGTTCATCAAATGTTAATTGATGGACTGGAGTATTCTGACAGCACCCATTCACTGCAGAGAATCCATTGGTGAACAAGTGATGTAATGCTAAATTTCTCCAAATATGTTTTCCGTAGAGTCAGACTTGTGACCCAAAAGTTGCAGGTTCGAGTCCCGGTACCAGAAGGGATTGTAGGTGGAGGGAGTGAATGAAGAGCGCTTTCTTCCACTCTCAATACCACAACTGAGGTGAGACACTTGAGCAAGGCACCGAACCCCCAACTGCTCTCTGAGCACCGCAGTAAAAATGGCTGCCCACTGTTCCAGGTGTGTGTTCACAGTGTATGTGTGTTTGTTCAATACACTTGGATGGGTGACATGCAGAGCACAAATTCCGAGTATAGGACACCATACTTGGCCACACGTCATGTCCTTTCCTTTGATTAAAAAAAAAAACATCTTGAATGACCACAGGTTGAATTAAGCTGTAATTAAATTTTCATTTTTTGGGAGAACTGTTCCATTAATGTTCCTCTTAAATATAATTTCTCATGACCGTTTTGATCATGGTATTTTAATGTGAAGAGACCAAAATGGCTTTGGCATTAATTTTAAAACATTTTAAATCTTTCAGTCAGCTTTTAGTTAATGATAATGGCTAGATTTTTCTGTTTTCTTTCTCAAAATAACTGTCTAAAACCAAGACTGTTTTACAGCTAGAGTTTTCCATCACTGCACTGTAGGACACTTGGTTATTTATTAATAGAGCCATGGCTAATAACTATGCAAACATCATTGCTTGTTTTAGACCTTCATGCTGTGCTACATTTACTCATCTTGTTTTGAATCTCAGACACCCTGTATCTGCTTTCCTGTGAATGAGTGCACTTTTCTGTGAAATATTATAACCTCTTCATGTACAACAGCATGGATATTTCGTTAAGTATCAGTTCCAAACGTCTCTCTTTTTATTTATTAGGAACATGTTTGGTTTTGTAACAGAATCTCATTTAATTGCAACTTTAAAATCATGAGTTATTCATGTTATTCCCATCCGCTTTAGGGACACATGCTTCTTTTTCCAGCTGTCATTCACAACATGTCATGCATCAGTGCTTTGATTATATGATTTGTGATCCATGCCATCACAATGTGGAGCAAACTTGTTGTGCTTTTATCTTTGAGACTCTGTGCAGAAAATCAGTATGCTAGGCAATACGGATATTTTAGATTGTGATGAGTTTTAGTTACACAAGCTTATGAAACTGTTGGATTTTTAAAATATTATTTTATTTTTTTTATTATTTTTTTGGAGACTCGCAATGACTCTATAAACAGTTCATATCCCGTTTAAACAGAAGATTGGAATTGACCTGGTCAGTGTTTGCATATTGGTTTGAGGTGGACCAAAAAAATGATCAGCTGCAGCTCAACAGCTGCGCAGGCCAAACTGCGACTGAAACCACCCTGTTTGGACAATCTGAAAACTCATGTTCTAACCACTGAAACTGAAACGCTGACTGACAATGAGAAAGTTAGTTTGCAAGAACATCTGATAGGCTGACATATTGCCAAATTTTATTAGAAATTCGTGGGAAATTTTTTTTTTTTTTTTTTTTTTTTTTTAATGAATAGTTAAGTAAAAGTAATTGTATTACTACTTAATTTTTTAAGTCTATCACCTCTTTTGCCTTCCTGGCTGGGATGTTATGTCCTTTTATACTTTTATAATATATATTTCTAGTAGGATCATTTACGTTTCATTTTGGCATCTGCATAAGGGACTTTCTGATCACACCCCAGAAGTTTTTTCTTTTCTTTTCTTTTTTTTTTAACTGTCAGGCAGATGTTGTCATGCTTGATGCTTTCTCTCTTAGCCTCTGATTTTTTTTTTTTTTCTGTTTCATGTTTAGTCATAATCTTGATTTCAATAGCTAAAGTATGTACACATATGCAGATAAATATGGTACACTTTCTGAGTGCTTCTGCTGCATTTAAGATCTCATATTCTTGCTTACATGTTTAAAAATCATAATAACTATGACATTAAATGATGTAGGCCCTTAAAAATTGACATGCCAAGCAATATTCTATTTTATCTCTCTCTTTTTCACTTCCCATCTACAACAGGAAACATTTTAGCACTAATGCAACAAAATAAAGTGCAAATGGTTTACATTAGGTGTGTAATTGATACCTGCAAACCTTTTTTAGAGAACTATGGCATATATAGTCTGTCTCCTTGTGAACCAGCTAAGTGACTTGCGCTTTCTCGCAAGCTGTTCTTCATCAACAGAATGCAAGCTAAATTATTCAGTCAGCATTCACAATTACAACTTATTGTGATCAATACCAATTTGCTTCCGCCATAATTTTGAAATTGACACGCCCTCAACACCTCCAAGTCATTTCCCACCGGTAATTATGACTTTATGGTTCATGTGCACTCAAGTCGTAAATACGATCATTATGACAACGCAACACAAATCCTGTTCAGTAGGCACAGAGTGGCAGTCATATTCTACAACCAAACTCATCCACAAATTATTAATGTAGTGAAAATGCAGTGTGTACATAGCTGAACTAAGCAACTAGTTGTATAAGTTGTAATTTTGAAGCACATCTCAGAGGTTTGTCTCTCTTTTCTGAGTGTTATGGATCAACAACATAACGATTTCTTTGAGATTGCACGTCTGCCCACCTTAGTAGCTCCCAACAGGCCGGTGGTCTCACACTTATGGTCCATGGGCCTCATTCATGAAACATAGGCAGAATGAATTTGTGTAAATCGTTCTTAAATCCGTCCTGATAATATTTTCAGATTAAAGAAAATGTTTGCATTTCAAAATGTTAGCTGGTACAAAAAAATAAATAAAAATCTGCTTTGTGCGTAAAACAGAACATTTTGGTCTTTTGTGATCTGCATTTTAAAAGATTACATGCATTTGAATAGGATACACTTTATCTGATAAGAAAACTAACTGAACTGCGTAAACTACGATGGAAATACATTTACCGAATAAATTCCACCATGTGCATCAAAAAAGTACTGAAGCACTTTTCCACCACTGAATAAAAAATAAAAAGGGTAATTGTGACTTTATCTCACAATTCTGACTTTTTTTCCCCTCATAATTGCATGATACACACTCTCAATTCGGACTTTTTTTTTTTTGCGAGTTATAAAGTCAGAATTGTGAGATAAACTCACAGTTCTGAGAACATATATGCATATATGACTGATATATCAGTCTTTTCCCCCCACTCAGAATTGGGCTTTAACTCGCAATTGCGAGTTCATATCTCACAATTCTGAGAAAAAAAAAGTCAAAATTGTGAATTATCTCGCAATTCTGACTTTATATCTCAAATTTCTGTGAAAAAAAACAAAAGTCAGAATTGTGAGAAATTCACAATAACCTCCTTTTTTATTTTTTATTCAGTGGCGGAAACGGGCTTCCATTTCTTAAAAAAAAAAAAAAACCTCATGTGACACTGCACGATGGGATGGGATAACTTGACTAACCAGTGACTAACAGATCTCATTGCACAGCATCTGAAATGTAGTTTTGGTCCTTCTGAAATGCCTGACCAAAGTCTGCCATCAAAGTATTTCTGTATAATTTTCTTGAATGACTACATTCCCAAACAGTAAGCATCCACCTCTGAAAGCAATGACTGCATTTATTGTTTCGTCTGCTCGCTCTGAGGCGAAAGTAATTTATGATATATGAAAATTATTATATTCAGTCCCTTCTTCTACTTTTCTTTGTGATTATTTAGTGCCAGTTTATCAGGAAGTGACAATTTTGTTCTCTTTGACTCATTGGATGGAAAATTACAGTTTTGTGCATAAGTTAAATTTGCATCTTTGGATAGCAAACATAGCTAATGGCAATGAAAGTTTTGACTCAAAATATGGCACAGTTCAAATGTTTGGGATCAGTGAGATCCATACAGTTGATCAAAAGAGATTTTAAAAACAAATGTTTAAATTAATGCTGTTCTTTTAAATTTTCCATTAATCAAATGAATTGAATCCTAAAAAAAAATGTATCATGGTTTCAAGAAAAATTTGCAACTTTTTGTTTCATAAGTACCAAATCAGCATATTAGAATGATTTCTGAAATATCTGACACACAAGAAAGGAGTAATAGCAGCTGAGCCTTCCCCCAAAAAAGTAGGTTCTTTTAAATTGTAATAAATTAACATTAACTGTATTTTTCATCAATTAAATGCTTTCTTGTATCTATAGAAAATAGAAATGAATGAGTAATACAATGGCAGATATTTCAATTGTTACAAGTTACATTGCCTCTGGTTCAATTAAAGAAATCAATACAAATACTTATTCAATAATAAAATAAGAAACAAAGAAATAAGACATTTATGTAACTTTTTTTTTTTTTTTTTTTGTATCCATGTACTAGTAATTTTGGTGTCTGTCGGTCATAATTTCCTGAGTGAAAACAGTTCAGTTCTATATAAAAACCTATTTCAAGGTTTCACTGACAACTTGATAAACAATGCAAGTAAGTTTTACTTTGCTTTTGACATTAGACGCAAGTTTCGGTAAGCCGTTGTTAAAAAAGAGTGTTAGGCCTAATGTTTTTTTGTTTGTTTTTTTGCTGCATTTATTAAGAAAGATTTCTAATGATGACATTCTTAGCAGGTATTTTTTTTATCACTCCCCATGAAACGTCAACTCTCGTTTGAAGCAAAATCAGAAAAGCCACAGAAACTTTAGAAGTTCCTTCTCTCATACACTAAATGGGGTTTTCCCTTCTGAGCCTTGTAATCACATTTTTTGCCTGTTATACTTAATATTTGAATTTAAGCTCTTTAAATGAATGAATATTGATTAGTGAATTATTAGTAGTTTGATGAGCATAAGTGAGCAGAAGTAATTTACATAAGGATTTGAACAATCCATATAACCCTATTAAACTTTTGAAAGAAACTCATCCAACACACACTGCTTTGGACTGGACATGAATTGTACTTCAAATCATGTGGCTTGTTGAGGTGTGCTATTACATTTAAGCCATCATACGATTTTTACTAAGTTTAAGAGTTATGTTTTAAGTGCATATTAAATTTCCATCCATGTGGACACAGTTTTAACATGAAATAATACAATGATACATATTTGTGAGTCATAAATGAAATTTGTCAGATTTCTGTAATAGAACTAATAAACCGAATGCTTTTTAAAGCAACTGAATGTCCTTTTTTGTATTTATTGCAGCTTAGCAGCCCACTACAGTCGGCCACTGTGCATTCCAAATGAATGGAAATTTTATATGCAGTTTAAATACATAAATATTGCATTTAAGCCTTAATACTTTTGGAGTGCATATAGCAACATTCAGGCAGCTTCCTACAACACCCTAGCATCAAGGTGGAAAGTTTTGCAGATAAGCAGTGCTTAAATTTTCTTTGGAGATGTAAAAAGCTGGTTTGTCATTGTTAATTTCCCCTAGAAATTTCCAGCTGTTTCCCCTGTAGGCTTCGATGACAAACAGTGCCATGCACAGAAATTGTTTTTTGTATGTAATGGTGACTGAATAAAACAAGTGCTGTAGTCTAATCTCTGAAGTCATCCCCTCCTCCCCCACACTTCCTTCTGACGAAACACCATCATTCGTTATTTCCAGGTACTACCAAGTTGCAGTAAGAGCTCTCCCTTGTGTTAGAGGAGTTTGCCACGTAATCACTTGAAACATTTACAGTTTCACTGAATGCAAGGGACTGTCATTTAGCAACTGCCCCCCCCCCCCCAATCTTCCCGTTACACCTCTTAATAGGAAGCTGTCACCTCCAGTGTCTGACCTTTTGCCCTTCCGAGAACAGATTTGCACCCTTAGGCCATGCTCCACTGTTGGCGTCATCCGCTCTCTTGCTGAGAGGAATTAGACCACGGAAAGCACTCAGCTGTAGTTCTCAGAGAGAGTAAGCACTGACTTCTACCTGCTTGCTGTATCCCCCCCCCCCCCCGCTGTAGCCTCCCTCATATTATGGTGTTGCACTTTTAAAATAGCAGGTTTACAACTGAAAAGCAACATAGTATGTTGTTTCTCCTTTTCTTTGTTACTCAACGCTTGTGCACTGGAATTACCTGACTGTTAAATCAGTGGGGAAGTGTAGCAGGTCACAGACTTTCAGTGATAACGGTACCAGATTGCAGATGCTATTTTCAATACTAAAAGTACAGTATATAAGGACTGTCAAGCAAATGGTTTCTAATCTAATTAATTACATGATGTATCAGTTTGGGCCAATTTAAAGTTTAATTTAAAGTAGGCTAATTATTATGTTAAATGAGAAAAGCATTGAATATACATTACAGAAAAGTAGCTTCAGAAACATTTTGAATATTTTCAATATTTTACACAAATTTTAAAGGTTATAATGTGGCTGTAACATTTTCAGAAGCTGCATCTGAAGTGGCATTTACACAGACCGTTCAGAGGTGGAATGAATGCATTTACACTGCAATTAGGTAATTGCATAAATAATGCTAAGATATTAATAGGATAAAAAAACTGAATATTGTAATATGAAATGATTTCTTACATACATTAAATGATACTCTAAGGCTTTGTGTCCACCGTATTTTTAGTTTTTTAAAACTCCACAAGCATGATGAACGCTGAGCATCTTTTTTTCTTTTTTTCCTCGTTGGTGAGAGTTGAAGAATGTTCAACTTTGGATAAAACGCAGCGCTCATAGCTGTCACTTTTTAGTCAGCCGTCCAATCTCAGTGGAAGGAGGTGGGGCAAATACCACTCCGACCAATTGTCTCACATTCTGCTTGTGCTACGAGTAAACAACAATGGAGGGCAAGTTAATATTGCTTGTCTCGTAGTATTGATGTCTGTACCATATGGGATTCCCGGATTACTACTAATATTGATATGAAAAATAATTATAATACTTAAACAACATTTAATTCATGATGCATCTGCCTCCTCACTTCTGTGGATATTCTGTATGATAGCAACCAAAGCACCTCAACTGATAAAAACACTGTGCTGCGGAAGCCGCTTTCAGCTGCCTAAAAACGCTTTGGTGCATACACGGCCTAAATATGAAACTATAAAACCACCAGTAGGTAGCAGCAAGTCACCGTCTTAATGAGTGAGTCATTCAGTCAGCTGATTCGTTCAAACGGCTGATTCATTCAGAAAAGAAACAAGTGACTTTATGACTGGCTTACTGAATCTTTGGCTCACTCCATTCATTCAGAACCGTGAATTCATTCAGTAACGAAACACTTCTGTGTGTTGCTAAGAAAGGCACAACAGTTCTGCTGTGTGACTGTTTGGAACTGTTTTCATTGGTCAAATTGAGCAAATACAGGCAATACTTACACTATTTTGTCTAAAAGACTATTAACTTCTTGTTTATCGAACTGTTGTATAAAATCAGTATCACATTTACATAAAGCAGATATTTGTGTGAGAACTTTTACTTGTCTGATAGGCCTATTGCTGAACTATGTCTCATGATATAATGTGGCATTTGTCACTCATGTTATGAATTTTAGGGGCATGTAATTGAATTCTTATGATACATCAAGCAGTCAGTCGTCCTGCATACATACTGAAGTACTGTATGTACCAAGCTGCTGATTTTTGTGAACCATTACATGCCTAACATATACTGTCTGTGTGTGTGTTCACTCTGCTTGTCTTTAAATTAAAATAATTACAATTTTCTTAAGGATAAAAAAAAGTATATATATATATATATATATTATATCTCATCTAATGGTATAAACTATATAGAGAGCGCTGTTACTTGCACATTACTGTAATATTAAAGGTTACAATTAACAGAGTCTGAACTATTAAATTGAGTTGCTATATATATTTTTTTTATATGTAATATAATAATCAACACTCAATTAAGAAATTGTGGGCAGACATGTAAATTGTAGTTTTACTTGAACTTCTAAAGAAAAAAAAACGTGTTATCTCTAATTGTAATAAGTTTCTACTCCTATTCGTTGTTAAAATATAATCATTTACACAGAGGCTGTCATAACTTGTGTATATAAGTCACAGTAAAGACAATGATACAAAGGTTACAAAGTTTTCAAGTAAACTTTATTATAAAAAAGCTTCAAGGTTCTGAAGTTATAATTGAACTGATATTTAACAAGTAATTCATTTAATAAATAAATACATTTTAAAGCAATTGAATTTATATAAAGAAACATAATAAAAAGGGTGCATGTTTTGAATATTTAAAATATTGAATTAAAAATTATAAAGTTAATTTTTTTTCTAGCTCTACTTATACATTTATTTATTTATTGAAGAACATTTCAGCAGCGATTTTCTTGTTTAAAAAAAAAACACACAAAAAAAACTCCCCCACGATACTTGAGTGCTGATGGTGTTCACCAGAGTTGCTGTGCAGTTGCTAATGTTTTCTGAGTGGTTGTTAGCACATTGTTACTATAGTGTCTTGCATTATTTACTGGCTCAAGTTAAAGAGCTCTGTGCTAAGTTATAGTTCAAATTTGAGTTTATTTTTGACCCTAGATATGGCTCTGATTCCACCTTCAGTTAACATCTCTGGGATTTTATGGAACTGGTAGTCTGGTAGTCTCTCCTGATGTTTTGAGGTAAAAAATGTTGTGAGATGGCTTCAATACCCTATTTTAGTATTGACTTGGAAGGAAAGTACCAAAGATGTTGTGCACGAGGTCCGACTGAATTAAACCTGTAACGCTGTTAATACCCGACTGACAGGCGCAGGTGCTGCATTTACCCCTCTTCCTAAAGCCTGTGTCTGCTGAAAAGTGGTTTGTTAAGTCTTAGCAGGATTCGTCTTATTGAGCATCACCCACATAACCTGACTCCGTGTGTGGGTTTAAGTAGGGGACTAGCTAATGGATTAGGCTGATCGCTGCGGCCGGCGAGAACGCATGCGCTAGATACTAATGAGCTTCAAGGACACATGTCATTTCCTTCTTATTACCTTCTGCTTGTGACTCATTGCGAGCCTGATACATAGAAGAGAGAGAGCGTGCTCACACCGGGTTGCACTCCATACTATGAGTTGATTAGTTCATTTGAATTCGTTTCAGAGTGCGTGCGTGTGGACGTGGCAGGGAACAAATGGCACATTTTCATTCCTCTGCTGCGTGGCACCCAGACAGGTCAAATAGTCCCTGAATACAATGAAAGGAGCTTAAAATAGGTTATATTTTCTCTTACGCACAATTCTAAAATAAGAAAGAATTGGCAAAAAGCATCTCTGGCTTCTTGCGTTTGACATACCACTCTATGCTCGAAACCACAACTGACCCTGAGAGGACAATACAGTTTGCTGAACTGCCTGGCTATTAAAGCCAAATATGATGGCACAAATAACTCAATGGAAACACTTTGTATTTTTATTGTTCTTCCCCCATAAATTTATGAATGTGTAAACTCAACAGTGAAATTAAAAGTCAAGCCTAAAGTGTTTCCATACCACTGTGGGTGTAAGGTTAAAAATGACCTCTTGAGCAAATGAAGAAATGATTCTCACATGCTAATGAGAGGGTCATGTTTGGAAGCATAATTTTATATGGCTTTCCACAATGAACTTTATATAGCACTTTTATATTTCACTTTTCTACACAGTTATTTATAGGAAACACACTGCTGTTCAAATGTTTGGGGTCAGTAAGATTTTGAAAGGTGTTGTCTTTAGAATTACTCTACCAGCAATTTAGGATTGATAAAAAGTGAGAGTAAAGACTTTGTCATAAAAGTGAATTTCAAATAAATGTTTTTTTTTTTTTTTTTTTTTTACTTTCTATTTGTCAAAGAATCCATACACTTGTATCACAGTTTCCACAAAAATATTAAGCAGCACAACTGTTTTCAACATAATCAGCACATTATATTTTTTTTTGAAGATTATTGTAAAGTAATGACTGCTAAAATTCAGTTTTGCCATCACAGAAATAAATGACATTTTAAAATATATTAAAATAGAAATAAATTATATTAAATTATGATAATATTTCACAATATTAGTGATTTTACTAGCTTTTTAATCATATAAATGCAGCCTTGGTGAGCGTAAGAGACTTGAGAAATCATTTAAAAAAAATTTGAATGGTAGTGAATGTACATAATGTAAATGATCAGAATTTAAGTCAACATGTGCAAATTGTATGTTTATTCCTTAAACAGCATCAGACCTCTCCCCGATAAGTTGCATGATTTAAAGTATCATATGGCATAAATGGTGCAAGAAAAATTAGGTGCTGAGGTTTATGAATGAAGTGTTAAAATCTTAACAAATCTGTTATCAATTAAAAAGAATTGAGGGTGTACAAACCAAAATGTGTTCTGTGTTAATATAGCTTTACATAAAACACATGTTGTCAACATCTAGACAATCATACTTAATTGTGAGGAATTATTTCGCAATTGTAATATTTGAATACTTGCATGCATGCAGTCATTGTGGCGATTCCGAACGAGTGCTTGTTAATGATGGAATTGAATTACTGACTGAATTGTTTGTGGTTACAGGAGCAAGCAGTGCCTCTCCTGAAGTGTGGATGAGGGAGTCATGGCTGACCACACCTCCCCACTGGAGTCCGGCCAGTTGCTCAACCCAGACATCCCAATGCTCACCTCCCCGCCTCCACCGCCGCACCCACCCAACATCGTCAACGGAGATGGACCACAACAGGTAGAATGAATCAGCATCATTTCTTCATGCTTGTGTGTTTTCTGTCAAGTCCTTAAGCTATGTTCTGCAGAAAAAGCAATTTTCTACCCAGCATACTGCTGAAGTTCTGCTGAAATCATTTCTCATGGCAAACTCACTTATATGATTCTGTTGAACCCAAGCTTCAGCAAGCTGAACCCGGTCTGTCTGTTAATAATAATGATAATATATGAGAAGGAGTGTATATCAATATTAATACATTTAGGGATGCCCAGTCAATCACTTCCAATGGCTTGTACCTTTTGATGGCAAAAAGTACATGAGCCCTTTTTGAGACTACAGAATTACTTATGCTGTAGCTTAAGCTTCAAGAGTCAAGAAACAAAGTTGTTATCCAAATACATTTAATCCAAATAAAAAGAGCATAGAGCAGTATTGGCAAAAACAGATTCAGCAGTTCAGAAAGCACTGTGAGAGGCATGACAAATATGAAAAGCTTATTTTTGATTTCCACAGCATTTCAGTCTCCATTGGACGGGAGTAAAAAAATAATAAAGCAGATTACAAGGTTGAGTATAATTCAAACAGATTTATTAAACAACTCGCGACCAAACATCATAGCGCTGGTTTAATACACACTTGCTTTTTCTACACTCTTTTCAAGTCTCCTGTCATTAGCTTCTGCTGTTACCTAATAGTACATGTGTTCCTCTCATTATCTCCTAATATTTCCTAAAATTATCAACTAGTAAGTAATATTACCAACATCCAACAAAATAAAAAGATAAGGAATATAATTTACATAAAATAATTAAATATGCAGTGTTTAGTTTTAACATAAATTCATGAATAAAATGATAAATATGTTACTGCTACTACTACTACTAATAATAATAATAATAATAAAAATGGCAAAAGAAGAAATTCATGAAACTATGACACCAGGGTTTCCCAAATAGTAAGGGAACTGCAGAGGATTTGATGAAGCTAGTAATTAAATCCTAAAAATTAATCACCAGTCTGGCCTAAAAATCTGAAAAAATTTAAATAAATAAACAGGGCGGCGAGACTAATTTAACTCAAATTGAAGTTGTATCTAGGATGGTGTGTGAAACAAGGGAGAAATAAAAAATGCATTTAAGATCATTGTGATGTTTATTACGGTGCTTATTTTCTTAAAATATGATGGTGATTATTAGTATGCTTAAAGTGTTACTATACCGTCATCGTACATGAGGAGTGGTGGAACTCCCAAAGTGTCGGTATCAGCTCTCGTGGCTCTGGCCAGTCCTTACGTCACTGACCCTGACCCAGCACGGAGACGTGTGATAGTGGGTGTAAAGGCCATGGAGAGGAGCTGTCCATCCGTCGCTGCCCCCTAAGGCTGTCATGGTGAGAGTCAGTGGCCGCGACGAGGCTGGGTGCCACTGCTGTCACTTTCATGGACATCAGGCTGATTTCTCTTAAGTGACCGTGACTGGCATTCCCAAGAAACTGATGCATTTTCACCTTGTTTGAATGTCATATATTTTATTTTTGGAAGCTGATTTTCAGTCAATCTTATTGGCGTAATTACCATTAACTTGCAATGAGTAATTGCACTCTTATGTACACTTATGGCTTGGCTAATTCTAGTGCACTCATAAGTGTTAACCACTGTTTCCGACTCTTAAAGATATAAACCATCAAGTCTAAAAAATGCCGAAAGATAAGGATGTGTTACTCTCCCACTGTGGAAGACTATCTAGGCTCGGCAAGGCCGTGTTGTTATTAGCGCGTTGTTGACTTTTCAACTCCCTGCGGCGATCACCTGACAAGTCCTTCCCAATCATCCTTATGGTCCGCTGAGCACTTAAAGAGGCAGAAAATGCATATGCACCATCCCCTGCTCCAGTCTTCCATTCCTATGACCCTTTTCATCCCCGTTCATTTTTATCAGCTCATGCTCACCTCATTCATAAAACCACTGGTTGTGGAAGTGCATTGCCAAGCAAACTCATTTGTAGAAATGGCTTCCGTAGAGTGTGGAATCGGTATGATGTCTTTTGCTTTTTTTTAAGCCTCATCCTACTTTTCTTGGTGTCTAGACAGTGGAAAACAAGATTAGGATCATTGCCCCCCTCAGAAAGAATTTGTGCCCCCACAGTTTTCTTAACGAACTTATTTCTTTAAACCGTTAATGGATAATTAATTGGAGGAGCATTGCACGCTGTCTGCAGAGCGCATAAAGTTGTTCGATTTGAGCAGATCAATCAGTGTCTGATTTGAAGCGGTGTAGCTAGCCTATCAAAGCAGAGCAAGAGCGATTCGCGAGCAGATGCGGGATCGTGAGCCGTGCCCCCCCGGCCCTTTCCATCCTGAACATGTTCGAAAGTGAAAGTAAAACCAAAACCGGAACATATAGCGTGCATATGAAAGCCATTACACGCTTTTGCAAGCTGACGTTGCATTACACCCCCAAAGCCCAACCCAAGCTTGACGTGATATTTTTTTTTTTTTTTTTTTTTCTTTGTGCCCCCACTAGAAATTTAAATGCCCCCCTGACTGAGGTGCCCTGGCGCCGGCCCTGATTAGGATGCAGACGCTTTCTTCCGTTAGGGAACAGGTAGATGTTGTCTGTCAAGATCAAGATATGCAAGAGATAGCATGATGGGTTTCATGTCACACCTCTACAGCAGTGCAAGAATACAAATGAATCTTTACTGTTGCGAAAAGCCAGGACTAGCACTAGCTCAGTGCTAATTACCATGCAAGCGTGTGCCCGTCTCCGTGTTTGTTTGTGCCCTTGGCATTTCTCTTCATATGTGGCCTTTTACGCCTACAACTAATCACGACCGTGGCGCCTCTCCAGGTGTGCGTTTGATGTTCGCAACAGCGAGAGCTCGAGGTAAAGTAAGTGTAACTAAGTGACTCCTGGTGTTAGCTGGTCTGCGTGTCAGAGGAAACATGCTTGCGTAAGAGAGACTGGGTGAACGTGAGAATACGAAACTGACGGCAGGAGTTTTCGCCCTGAGTCCTCGTGACCCAGACCGAGTGACACATCCTGGCGAAAACAGTAGTGACAATGTGCCATGATGACTTATGCCTCTGACCTGACCTTTCCCACTGGACTTTCTCTCAGCAACCAGGTTCCCTCCTCCCTCTTCCTCTGTGCTGCGTAGCACTTGTGCATCTGACATCGCAGTTGAAACGAGGGAAGCTAAATATCAGTGTGGCATCCTCCTGGCAACACCGTTGCTGCTCTTTCATGAAAGCAAAGTGGAGTGCGTGCACAATGATTCACAGTTCCTATTCATTTCTCCCTCCTGCCTCGCCACTCAGACTACGCCACCTATGTCTCTCCTCTCTACTCCCTGCAGTCCTGCCTGCTTGTTTGTCTGTGCTAGAACCAGGACAAGATGAATCAGGCCGTTGTTTATCAATACTTACTAATAGCCCATGTGCCCAGCTGTTCTCTAAAGATTTGGTGAAACACTACTTCCTCCCTCCTCCCTGCAGCTGTCTGTAAGCACTGATGTCTGGCCTTTTACATTTTCATTTATTTACCTTTTCCTCCCTATGCCTCGGGTCGTTTCAGGTTTTTATGTGGTCTTCAAACACTTTGGTTTTATGTGCACAAGGCTTTTTGAAGCAGCAGTCAGGCTTACCTTAAGAGCAGTGACTCTAAGCAGGGTAGAATAGGCCACTCTGCAGGAAGTCTGTGCTGGATAAGAACAGAGTTGTGTTAGTTGTGCCGAAAAGCCCCTCATATAAATGACTCTAAATCGACCAGAAAGCACTGATGTGTTTTTGATTCACTTTCCTTTTGATCTCGTACACTTTCTTGTTAACACAGTACTTGCCGCAGAGGAAAACTAACCAGGAAAGCGAAGCGAAAGCTTCTCTTGCATAAAGCTGACAAAACGTTTACTTTTATTGATTCGTAAATGCTATTAGTGCTGTTCCAATACAATTGGATATAGATGTTATTTGTTCTCAGATTTTTCTTTATTCGTACATTCACATAAGTTGCTCTACAGTTCAGTTTGTAATGAAATACAGAAGGGGAAAACTCTGAAACTGACATTTCCCTGTCAGTGTTAATTGTACGAATCACCATTCTGGACAAAAATGAATCATGCTACAAACTGATTATGAAGGTTCAGTCTTTCTCACTGAAACTCTGGGCCTTTTTATTCTTGATCCAATTACAAAATGACTGTGCATCACAATGTGTATCATAGTCACAACCTTAAACAAATCATTTTTTGTATTTTTTTGGGGGGAATGCATTAGTCTACCTAATTAAATGGCTTTTTAGCACGCAAAGAAATGACCCCCCCACTGTGATGTTGATAATGAAGTTTTTTTTTTTTTATTGAGTGCGTCAGTGGGGTGATTATGAAAGTGAATAACCCCCACCCCATCACTCCGCTTAACGCCTTCCTGCCGTGAGGAGGTGGACAGAAGACGCACAGCTGGGCCTAAGGCCAGAGCTGTGGGTGGATTCATGTGTAGTGGCCGTGATACCACGCAGTGCCTGAGTTACGGCCGTTCATCGAACCGTGCCCTCTGAAACCATAAAATGGCTGAACCAAACATTAATCTTTCCCTTTGTCCCCACATGTTACTCCTCCCTGTGCTCATTGGTGAACTAAGCAATGTTTCCATAGCAATGAGTTTCTGTCTTTCTCTCTCTCCCTCTCTCTAGTGGGTGTCTCACTTATCACCTAATAGGAGAGAAAATGGACAATTCTTTGTAGAGCTGACAAAGTCATCTCAAGTAACCGTCTCCCATTCACTGTTGTGGAGCAGAATTCTCACTCTTGTCAGGACCATCATGTAAAAGGAGTTTGATCAATAGAGTGAGGTTGCTTTCACATAATGACTCCGTACAATGCTGCTTCTCTCCCATTCACCTTTAGTTCAGCCTCACCTGTACTGTGTGTCATGAAATACAAATTGCAGATAGCAGTCCAGCTTTGATGCAAGCAAGTTTTGGTTTGGGTGCAATATATTCTATGTAATCCTTCAAAGGTTAAGGTCATACCTTGCAGAAGGTGGACAGTCAGAGATCAGTTGCTTGTAACAGATTTGCATTTATCTTTTACTACTCAAAAGTGCTTCTTTTATGAGAGTTTTCCTGCTGTACATTTACATTCGTTCTTTTAGCAGACACTTTTATCCAAACCTTATATTTATAAAGCATTCTCTTCAAATAGATTTTTCTATAGATAATCACTGTTCAGTTAAATGCACTGAATAATGACTTACTATCAAATTCCTCACGGAAACCTTTATTCAAGCTGACAATGTTTAGCGGGAGCCTCTGTTTACCACATAAGGCTTTAGGAGAACAAATCAGGGAAGAAGGAAATGACAACTAATTGCAAAAGGCCTTATTGGACCAAAAGCATCACCCACTCTTACCAAAGGCACTGTCAAGAGAACCGTCATCCTCAGTAACCATCAGTCATATTGATGTTATGAGGCTCTTTGCTATGTAAATCAATACTTCGTACAGTGTCACAGGCTACAGGCTCTTCTGCCAGAGCTCACGGAGGTCTCTTGCTTTTCAATAGTAGCCAGATGCATGCAAAGTGCCAGAGGCCTGGGTATGTCCATGTTTGACAGTTAGTATGGCAATAGCTAATGCAAAGAACAGAGGTTACAGTGGAAAGAAAGTAGTTTCAGGCTGATATTCTATGCCATCTGTACCAGAGAATAGTTGAAAATCGCTAACAATAGAGATTTGAGATTATGCCTCCACCATGAAGTCGTTTACCTGAGGCTATTTGAGCCCATGTCTTTATGGTTCTTGCTCTTTTCTGCATGGCACCGACATCTGGAGGCTCCTCTTCAACGTCACACATTTCTGTTTCGTGTCAGCTCAGCTGCAGTGCCACGTTGCCACACGGTAAACAATTAAAGAGGAACAAATAGTGAGGAACCTGAGCCCTGACTCATCGGAGAAGCACAGACGTCAGTTGCTAACAGCCGTGAACGCAAAGGCACCACTGGCCCATCTCCAGGGTAATAAAGCCAGCACTAACCACTGTAGCTGTGTTTGCTAATCACTCTCGCTTCCCCCCCCACCTCCTGATGGCCTTGTGCCTAAACCCGGCAAGTTCAGCCTGGCCATGACGCATTAGAGAAACAATGTTCCCATCGCTAATCTTTGCTCGTGCAAATCATTGTCACTCTACCACCTGGATACTAAATCTCTTATCTCTGACATTTTACTGCCCCGATTTATAGTCTGCACATATTAAAGAAATTGGCTTCCAGTTTGCTTGAATATGTACAGATACAAAATAAACAGATGAACAACTTTTAGTATTAGGATAAATCAGGATGAATGACTATTTAATTTAGCTTTAATATTTTAGCGACGATGCCTATATGTGTGGGGATGCTTTTACCAAGGTATCTGTGGCAGCAGCGGTGCGTCATGACTTGACAACTTCACAATGCAAATGTGGCAGCATCGTCGTGACGTTCCACAGCATTAGAGTAAATTAGGTGCAAATAATCAATTTCGAGACAATTACTTTAGAACTTCACATCACCTTCACTGAGCCAAGTCATTATGCCCAATCTATAGATCTTAGTTTTTTGTGAGGACTATGATAAATTTTTATAAAATTATGGATTTTTGAAAATTACCTTTCATGCCGTGTTACACACGGCTCTAAGTGAATGAAAACATCCTGCAATGTTTTAAATCTGAAAGTGCACCGTGTATAAAGTTATTGTCTCTCAAAAGAAAGACTCGACTCTGAATCATTGAAACGAATCATTTTTAATACGAATCCCAAGACGATTCATTTGGACATCAACATGAAACATATTAGCATTTTGTCTGCCCACTTGTTGGTCTTTTTGAGTTGGTCTGAATGTAAATGCAAATTCATTCTTTGCCACTAGCTGCTGCTTTTGGAGCAGTAAAATAGTGGTTTCTCCGATTAACGCTGTACACAAAGCAGCACTGCGCTCACAAACACTGCTTTATCAGGCATGACGGAGTGAAAATGAGACCAATCGGACCAATCACCGCAGATTAGCATCATGCAAAGGAGGGGTTTGGAAAAATGAATCATTGAGCAAATCATTTGGGAGTCGTTGAGCAAATAAGGTAAAAATAAATGCATACTATAAAACAATAAAAGTGTTTTTTTTGACCTTGCATGCATGTCAACCTGTTGTTGGGGACTCCCCAAACCAAAATATTCACCTTTCATTACCCATAATAGGGGCACTTTAAGCTTAGTTATTTAGGATGCATGTTGTTGAATATTTGTCAAGGACACATGTGAACAGGGACTGCTAAATTAGTTTTAAACTGGTTGAATTATACAGGGTTTCCTTAACCAACTAGCTGTTCAAGCAACCCATCAACTATCCAACTTTAACTATAATTTTTCAAAATGTGATTTTTGCACATCCCTATTTCTTACAGCTTACAGAAAACAATCCTTTTGTTGGGCTAGTCTGGTTTTGACTGTAACACACAGGTTGAGTATTTCAGAACTCAAGTATCTTTGGGATCAGTGCTGTATAAAAGACTGCAAACTGCCTTTGGGCATTCCCGTTATAATAGGAAGTTCTAGTTTAAGAAGTACTGTTTATTGTAGTTTCAGAAATGTCAAAGAAACTTGAACCGCCTTTTACCTCCCTTCCGTGTTGAAGATTATGAAGGACAAGTTTAATTGATCTTTTTCAAAAGGAAACAGATAGGTTCATATTATTCAGGGATGTCATTCCTATTTATGCGTCTACGTTTCACACCTCTCTTTCCATGCCGGCTCCTCCAGCGAGAGGACCAAATCACACTGCTGTAATAGAAGTGAGGGCTGAGGCGCTCCTCCACACCAAAGAAGCTGTTGCACTACCCCAACTTCATCTCCTTGTACATCGATCATGGTATTAATAGAAGCAGCGTCTCTCTGTGAATGGAGAATAGAAAGAACGACTGATTCTTTCTAGAGGGGGAGGGAGGATGAGCGCGAGTGTCTGTCGGTGAATGAGTGCGTGTCGCTTTGTGCCCCCTCACTATTGTCGTCACCAAAGCAAAACGTAGAACAAAGGAGCCGAGGATATCTTGAGACCCCTATCCGTGCTTTTAATTGCTGGATCCATGCCAGTCCAGTACTTGGCTCTACCTGAAGGTGTTGTAAAGTCTGGACGCCATCCATATTTACTCGCTTTCACACACATACGCTCGCCACAGAACAGTCACGAGTCAATGCCAGTGTGGCACAGAGGGAGAGGTGAGACTTACAAACCCTCGAAGGAAAGAGCAATTGCGTCCACTCGTCCGTGGCCTTCCTCCCTCGCTCCTTTTCGTTCTCCTCCTCCCCCTGTGAGCAGAACACGGTGATTAGCTGTCCTCCTCATTGGTGGCGCGCTGCGGACATCGCCAGGGCTTATTTGTTGAAGGGGTTGCCGTGGAGACTGGCGGTGGTGGTGAGGCAGAGTTGGAGCCAGAAAGAGAGAGAAGAGGGAGAGAGAGTCATCCATCTACTGCAGAGAGAGAGCAGGAGGAGAGATTTAAAAAAGAGAAAGGGAGAGCACAAACATGGGCTTCGCTCCTGTTATCTTGTGAACGGCTTCCAGCTAGCGCACTTAGGCGAGACCTCTATCCCTTCCTCTCGCCGGGGCTTTGCTTAGGGGGGTGAAGAGTTCATACAGGCCCCCATGTGTCGAACACACCGTGCAGCCCTTCCAATCTCATGAGCACCGGGTGAAGCCGGAGAAGGGTGGCTCGGACCCCCGGAGCACAGGGAGGTTACCACATACCAGATACCTTAGAATATCGGCCAGCCTGTTGAAGCAGCTGTGGCTGGATGAGAGGGAGATGCGGGCTACAGTAAGTGAAGATTCAGTATTTTTTCACACACATACGTGTGTAAACACACATTGCTTTGTCTGAAAACTGCATGGTGGCATAGGAGAGGGACCCGGAGAATGTGTCAGTAATGCAGTACATGAGAGTTGTATCAGAGAGAGAGAGGGGAACAAGGATAACCAGCTGTGTTGCAGAACAAAGGAGTGAGCAAGGCAGAGCAGAACGAGTGATTGTGAGCTCGCTCGCTCGCTCGCGCGCACACACGCGCACACGTGAATGCAACAGCATGTAGCTGCTTGAACCTAATTCAATAAGACCTCCCTCAGCCACCCCCATCGTTGCGTGTGCTGTTGCTCATGCATCGCTCTTTGCCGCTGCGTTTGTGATCAAGCGAGAACACGCTCGTATGAGTGTGTGTTTGTGTGTGCAGCAGTCAAGGGATAGCTGGTGTGTCTCAGTGGCACTCATGAATGGGAACAGAGAGTGAGACGGAAGTACAGAGGATGGCTGTGTTAGGGGAGACCCGCAGTTGGAGCCCCAAGCCGTGGGAGTTCAGGCGCTATAATTGTGACTTCCACCACAAGTCTGAGGTAAATAAATTGCACTTGTTGTCAAATTTATTTTCTTTTGAATCGCATACTGTGCTTATGTAAATATTTTTTAGGTTAATCTTAGAGGCTGAAATTCATTTGTGTTTGTCTCTATTGTATTGAGTAGATAAATATTCTATTTTTCGTTGTTTTGAAGACTGCTGCTGTTGTCTTTTAGATGAGAATGAGATGTACGAAAGCTGGTCACTGTTGATTTGTGGCTGGGGTTGAGGTCCTTTCGTTCAGTTGGTTTTTACCTCCGGAAGGACTGTCAGTTCTTAACCCTCGGCTGAGGCGAGAGCCGCGTGTTCCTGTTATTCTTGGCATGACACGTTATTTGCGCTGTTTTGGCTCCAAGATTTTTTTAAGAGTTCAAATCTTTTGAGAACACATTTACACAGTCAATTTAAATAGACACTGGTGAAACAAAATGCTCAAACTCTTTAATAACCTGTATGCTAGAATACCTGATTTGATTGAAAATGAATTTTTTTGTTTTTGACGGTTTTTGAATATTTCACTATGACATTTTTAGGACTATACACTTTCCTTGTGTTTATTCTACCTGTTGACTGATATCAGAGTGCGTTTCTCAGTCTCAGTATGACATTTATCATGGTTCATCCACACCTTTGATGTGACTCACCCTGCTCCACATCCTCTCATGAGGAAGGTACAAACATTGAGACCTTTAGCCAAAGACTAGAGAGAGCTGAACGAAGTGGCATATGTTTTAAAATCAGCCAGTCAGATGACTTCCTGCTGGAGGCTTTCAGATCAGGACCCCTGCTCTACTGAAATAGATCAGCGCTCCCGCTCGTCTCTGAGACAGATGTGTCATCAATAGTGCCTTAACAAAAGCTCAATGGAAGACTGACTCAGAGCGATTTCATGGAACAAGTGGTACTCTGATGAGCGTTGAACCTGCCTCTCCATCTCATTTCAGACCCATGCGAGTGACGTGGGTTTGGACGTCACATCCAGTGATGTTGTCCTCTCCACTTCATCATCATTCATCCTTGTAATCTAATATCAGAGATTTGCATCCTGTCTGTTGAACGGTGGAGTCCTGCTTTTCCCTTCTTTGTTTTATGGTATTGTAGAGGTCTGTCGTTTAGAGAATGATTTTGGTGATGAATAAATATAGCACATTTTTGTGCGAAAGTTTCCTGAATTCAGTTTATTTTGACATTTAATTACTTTACAGACATATTACCAATAAACAATTTAGAGCACAGATTTGGAACTTAGTGTGATGGGATGAAAACAGCCAAAGCATTATTGACTAAATTGGTATATTTTTGAAGAGAGTGTGAGTAGTACTCGCTGAGTTTTTGCTAGGGTGCTTTTATAGCTTATTAAAACTAATTCCATTGATTCATTTTTTTTTTAAGGAGAGCTGGCAACGTCTTGCATCACGAGCGACCATGTGTGGGCGTGTCCAGCAAATTTGAGAGAGATTTGAGTAAAGAGCAAATAATTTGTCAGTGGAACTCACACGTCATCTTGAGTAATTTGTTAGGTTTTCGAAATTTTTGGCAGTATGTGTGAGTTTATTTTTGTAGATTGGTAGATCATGTGGTTAATGATTTAATGGACTGAGCAGTAGTGACAACATTCCCCAACCGCAGAATGTTAGTTGTTAGCAAAATGAAAACTTATTCCTAGCCAAATTAGGTCTATATCTTTTACCAGTAATCTCTATCATCTGTTATCTCATCATCTAAAGATATATCCAGACTTGCAGTCTACCAATAACATTACAGCGTCGGCACTGATCATGAGTGATGCTCACAGTACAGAGACTACGATAACAAGCTGTAAAGACACTGTGTATACACACACTTTAGGTGTTCTAAGCGCTTGCTGGTGTGTTGGTTTAATGCTATTAGGATATTAATAGAGGTTACAGTCTAGTTGTTTAAGTGCAAAGAGCCCAGGTCTTGCTATTTCTGTTTTTATCATTTTATTGTCAGTGGAAGAGTTCAAAAGATGGTGAATTTGTTTTTGTGTTATTTAAATTCTAACTTTTCTTTTGATCAAATTTGGGCCTTTTATGAGTGGATGATATTGCTAAAACTGGATTCAGCTTTGTCAGATTCGCACGTGATTCCACTGAGCCGCAGTCATTGATCAGAAAACTGGAGGAGTTTAGAGTGCCACAAAGACAATAACAAATCCATTTTGATGACATTTCTATTGATTTCTCACATCTCAAAGGAAACACAAACATCCTTTTTTGTTCTTGTTTAAAAAAAAAAAAAACCAACAACAACAAAAAAAAAGGAAAAGTTTGAATTTGCAGCACATTGCCGCCACCAAATGGCTGGTATGTATGCGCCTATATTTCTGTTTTTCTCTTTCTTTTTTCTTGGAATCGGAGCGTTTTCGTCATAGCAGTAAACAACGTTTCCATTTCCTGCTGCCCTCAGAAGTGGATGTGTACGTTTTCATCTATTTGTGTGTCAGTTATGTATAGCCATGAGAAAATGAGGGTAATAGAAGCATGTTTGTGCCTGGCTGAATGATGGCCGCTTTTACACTAGATATATTATCCTGGAATAAAACTGAGCCACGTGGAGCACGTGGTGCTGATGTTAGATGAGGTCGAGATAAGGGCAGAAGGAAGTTTAGTCCTGTTAGATTTTGTTCATGCAGCTCTCACAGGTTGGGCCATTCAAATCACCACAGTGTATCTTTATTCATTGCAGTGTTATCTTTCATCCAAGCAGTTTATGCATTTTTTATGAAATAAGGGAATGTGTTGAGCTAAGAGTTTTGAGGTGGTCTAAATAGGCTGGTTTCCTCTAACAGCATCTTTCTTGCTTTCTTCAGGTAATCTTGGTGCAGGTAAACCCAGGAGAGGCCTTCACGATCCAGCGAGATGATGGTCAGTTTCAGTGTATCACAGGTACGTTTTTCTTAAGTTCCTCTTGTGTTAACAAGGATTTCTGTGTTATTTAACCCATAATTACATTAGTCTACGAATAAGTGGCGTTTCATTTTGCCAAATCACAAGTTCAGATGATTGTAATTACCAGTCTGAGACTTACCCTGTAATTGACTGCAGTTAAAGTGCTGATTGATACCTGTAAATTCTTTTAATTGATTAGAGGGATTTGAGTCTCCTTGTTCCCAGATCTTGAGGGTACCATTTTTTTCTTTTCATAAATAACACCCAGTGTCCCTAAATGCCGCCTCTACAATGTAAGCTATCCTGTAATTTTCCTCTTTAATCTAGTGCTTAGATTTTTATGAAATGCAACTAGAAATTTCTATTTTGGTAGAGTAAAACTTGGTATGCCCTAATAAAAAGACTTTATTAGGTCCCAGTTTATGACCCTGAGAATGATTTGGAGCATCCAAACATCTAGAAGTGCTTAATTTTCAGTAAGAGTTGTTTGAGGCAACATGAGTGATCGAGACCAATGCAATCATGGATTTTTTTTTTTGGTTCTATTTTTGTTGGCATGAATCAAGCTATGATCCAAATTTTCATGGTTGTTTTTTTTTTTTTTTTTTTTTTTTTTTTTTTTTTTTGTGTCCTTTTTTTTTTTTTTTCATTGTCCTGTTAGCCCTTTGACACTGTAAAATCTCAACATTGTTTTCATTGAGGGTAAAGTACTTGATGCAGGAAAGTTGTTGAAGCAGTCCTGGTTGGGTCAAGGTCCTGAAACACTATGTTCTTCATAAATATTTCTATTTTATTGAACTACAGTAGAATCCTTCCACTGAACTCAATTTCCACACGACTACATCATGACTCCTAGCAGATCCCCCGGTCTGAATCAACACATCCTCATTCACTAAGAGCCATCCAGTGTTGGGTCTAATTGCCATATGTGTCGGAAGCTCAGTCACAACAGTCAGCTAGTGTTTGGTGGGTCTCGGCAGGGTTGCAATGAGATGTCTTACACCCCCTCTCAGCTTGCGAAGAGCGCTTTTTGTCTGCAGCCATTGTGTGGGACGGTGTGAACACGCTACGAACTGCCAACCTCTCTGATTGGCAGTTGCTGCAATAGGAAGAAGTGGAGTGTGACTGTAATTGAAAGATTACTGTGCCTTGGGAAGCTATTGATTAGAAAAACAATAGCATCCAGCTCATTGTATGCGGTAAGCCTGATTGTTGTGCTTCTAGCTGGCCTGATTAGCTTGGCAAGGATTTTAACTTGTGAAAGTAAGCAGTCGGCGGCATTGAAATGAGATTGATGTTATCATCCGGCTTTAGCATTTAACTGAAAACCCAAATGGAAATGGTTGCCAATTTGAACTGAAAACCTAAGGGCATCATTTTTTTTTCTTCTGCATTTATGACTAGCACTTTGTTAGCTTGCCTCTTATCAATGAGCGACACTCAGGTGATCATCCATCCAAATGCTGTATAAAGATTAAAGCAGAAGTGCCAAACTACTCACCACAGGATTTGGGGAAACTATGGCGGGTGGATCTTGATCTCTGTAGGGGGGTGTAAGTGCAGTGCACCAAAAATGATTGTGTGAGCTGTCAATTTTGGAGGTTGTGGGTTTAGCAGACTAAATGCCAGAAGTCTGGCTTACATCACCAGTGAGACCTGCATTTTTCACTGGAACATCGAGTTGTGTTTTGGTTTAAAAAATTTTTTTTTTTTTTAAATCTAGATTTTGAAGAATCGCTCACATTACGATCTATAAAATGCATTAATTTATGATTACATGGTGGCAACAGGAATAGTTCTGTCATCTTTTACTCACCCTCATGTGGTTCCAAACATGTTCTTTTGTTGAACACAAAAGAAGAATGTACTGGTCACTTTTTTTCCCAAGCAATTACAGTGAATTGGGACTGGGGCATCACCTATATCCAGTTCATTAACAAAATATTCTTATGAGCCAGATGTGTCTTTTATTTATTTTTTAAGTTGATCGAAACCAGTCCGAATGATGCATCAATAAGTAAGTTCCTGAATAAGTAAATTGCTTCTTATTCGTGTTTTGTAATCTCCAATTCTCATTCAGTCTAATGGCATGGAAAGGAGTGAAAAGTATTTTAAAATGTCATTTTTTTATCATTTGCTGAGGGAATCGCTAATCACAATCTTTTGTCTTTTTGCTTTACAGAACTGTGTATATGTGTGTGTGTGTGTGTGTGTGTGTGTGTGTGTATATATATATATATATATATATATATATATATATATATATATATATATATAATCTAAGGCCAGAGTCACTAAATTTAGACGCAAGCTTCACCACTCTCAGAGAGGAAGGAGTTGATGAGGAAGAGTAACGTTAGGGCGAGTGGGGCTGCTGTGCACTGGTCTGTCACTGGAAGCTGTTGTCTGTCAGTGACGTGAATGGAGTGATGACTCACCGTTGCGGGAGCCGAGGGAAGAGTGTGTGTTTGTGTGTGTGTTTAACCCCTAACCTTAGAGTGAGCCGGAGGTAATGTTAAAATCCGCAGGATAAACCAGAGAGAACTGGATTGTCCCTCTCTTCCTGATTTCTTTTTCAGGCCAGATGGGCGTTTGTTCTATTTCTGAATTCATTCATGTTTTCAGAAGCTGGAAGTACATAAACACCCCCCCCCCCCCCCACACACACACACACACACACACACACTAACTACGGAGCTTCAGAACTGTCTGTTTAATATGAAGAAGCAGTGTTAAGACTGGAAGAATGAACTTAATTTAAGATGTCCCAGACTGCCGGGGGTGGGCTGTGGTTGAGAATGACATCAGAAGGATGAAGCTTGTTAACACAGCCCTTTAACATCACAGACTTAACGTTTCTTTGAACGTTTGCCACCCTAGATGTGGATATTGGTGTTCAGCCTGAAAATGCCATCACGTTGGTTTAGGCACACTTAGTTGTGTTTGTCTCTTGATTACTCATGTAGGATGTTAGCCATGAGTTTCCAGTTACTGACGTTCCTCCACTGTCTGACTAACTGGACTTACGGACAACAGTCTTGCAATAAATATTTGTTTTCTTCGCCACTTTTCTTTATTAATGTTTTCTAAGCATCAAATGTGGGCTGCCTGTAGCACGTCTTAAACAGTTTGCTTGCTGAAGTAATGTTTGATTGTATCTCAAAGAACAGGCATCCATCTGTTTGGCTGTTTGTTCAGATGTTCAGTAGGCTCACTATTACAGCAGGAGCACATTTCAGCGCACACGTGATGTTCTCACACTTACTTTAGTAGTTTGCAAGAATGTTGCCTACGATTTGTTAAATGTTCAGAATTGACTCGGGAGGTGTTGTGCTGATACTGTATTGTGCATTGGAAACACAAATCGCTTCAGGTTACCTTTATTTGACATTTGACACATTATACAGTGAAGCTATAGCTAAATTGCATCGTCAAGCACAAATTGCGTAAAACATTTCTCTTTTATTCAAAACAACAGAGTGACTGGGAAGGTCAGGGACAGTGTGAATGCTAAGAGAACAGGGTTTTTTTATTACAGTACAACACCTTTCTGAGTTGGGTTCCTGTAAAAAATTACTTCTGAAATAACTTTTGGATGCCTAGTGGATGACAGACAAAAAAAAAAAGAGAGAGACTTGGAAGTGAAGGAGCTGAGCCATATCTGAACACCAGGATACAGATGCACAAAACCACTTAGACAAATAAAGAGTTTTCTTCATTTAAGAGGTTTAGTGCAAGCCGAATATCATGGAGACTTAGAGCTTGACTCTTTTGGCTTGTGCCAGTAAGCAATTGTCTAGCAACCACCTGGAACACTTTAGTAACCGTAGAGAAAGTTCCTCGCACAACACTCTAGCATTGTAGGATGAGTTGACTCTTTTCCCCTTGACTTCTTCAGTGTTCTGTTATCCTCTTCATCTCTCATCATGAGGTGCAACACTGTTTGTGATAGGCCACATCTGGTACTTGGTGTGTTTTCCATTCTGACATTCAGACGTCAAAGTGCAGACAGTCATGTTTTGATTGCATACTCCAGGTGACGTCACCCACTTTACTGTTGACTCACTGTATGCTTGTGCGTCACTTGCCTTCAGTACATTTGTTTGTAATTTTTTTTGCTTGGGATGTTTTGACTGATTAGATTAGCTGTGTAGGACCTGCTGCATTGATGTCAGATACAAGGCAACACTGCTCAGGTTCGGTCCGTCCCCTGGACAAGATACAGACAACTTGTATATTCAGTATGTGGAAACTTTATGAATCATGTTGTTTTTTTTAAAACAATTCTCTCCAAACTGTCTGAACAACCATAAACGTTGTACTACAATCCTTTTTTGGTTAATACAGTGCCATGGTTTTTGCAATGATAATTTAACAATGTTCTTTGAAGAAATCAATCTTAGTTGTAGTATAAATTGCAGATGGAACTTTAATAATCAAGTATGAGCTGTAGTAATAGTGCTAATTGTATTATCAACCACCATAGATTAACATATTACAGATGTCATCAGTCCAGTCATGCTTTGGTAAATGAAAATCATGACACGAGTCAATATTTCAACATACTAAAGGTAAAAAGATGCATTTGAAAAAAAGAGCAAATTATGGGGGTAAAAAAAGCCATAATTGAGATAATCAGATTTTTTTTGTCATTATTTTGTCTCATATTTTAAGTTGTTATAACTGACTTTTTTTTTTTTTTTTTTAAGTTTCAGCTTGTCAGTTTTGACTTGTGACTTATCTCATAATTATGACTAGTAACTTGTAATTTCACTCATCATAACTGACTTGTGTAATTGTAAGGTTGCAACACTAACTTTTTATTTCATAATTATGACTTGGTACTAATTAGCCTTGTCAGAATTGTGACTTTTTATGACATTTAATATTGATTTACCAAAGCATGAAATAGGCTTCAATAGTGTACCATGGTACAGCTGCAGTATATTGGTAAGGGTTGTGAGGCCAGCAGGACTATATTTTTAACAGTTAAAAATGAAATGCTTCAAACAGACTATGTGGTAGGGCAGTTGTGTTTATGGTTGTGTCTGCTGTCTGATGTGTGCGTTGGCACAGACGTCCACTGTGTTATGTTTTTTGGAAGGCATTATAGTGCATTTATGTGTGTGTGGGTAGGAACATTCCCTGTGAGTGGACATTTGTGTGGGTGTATTTATAAGGAGTTACTCGCAGCTCGGATTGCGACTGAAGCCAGCGGTGAGCTCTGAGTACTGTGACCCGATCTATTCATCCATCCAGAGAAGCCCTTACTAATGTCACCATGTTCAGATGCACAGTGCGGCTTTATTCCATCAGCATTGAACTGTGTGTAGAGCTCTTCTCTCTCCCACGAAGCGTAAAAAGGCAAAATTACTCATTTGAGACTAAACAGAACTATTGTTTGCCTATAGGTTAACATCAAAAGAACATGTTAATCTTTGTTTCACGCTCATTTGAGTCTAAACTAAATTATAGTTTACCTTTGGTTTGACATTAAAGAGCATGACAGTCTGAACATGCTTTTCACACAGAGACAGTGATGCACTAGGGATGCACCCATATACAAAATTGACTGAAATTGAATTCATTTGAGTTGAAAATTTTATGAAATTAAAAGGACCCTGGAGTGATATAACACCTGAATCTACCACAGCAGAAAATGAGTTGCCTGGAACAGCGGCCAATTATAGTTAAATGGCCATTATATAAAAATGTTTGACCATAGAGGAGGCCGCAATTGACCAGTCAGAATCAAGTATCTCAGAGAGCTGTGTAATAAAAAATGTTTTTCAGGAAACAACAAACAGGCACTGTATTTGTTTGCAATGGACGCTGCAATATAGTGTTTCGCATGACTAGTGTCTGTGAATATTAACCTGCAAAAAGACTATTTAAATACGAATCCTCATGTTCATTTGATTACCAGACAATACACAACACAAAAAAAAATCATTATTATTCATTTTAGCTGTTTACATTTGGAAAAGCTGTGCTTCCTGCATCAACCTGCTCCTGTTGGATTGGCAGTAGCTTGTTACCCTACACAGTTACCTTGTTTTTCTTGATTCAAGTTATATAAATATATTGTTCTATAGAGTGGGGGAACTATGACGTCAGAACCCGGAAGAGTAATTCGCCACGGGTTCTTTCGAGATTTTCCTATGGGGTTTTATAATGGGGTTTTTCAATTTATGAGTAAAATAAAGCCTGTGGTAAACATAACTTGGCGATACTTTTACGTTTTGTTCTACAATGTAAACTGCACACACTCACAGCCTAAACGTTCTTATCTAGTTACTTATTAAAAACATACGTTTTCAAAAACCCAGGCTCATTTTGGATGGGCTCATTTCACAAATGGGAAGTGTCCAAACTTTTGACTGTTATTGTACTATAAAATACACATGCCGATATATCGATATCGGAGTTGTTTTTCACTCCCTAATATCGGTATTGCATCGGCCCCAAAAAACCCATATCGGTCAGGCTCTAGTAGATTGTTCTTAAAATCATTAATGCAGTAGATTGAACTTGATCATTTATGTAACAATGGTTTTATGAAAAAGAAAAAAAAAATGTTGAAATATTGTTCTGCTTGGGATTTCTGAATGAACCTGATGAATCCGTATATGTGGGGTCTCTGCAGAAAGATATTATAATATATATTTGTTTATGAATTCACTCTGTTTCTCCCGCACACGTTTCATTCACTGCATCTGCAGTCCATAGCTTTCGGAATGAATGAGTCGATGACTCATCCCACTTTGCTGAAGCCTTTAGGGATGGATGGAGAGAGGGAGAGAGAGAGATGGGATGAGAGATGGTTTGGAGAAAGATCCAAGAGCTTTTTTGTTTGAGCGATGATAATCCTTCAACAATTAGATGGGTGCAGGGTTCAACAAGCTTAATCAATATGCTTATTTTATATCCTATGTGCATGTACACCTCTGCATGCCATGTTGTCTTTTTGCAAATCTTGGGGTGGTAAACACAAGCTCTGTGTTCTTATAAATCTGTGTGGGCTTTTGAAATTAGACAAGGGAATTATCATACCCCATTGAATGTAGTCCAAGGAATGAGGAAGAAATCATATTATCACAATAAGCTTGACTTCCCCCAACCTTTCTTTCTCTATCGTGTTATTCTTTGAAGCATCACAAGAGGAGACAGTGGGATGTTTGCCAAATCGAGTTTCTTGTGTTCCATAAACATGGCTGTGGTCTTTTTCTCCCTCCGTGCATGTAGAGGACGTCACTCGGTCTGTCGGGGCATGACGGGGAGCTTGTTATACCACTGTGGAGGATGCAAATAAAATATTTAGTATTCAAAAAAAAAAGGAAGAGACTTAAATTTGCTCCATACTGCAAAGGAGGAGGTGGTTCATTAAATTAGTATTGTCTAAGCATAACCAGTACTTTGGTAATCCTTCTATCCATTTACCTGAACTGTGTATCACCTGCCTTTAAATCTGTTGGCAACTCTCTAATCCACTAATCTAATAGAACATTGTAGGACCCTCTCAACCAGTGACAAGTGTTAAGAGAATAGAGCCTCCAGTACACCTAGAAAGAAGAAAATAGTTACAACTAATCAGACAACAGATAATCAGTAATGCCAGTTTAGAGCTGGGTTAACGTTTCGTAATTAGCAATTAGCCTAGACGAGGGGTTGGTGGAACGGTTTGATTTGATTATTTCCAGGGCCGTTGTAATTAGACCCAGACAATGTGGACACATTCCCAGTGTTTTAGGTCGGATTAGCTGAAACAAAGAGGCAAGACCTAGACTGGATCCAGGAGGACAAAGTTAAATGTTCCATTAGTTACATTAATTTCCCGTGGATTGGAAAACACTGTTATACCAAGTGTGATGCAAATTTTCAATGTTAAATAATGCTGTACAAAGTCACAAAATTTCAACCAAATCAGGTATTGATGCATTTCCTACTAGAACTCGTTATTACAACACGTAAACTCAATTTTTGAGAGCTCCAACTTGTACCGCTTGACCACTGCAACGTCATGTGGCAATATTTAATATTTCACAATATTATTTTAATAAATGACTATTGCTATTGTCTTAATAATGCAAGAATAATGTAAAAATTATAGATATACAATAGTTTAATGTAGCCAACACTGAGTTAAATAAACGGTAAGCTTATTTGCGTAACAAATGTTACTTGTTGTATTATGGTTTGTCTATTGATTACTTAAAGGTGCCATAGAATGGAAAACTGTTTACCTTGGCATAGCTGAATAATAAGAGTTCTGTACATGGAAGTGACATACCGTGAGCCTCAAACGCCATTGTTTCCTCCTCCTTATGTAAATCTCGTGAATAAAAAAAGACCACTGAAAAATAGGTGAATGAGAACATAACACCGACTGTGATGTAACAGTCGGGATCACTAATAGTTACGCCCCCAACATTTGCATAACGTATACCTGCCCCTGTTCTATGCTAGACACCAGCCGAACCATCAGAAGTTCTGCAGGTATTGTGAAGAAACAAGAGAAGACAACAGTGAAAATGTTCAAACAGCGATCGCGAATCTTGAAAGTAAAAGTCGATCGTGCATTTGAAAGCAGTTTCAGTGCCCCACATATTAATAGCGGCTCCCTGATGCCCGCATTTTATATACAGTATAATTACCCAACAATATAACTGCGTGAGAAAGTATTGAAATATATTTTTTCCTTCCTGTGAGCTAATGAAATGAGCCGCACTGTGAGATAGCCAATCAGAACAGAGCTCAACATTGAGCCGCACTGTGAAACAGCCAATCAGAGAAGAGCTCAACATTATTATTCATGACCTTTCCAATTAAGCCAATAACAGACCATTTCATTCTAGGGAGAAATCCTAGGGTTGCACATGTAAAACCGTTTCTGGATCATTTTTTCCCTTACCTAACCTTCTATGTAGATATCAGAGAACAATTTAAAATATTGTATCAATGCATTCTATGGCACCTTTAAATTACATTCATTTTGACTTTAGTAGTGTTACCATAGAAATTCACAATCCCTAAGTCTGAAGACGTGAACCGCTCCAACATCCCAGATTGTCATCTAGGAATTACAACATGGCATAAATGCATTGTAATTTTTGCAACACTAGTGGCACCAACTGGAACTACAGTCTGCAAAGTGCGTTTGAGCATCCATCTGTAACATCACAAGTGACATAAGTTTGAGTCAGGACTACTTGTTTATCTAAGCACTAAACAGCTGGCCAAGTTTTTAAAACTTTTCTTTTGCGATCTCATTTGGTGCCGAAATGACACCCTGCAACCTAAATTAATATACCGTGCAACCAGGTAAAAGTACTGACTGAATATTTTATTACAGCACAATTTTGAGCATTCATACTGACAGCGATTTGTAGGAACAAAGTAGTTAGATGTCATTCATTTTCAAGTTAGAGCTGGAGGTTTAAGGTGATGCGAGCGATCGCTAATAAAGTTCAGTGTAGAACTTTATGAAAAGTAACAATGATCATGAAGCTCACATCTGCTGCTTGATATGGTTAAATTTAAGAAGGAATACCTCATATGTACCTTTTATGTAGGTTTAACTGTGTTCGCATATCCATCTATCCATCCATCCATCTTCCGCCTCTTATCCAGGACTCGGATCATGGTGACAGCAGGCTAAGTAAGGATGACGTCCTTTTCCCTGGCCACTTCCTTTAGCTCATCCTGTGGGAGCCCAAGGTGTTCCCACGCCAGCCAAGAGATATAACCCCTCCAGTGTGTCCTGGATCTTCTCCAGGGGTCTCTTCCCAGTTGGACATGCCTAGAACAGGGAAGATGACCGGGAGGAATGTGCTGTTCTTTAATAACCATTGAAGATTAAAGTAAGACCACTTCATTGTCTGCATTCTACATTTTTATCTATCAAGAAACTACAACTGAGAAATGGAGAGCTGCATTGGCACTGTCTGTCAGGATATCAGCAGAGGATGAGATTGTCGAGATGTTGAACATCTCAAGTGACATGACCGTCAGGCTGTAGCCTAGTTTTCCTGTTCATCTTATTGGATTTCACTAGAGCATTTAGAGCATTTACTGAACATGCCGAAGATCTCGAGAGAGCCACAAAGGTTCATCGGTTTGTGTTTGCAGTCAGCTCTAATGAGCAGATCTCAATGATGTTAGCTTTCCTAGCCAGTCCTCAAAATGTGTTTCAGAGTTGCTGAGTTATGGTTTATGTTTAGACTTGTCGGTTCTCGGTTGTGTTTGTGTCTGAGAGAGATAGAAAAGATTTAACGGCTGTTTATTCTCAGAACAGAACTGCCTGTTTGGAGTTATTCTTGGCTCAGTGCGTGTGTGTTTTTCTCGTCCTCTACGTGTTTGTTGATGTTTCCTCTGGAAGGCTGGCACTGGGGGTCCACGTCAGCAGAACAGCAGACCGTTCATGCTCTTCTGGTGGGGGGTGGGGGGTCTGAAATGAGAGAAAGAAACAGAAAGAGGGAGGGGGATGTGGCCTTTTGTGTCTGATCTCAGTCTATGCTTGTGCGTCAGTCTGATGTAAAAGTGTGGGTGTCTTTTTTCCCTTTCTAGCCCATCCCCTTTTTTCCACACCTAGCCCATCCTTCATTTTCCTCCGTAGCCCATACATCCTTTTACCTTCCTAGCTGTCTTATCTCTTTGCACTTCATTCATTGATTCATTCATTGATTCTTCCATTGATTCATTCTTTCATTCAGTTGTTTGTGTTTGTTCATGTGTGTATTTAATGTGTATATGTGTGCGAGATAAATAGGGTGGATTACACAAAAAAATGTGTGTGTGTATAACTGGGAAAGCCTGTCATGCGCACAGCTGGAGTCAATGCATCTATGACTCTCTATCACCCTTGGTAGAAAATGTCGCCACAAACGGATGCAACATTAGCATCTTTTCACGCCCCCGCCAATCCATAGCGTAAATCAGAAATCGATCGTCTTACTCAGGGGGGGTCTCTGATGTAGAATTGGATCAGATTCCTCCCACGCTCTGGGTATTCTGGCTCTGAGGTGACCTGACGCAGGGCCGTTAGTCTGAGTCATTAGTCATCAATTAGTCCGCTTGAGTCTCTCCTAAAACGGGCTTCAAAGCCAGCGCAGCACTCCACATCAAAGTGAAGAGCTAATAGTCCTCTATGCTCTTTGTAGTACTACAAGACTTATAAGACGGGCTAATGATTTTAATAGGATGCATTATTGAGTAATGTTGTCTATGAGTAGTGCTGTTGTTTTTTTTAAATATTAGCATTAGTGGTTGACCGAAATGGTGTTTTAAAAGCAGATGCCAGTATCTAGAGAGCAGGGTGTTTGTATAGCCCAACCAGTGACACACGCTTGATGGTGTCTCCACAACCTGGATTTATAGCGTGTGGTACACAGTTAAGCATATAGTTAAGGGCAATAGACCCTTTTCACATTTGTGGGGTTTACAGAAGCAGACATCGTCATAGTTGTAAATTTCAATAGTGGTGCGCAGAAACAACGAATATAATTGAGTTCCTAATTGACCCTTCCCAGTAGGGCTGCACGATACACCATTTCAGCATCGATATCACGATGTGGGCATCCATGATAGTTACATCGCAGGATGTGCGATGTTTAGTATATTGATCGTTATATTTATACTGATCGTTTTCACGCTGCTGTCTACACTGGGCACGACAAAGTGACTGTTGCAAATCATGTGAACTTTGTGTCAGTACTTCATAAAAAGAACTAGGGATTTACTCTCGGGGATTTGTCGCGCACGCCGCATCCACTGTAGACAGCATCACTGATTATAATGGGTTCTATTGTATTTTTTACAAAAAACTGGGAAAACCTGTCATGCACACGGCTGGAGTCAAAGCATCTACGACTCTCGCGTCCGGTGTAGACACGGTGAGAGCCACGCAGATGCACGTGACGTGAACACTGAATTCTGTTCATCTGTGTCTATTTGTGTTTGAAATGACACACATGTGCGAAACTGTCAAAATGCATGTCTCCTCAAGTATCCTTTTAAACATGGATGCTTATGGCTTAGGTGAAGGTATGGATAGTATTGGTTCACAGCAGTTTAATGTTCCTGATGCTTTCTGTGTCATGAATGCTAATCAAACAACAAAACAGAGAAAAATTACTTTTGTAGCTTTAACACAAATTTAGTTAATTTATAAACTGAAGACTATGTATGCAGTGTTATCTTACATTTGATTATTCAATTTCTGTACCTGAGTACTGTTAATTACCTGAAGAATATAAAGCACTGTTTATTTCATTTGTATTTTTTTTTAATTATATTTATCTGTTTGTAATTAGCTTATTTTCTATTTTGATTTATTCACCTACAAAATCATGTTGAAATTATTTTTTTTATTATTATTATTTTTTTTTTTTCTTCATATAGCAATATATATCGCAGGAAAAATATATCACAATGTGAGTTTTTTCCAATATCGTGCAGCCCTACTTCCCAGAGTGATTGATTGACAGGGGATCTGACCAATTGTAACGCTGAATCTGCCATTTTTGTCCGACAATCAAACCAGACTGGAGAGTGGATTAACGTTGGTGGACTTGAACCTTCTGATATTCATTCATGTTTATTTCATGCTATAATTAGTATAGATGATCGCTTCATGTGCCTCTTTAATTGAGGCGCTACAGCGATCTGTCACGACACATTAAAGTGCCACATAACTGTTTTGAATAAATTGAATTCCTTAAAGACAAAATTTAAAGCTGAGACTTTTCATACCTAAAGTAACTTGCTCTGTCTTATCAGTTTCCTCTTTGCTCCACAATGTATTTAAACTGCGTGAGAACATGATGTGTGGCGTGAGGGTGGCATTGCTTGTCGGACATAGCAACTGTAACGAAGGAGGGTGGGTCCTTGCCCATTAGTAAAAGAAAAATATCCATGATAGTGTTTCTATGACTTTACAAAAGAGAAAAAAATGTTGATTATGTTGGTCAGAAGAGAGAAAGTTGTATTGAATGTTTATATTTATATGTATGAGTGTGTATATTTATATTAGTGCTGTCAAATTAGCGATTAAATGCCGGTGTCAGTCAGCGAATCTGCTGTGCTGCGTGCCGTGCTGCGTTGTCACGGGAACATCCCAGCTGCAGTTAGTGAGGAAATCAGATCGCTCCCTTTGCCAAGTCCATTTCAAACGACTAAATAATGGCTCGCACGTGCCCTGTTCACTCCAAAGTCCCCACTCCAAGGGGATAGGGATGATCACTTCCATTTTGAATTCGCCCCATGAACCGTACATAAAATATACACATAAAATAGCCCACTTGTGCTGCTACCCTGGCAACACTGGTTCGCTGCACCCTCATCACACAATAATAGATGTCCTTCCGTACTGCGATGACGTGAAGAAGTTGGGGTCAAACCTTATCAAACGATTAATTTGCGCTAAAAAAATATTCACTATTATATTATTAAATTAAATGTTAATATTAAATATTAATATAATTTTTAGATTAATCGCATAGATTAATCTAAAACGTAGATTAACGTAGATTAACGTTGACACCCCTAATTTCTATGTGTGTGTGTGTGTGTGTATATACAGTCGTGGCCAAAAGTTTTGAGAATGTCATAAATATTAATTTTCACAAAGTCTGCTGCTTCAGTGTTTTTAGATCTTTTTGTCAGATGTTACTATGGTATACTGAAGTAAAATTACAAGCATTTCATAAGTGCCAATGGCTTTCATTGACAATTACATTAAGTTTAAGCAAAGACTCAATATTTGCAGTGTTGACCCTTCTTTTTCAAGACCTCTGCAATTTGTCCTGGCATGCTGTCAATCAACTACTGGGCTACATCCTGACTGATGGCAGCCCATTCTTACATAATCAATGCTGGGAGTTTGTCAGAATTTGTGGGTTTTTGTTTGTCCACCTGCCTCTTGAGGATTGACTGCAAGTTCTCAATGGGATTAAGTTCTGGGGAGTTTCCTGGTCATGGACCCAAAATTTCAATGTTTTGTTCCCCAGGCCACTTACTTATCACTTTTGCCTTATGGCAAGGTGCTCCATCATGCTGGAAAAGGCATTGTTCGTCACCAAACTGTTCTTGGATGATTGGGAGAAGTTGCTCTCGGAGGATGTTTTTGTGTCATTCTCAAAACTTTGGTCTCCTAAAGTTGATTCAGCTGTGGGATCAGGGCACCTCCAGTGCAGAGCTTGCTCAGGAATGGCAGCGGGCAGGTGTGAGTGCATCTGCACGCACAGTGAGGCCAAGACTTTTGGAGGATGGCCTGGTGTCAAGAAGGCCAGCAAAGAAGCCACTTCTCTCCAAAAAAAACATCAGGGACAGATTGATCTTCTGCAGAAAGTATCGTGAATGGACTGCTGAGGACTGGGGCAAAGTCATTATTCTCCGATGAAGCCCCTTTCCGATTGATTGGGGCATCTGGAAAAAGGCTTGTCAGGAGAAGAAAAGGTGAGCGCTACCATCAGTCCTGTGTCATGCCAACAGTAAAGCATCCTGAGACCATTCATGTGTGGGGATGCTTCTCATCCAAGGGAGTGGGCTCACTCACAATTCTGCCCAAAAACACAGCCATGAATAAAGAATGGTACCAAAACACCCTCCAACAGCAACTTCTTCCAACAATCCAACAACAGTTTGGTGAAGAACAATGCATTTTCCAGCACGATGGAGCACCGTGCCATAAGGCAAAAGTGATAACTAAGTGGCTCGGGGACCAGAACGTTGAAATTTTGGGTCCATGGCCTGGAAACTCCCCAGATCTTAATCCCATTGAGAACTTGTGGTCAATCCTCAAGAGGCGGGTGGACAAACAAAAACCCACTAATTCTGACAAACTCCAAGAAGTGATTATGAAAGAATGGGTTGCTATCAGTCAGGATTTGGCCCAGAAGTTGATTGAGAGCATGCCCAGTCGAATTGCAGAGGTCCTGAAAAAGAACGGCCAACACTGCAAATACTGACTCTTTGTATAAATATCATGTAATTGTCGATAAAAGCCTTTGAAACGTATGAAGTGCTTGTAATTATATTTCAGTACATCACAGAAACAACTGAAACCAATATCTAAAAGCAGTTTAGCAGCAAACTTTGTGAAAACTAATATTTATGTTATTCTCAAAACTTTTGGCCACGACTGTATATATGTATGTATGTAGTGTTGTCAAAAGTACTGACTGCGATACCATTCAGTACTGAAATTTTAAAAACGTCCATTTCCCGCTAAGATTTGAGCGGATTCTTTAGCAGTGCTGATTGGTCATTGTGTTCATGCGCTCAACAGATATGTCTGTGATTGGCTTCAATGATCATCGCTTCACGCTTTTCACGGAGCGCTTCATTGATCATTTAAGCCAATCACAGATGTATTTCTTGAGTGCGTGAACACAATGACCAATCAGCGCTGTTTAAGAATCCACTCCACAGTGCTCAAATCTTAGCGGGAAATGGATGTTTAAAATTTCAGTACCTAATGGTATCGCGGTCGGTACTTTTGACAACACAATATGTATGTATGTATATATATTAGGGGTGGCACGATACATGTATTTGTACCGAACCGTCAAATAGCACTTTCCCCGGTAACGCTGTACACAAAACAGTGCTCCACTTACAAAAGCTGCTTTATCAGACATTACACGCAAGATGAAATGAAAATGACATCTAAAATTTTCTGAAGACAGTCGGTTTCCTTCAGAAATACAGTGTTATAAAAACACCCGCACCGTGTTTCGATTTTGAAACGTGCAGTGCTTTTTGAAAAAATATATTTGTGGCGGTCAGTTTTGATTATTGTGGTGGGCTGCTACAAATAAATCAATGTATGGGAAACACTGGTGTATGTATGTGCAGTGATGGGCAGTAGCATTGCTACAAGTAGTGACACTACTAGTTCAACAACATTTCTCAGTAGCGTGATGGTAGCGTCGCTGCTTTCTGAATCAAATAGCTTTTCAGTAGCGAAGCTCTATTTTTGATCTAGTAGCGTCAACAAAAGCTAACGTTACATTATCCAAAGAAAGCATTCTGAAACTCGAGCTCAAATCGGAAATATAACAGCTAAGGATCACTGATCATGGATCAGTAAGTGATGCCACAGACACTAAAGCTTGTAATGCCATTGGCTCCTCAAACTGTCAGTCAAACCTCATTATTCCTCCCGCCTCTCTCGTCAATGATGTGCGGCACGCATTTTGGAGCATCTCAGTTTGTTTGCAGTCTGAATGTAAATAAAGAACTTGATTTGAATAAGTACAGCAGTTTCTTTACTCAAAAAACACTAATTATAAAGGCTAATGTTTTTATTTATTTATTTATTTATTTTTAGTCTAGCATTTGTTGTCAAGTCAAAGCTAAATAGCTTGTGCGAAGTGCTGAATCTTTTATAATATGGCCAAATAACAGAAAAAAAACTGAACGCCCACATAAGGCAAGAAACTGGGGAAAACGGGACACGAGTCAGGAAAAAAAGACATTCGCTGGTTAAAAGCTTCGTATTTGAACTTGATTTTGGTCAAATGTTTATATTAATATAATGACATATGCAGTGATGCAAATAAACAGCCTATCTGTAGGCCTATACATCTGTATGGTAACACTATACAATACGATTTCATTAATGTTAGCTAATGTGAGCATACAATGTACAAAATAGATTACAGTATTACATCAAAATACATTTATTACAGTATTTATTCATCTTTGTTAATGTTAATGAAAATACAGTCGTTCATTGGTAGTTCATGTTAGTTCACAGTGCATTAACAAATGTTAACAAACAACTTTTGATTTTAATAATGCATTAGTAAATGTTGAAATTAACTTTAAGATAAATGCTGCAGAAGTAATGTTCATTCTTAGTTCATGTTAACTGCACTAGTTAGCTAATGTTAACTAATGAACCTTATTGTGAAGTGTTACCGTTTATATAAATGTATCTGTATACAATAAAGCCACAATACCAACTAAAAATAGGAGGTTTCCGGGTGACAGCAAAAATGTATTTTTGTTTTATATATTATGTCACAATTTGAGATCAATCCGGCCCTGCAGTTGATACTGATTATGTAGCCAAATTGGTTTGGAACAGTTGTTGAATAAACAATTAAACTGAACTATTATGCCTGTCTATCTGCTTGACTGATAGTTTTATTGATCACTGAGAGAGTATTGACTTGGTATGATGTTGGTACAATAGAAGTTTTTTATTATTTTTTTAAATAGCTTTGATGTAGTAAACTACTTTTGCCATGTTGCTGTAGCTTAGCTTGCTACATTTCCTAGGGCTGTAGCTTCAGTGTAGTGAAGCTTCATTTAATGAGTAACTGATAGCTTAGCTCACTACATTTTCCAAGTAGCTTGCCCAAAACAAAAGTGTATGTGTATATGCATGTATGTATGCATGTATGTATGTATGTATGTATGTGTATGTAATGCATATAAGCCTTTGCTAGATTAGATTTACTGCAGTATGTTAATAACTGTGTAAAGGGTCTATTAATTTCATTGCATTTATGCCGCCTTTTAAAGACATTTTAAAAAGTCATTTAAAAGGTCTGAGCTAAGACATAGTTTGCAATAATTTGAGTTTATTTTTAGTTTTTGGCAATGCAAATGTGACCCTCTCTGTGAAATCCAGGCTAAATGTACAGCTTGTCTGTGATGTTAGTTTGATTGATAGTAGCATTTTAGCACAGACTGCACTGGTGTCTTACCTCAGACCCGCCCTGAGTGAGCGGTCATCAGTTGTTTCACCGCCGGAGCAGATGTAGACAAGAATGACTCCTAAGCGATTGAGGTGTTTTGTTGTTGGATGTAATAATGAACATAGCAGTAGTCATTTACTCCCCTCATCTGAGCGGCTGAAGAGGATTAGGTTTTGTTCTGAAGGGAATGTGCCCTCCATCTACCTAAATGCGTCTATGTTCGCGCGAATCATTTGTGATCCAGCTTCACCTCCAGAAGAAGTGAGTACAAGGTTTTTTAAATGAATCTTTGCAAATCGCCTTTCCTAATAATGTGCTAATTAGCAAGTTTCATGATGAATGCGGCTAAAGTAAACAGTCCCTCAAAGAGCGGCTAGGAAGAGAGGGGCGGGGTCAGAAGAGCTCATTAACATTTAAAGGAGAATTACACAATACGGTTTGCTCTGACAAGAGCTGTTTTTGACAGGGTGAAAAAGGTGTTTTTCAATGAAAAATTTTAACCAAACAATGTTACAGACTTTTCATTAAGACCCTAAAGAATAATATCGACTTGTGGAAAACGGGCATTATATGACCCCTTTAAAGTTAGCTCATTGCTACATTGCATTAAACTCTTATTTCCAAAACCCAATGAAATTCCTATATGGGACTGCTTTGCATAACCCTCCAAACGTAGTTAATATCCAATATAAAATTCGAAAAGATCAGACATTTCTGTTTTGAACCCGTCACCAACCACATACACACTCATTTATACACAGAGACCCACTTTGACGCTGATTATAGAGCAGCGACGGCTTACGCGTGCCGTAATTACTTCCAGCAAGCACTTGCTGATTATGTGAGTTAGTCTGTTCATTGAATGAAAACAGCCGCGATCTGGTCGAGGAGGATGTGAACTGAGAGCTAATACAACAGAGACACATGATGTCGAAACAAGAAGCACTGAACCGCCCATGTTTGTATGTTCATCTGACATCCTTTCTGTATGTCAGTGATATGATGTTTAAAAACAATCCGACTGTAATCGAATGCTGTGTGGATCATTTCCCTGATGCTCAGGTGGAACGCGAGGGTCCTCAGCTATTGGAAATGTTAGGACAGGACTCTCCTGGCTCTGGCTAGATTAATAAGGTTTGTTTTTGGTCAGGTTGAGCAGAGCAGGTCAGCGTGTTCCTCCATTATGCTACATCCAGGTGCTTAGGCCCAATTTTATCTTTTCATTGTGTTTCTCTGGCATAGCTTGTACAAATAATAGTGCTGCAGTTTCCATGAAAGACAACATGAGAGAAATGTGTGGAAAATGTGACTTGAATAGTGATCTAAATGTTTAGACAGTATGGTCATTTGTAATTCCGCTGTTGTCCGACTATCAAAAAACACAGAGGAAAAAAATGCTATATTATAAGTTTAACAATTGTAGAACCCTTACATTAACAAATAAAAACTTGTCTTGGCCATGATCAGTTAACATATAAAATAAAGCAGAGAGCATAATATCCAACTAAATAAAACGCATTGTTGTCTTTGTTGTAATAGTTTTTTTTTTTTAAACTGAAAATTTAGTGTTTACTGTTTTGCATTATTACACACTATTTTTCCAATTGAATACTGTACTATTGTGCTTTGACACAATCTGTATTGTTAAAAGCTCTATATGAATAAAGGTGACTTGACATAACATTTAAAATATTATGTATATTTTATTTATTTAAAATAAGTAAAACATTGTCATCAGTATATCAGTGACATTTTGGTTATTGACCAGTATCAGTGTTTTTGGCAATATATTGGATTATTTATCCACTGATATTAGATACATTTTATATATATATTTTTTAATAAAATTCTGTCATTTACACTCACTTCACTTGTTTCAAACCTGTAAAAATGTCTTTGTTCAACATAGAAGATATTTTGAACATTAAGCAAACAGTTGAGAATTTATTACTTTTTAGGTGAACTATCCCTTTAAAAGGTCTAGTGATAAATAATCGCAAAGATTTAACCCTTTAAAAGAGCTTTCCCTTTAAGAGTCCATGTTGCTGTGTGTGGCATGTAGGAATTTTATTCCTAAAACAATTATTGTATATTTTTTTTAATTTTAATTTTTTTGTTTATTCATTTTAAATAATTTTTTTTAAATGTAATTTTATTTATTAATTTAATGTATTTTTTTCTCACAGAACAGTGTAGTTGCGGTGTATATATTAGCAGTAGTTAACTTGATCGTGTCAACCAAACCTTGACCCCTTATTCTGTAGTTGTAGTGCAGAGGACTTTTACCTTTTACCTGTGACCGAAGGATCTAGTTTGGAAAGGTGGAGCTAGAAACCTTTGCACTAAAGAGAGGGAAGAGGGCGAAAAACAAATACAAGCCCACACGTACATTCCTATTCTTCATGGAGGACTGTTATTTTCTCTGTTGCTTTGCCCTTTTACCATGAGTGAAGGAACTACACCTGCACAGCAGGACGGAGGTCTGTGTTTACTTGTGTCCTTTTGCGTTTGCGTGTGTGTTTGCTGTCCTTTGCATCATCCAGCTCTAACAAGCTCTGCGAGTCTTTTCTGAAAGTGAAAGTGTCAGATTGCAAAGGAATGCATGAAAGAGCTGATCTGTAACAGGCTTTGCTGAGTCGCAGTTTTTTTCCTGTACAGACACTCCAGTACTAAAACTTCCACTGACTCTGGCGTTTTATCAACTGCTATGCAGACACATTCAGCTCATTGTGTTTCTTTACCCAGCTAAGTAAATGTCATGAATTGTGCGCACTGACGTGCTAAATATGCTTATCAATGTTGGGGCAAAAACTAAAACTCCTTTGATGTGAAAGTGAACTGCACACAGCAGTAAATATGACCCAAAAATAACAGGTTTTCTGACCTGCTTTGTGTTTAAAGTTCACTCAAACATTTGCTTTCATCATCATTATTTACTCACACTGGTCAATAAGTGTCTGAGATAACGAAAAGGAAAAATGTAAAGTTCTTTGAAATATAACTTTTATATTAATGTTGATTTAAGTATAGTTTTGAAAAATCACAATTTCAGTGATCACATGGTTATACCACATGACTTTTTTTTTCTTTTCCAATTAAAAACTGCTAACATTTTCCTCATACCTTGATTACAAGAGTGTGTACACATAATATTTATAAAATAAAAAAAGTGGAAATGTTACACCCCATAACCTGATTTCATCAACAGAAGTTATATATATATTTTTTTTTTTTTTTTTTTAGTGCTGCTTTGCTTATTTTAATAATAATAATAATAATAATAATAATAATAATAATTCCCAATTACTTTTTTCTCTCTTTTATTTAAGATCAATTAATCTTTTAATGAATCTTTTTAAAGATCTTAGTGAAAGAATCATTCTTTTGAGTTGGATTTTATAAATGAATCATTTAATCCAATTCTGAAAACCTCTCTGAATGATTTGGTCACAAATAAATTCATGAAATATATATTAAAAAAAAAAGGTTCTGTTTCACTCCGAAATGCCTCACATTACGAAAGTAAAAGTGTGATTTAGGGAGCAATGTACTTTAGATCTCACGTGTTAATGTGACGCTGCTTTAAATCACTTTTTATTGTATAAAGCGCTATAGAAGTAAATGTGACATGACGTGGTGTGTTTCACTTTTTTATATTTATTGTTCAATATGCTTCCTTCACAGGTCCTGCTCAGGTTCCCATGATGTCCCCAAACGGTTCAGTGCCTCAAATCTATGTGCCTCCTGGATACGTTCAACAGGTGAGTCATTACGGAACTAGTTTTATATTATTTTTATGGGAGTTGTTATTTTGGTTTGGTGAAAAGGATGCAATTTTCATTCTAATTTACGACTCTGTGGCCCTTTTCCAAACCGTTTAAGCGTCCTACCTAGCAGCGTTTTCTGGCATCATAGGTGCTATCAAAGTGAAGGCTGTTGCTGGCATTAGTCTGAAAAATGATGCTGCCTTAGGACAAATTCCTGCCTATAAAAGAGCTTGGTGGAGCACATTGGAACAGATCAAACAAAATAATTTCTAAAATGCTGTACATTTCAACAAGATATTCAAATCTTTAACGCAAATCAGGCTAAAAGTATGGTATGTGCCTGTGTAATTTTCTCTCTATCTTTCCATGTAGATCATTGAGGAGAACGGAGTGAGGCGGGTGTTGGTCTTACCTCAGACGGAGTTTCATCCGGGGGGCCATTCCCCGCTTCACCACCCGCCGCCCCACGCCCACCTGCAGGCCTTCATCCCCCACCCGCACATCATGCACCCTCCCCCTCACCTGTACTCAGGCATGGCTGGAGGAACCGGAGATATGAACCCCCAGTACATCTCCCAGTACCATCCGGCACACACGACCATCTACCCAGAGCAGGGTCAGTTTACACACACACACACACACACACACACACACACACACACACACACACACACACACACACACACACACACGCACTTTTGCCTCACCAAGAGGGGGGACTGCATTCTGCGCCACTACTGACTCTTCAAGGAAAAAATTAATAGTTTATTTGCAAAAACCAATAAACGCCACTTTAAAAAAAAAAAAAAAGAGCTGTTGTGTTGTCCACTTCCAAAGCATCGCGAGTACACGTTTTACTGCAGAAGCCGATAAGCACCCTTGTTGTTTTTGAACAGAAGCCAGTAAGTCAATTTTAGTGAATCGGCGCTCTGTATTCAAGTGCTGTGACAACGCTACTTTCACTTTGAAAATACGTACTAGCTGAGAGGAGTTTGTCAAAGCTGACTAAAAGTGATCGCAGATGGATAATTTTGACGAATTTGATGAACCTGTGATAACTTCTTCAGGGTGTAAAAGGAAAATAAAAGCTGAAATGTTTTGTGGAGCCCTGCAAAAGCAGCGCGTTACAATGGTGAGGGAAAAGCTCCGTGTATTGCGTGTAATTGCATCCAAACAGTCTATGATCACAACAACGTTTGTCAGGCATCTACATTGTCATCAGAAGAGATTACAAAGATTAAACTTTTTTTTTAAACTCTAAAACATGAAATGTGGAGAGATCTGCTTTTGCCAAAAACGACTGTTGGAGTTATCTGCTTTTGCTATAAAACACACTTTTAATATGTAAAAAAACCTACTTTCAATGAACTTTAATTTTGTAAATTACCTGTATTTGTTTAAGTTAAGTTATTATTACTAAATCAAAACAACCCAACTGCAGCTTGATTGATATTACTTGGAATGTAAAAAAATGTGATTTCTGAAAAAACATAAAAATCGTTTTTTGCAAATTAAAATTTCAAAAATATCAATTTTTGCAAATTAACTCTTCAAATATAGGCCTATATTTTAGCTGAGTTATGGACTCAGAGAGAGAAAGACTGAAAGCTGTGAAATATGTTGCCTTTAAATACTGAACACTTACCTTTACCACAGACTCGGGTCACTTTACTAATATTTTGATGTTATTAAAAACTAGTAACTAACAAATTAACAAATTTTACATAAAAATTAACTAATAAATATATTTACCAATTAATATACTTAAATTTTTAACAGTAATTTATTTAATATTAGAAGTTATTATCAATCATTTAACCTGTGTATGAATATTAAAAGGAACACGCCCCTGTTTTTGAAAATAGGCTCATTTTCTAACTCCCCAAGAGTTAAACAGTTGAGTTTTACTGTTTTCTAATTCATTCAGCCGATCTCCGGGTCTGGCGGTAGCACTTTTAGCTGCAGCTTAGCATAGATCATTAAATCTGATTAGACCGTTAGCATCTCTCTCAAAAATGACCAAAAAGTTTTGATATTTTTCCTATTTAGTTACATGGTGTACTAAGGCTTAGTTGACCATGCAGGTCTTAATGCTCAAAATCGCAACTTTTCATTTTCCGTCAGTCTTGGTACACAATGTACTTTCAAAAATAGTGGCGTGTTCCTTTAATAATACTGTTCATGTTAACATTAATACATAATATAGTAAATTAAGTCAATGGCATTTAGTTTGTTTTTATTACATTTTTGAGGTTAAGTTTTTGAGTTAAATAGAGTATTTAAAAATGAAGCTTTTCAAGTAAACAGTCAGTAATAAAGAGAAAATAAAAATAAGAACAATGACAATATTGTTGTTTTATTAATATTAAGGACATAATTGGTGTTGTTAGTATTGATTGAAACTAAAACTTCTATAGCTAAAATAATATTTAAATATTAGATGAAAAACAAAAATTAGAAATGTTCCCTTGTCAACAAAGTAAATAATTTTGTTAAAGTACTAAAACCTAAACTGAAATAAAAATAAATAAAAGCTAAATAACAATGTTTAAAATAAATAAATACAAAAGGCAAAAGCACAAAAATGTAAAATGTAAAAATAGAAGCAAATTAAAAAATATTAATAAATGCTACAACAGCATATAAATATAAATATATATGTAATTGCTAAGTGTTTATACATTTCAGAAAGTCCCCAATGGGATACACTTTGCACAATGGCGGCATTATCATCTGCGCATTTTTCAATAATTCAACGATTCCTTACATGTCTCTCTGTTTTCCAATGTCCTCAGATACTCACCCTCCACATGGACGTGCGGCATTTTCTCACAGAGATGAAAGGGCTAGCAAAACCTACGAGCGCCTGCAGAAGAAATTGAAGGAGAGGCAGGGGGTGGGCGGAGGAGGAGGAGGTGGAGGCCTGGCCCTCTCCAAAGACAGTCCCCCTCCATCCCCACAGAAAAGCCGCGGGACGCCGCCATCAGGAGGAGATCTCCAAAATGGGCTGGGGGGTAAGGGCGCAGAGGAGCAAGCACAGCCCAGCACTGCTGTCACCGCCCTGAGCAAAAGTCCAGGGAGAGGGACGGAGACAGAATCTGGAGGTAGGGAGGGTAGGTAGAATATATTAGGGTTCCTAGAACCATTAGAGTTAAGTATTAAGCCACAGGATGCTGTGTTACAGTGTTTTTACCACAGTTAAGAGGTGTGCCTAAAACCTATGTGAAAATGTAACATGCTGCCTCTTGTGTCTTATTGCTTTCGTAGAATAGTAGAATCAACAATATGAGACACTAAAGCAATAATTACATTTATCGTGATCTAATAAGAGTTTTGTTTTGTTTGTTTTAGTGCTGTCAAATGATTAATCACGATTAATCGCATCCAAAACAAAAGTTTTTGTTTGCATAATACATGTGTGCTGTGTATATTTATGTATATATAAATACAAACGCATGTATATATTTCAGAAAAATGTTGTTTATATATTAAATAAATTTATTTATAATATAGATTATATGAATATAGACATGTAAATACATGTAAATATTTTCAAAAAATATACTGTATGTGTGTGTATTTATATATACATAATTAATATACACAGAACACACATGTATTATGCAAACAAAAACTTTTTTGTATGCGATTAATCATTTGACAGCACTAGATTGTTTGTTTTTCATTTTATTTCGTTTTTCTTTTTATTTGACCTTTTTGTTACAAATTACATTATCAGTATAAGAATTTAAGTAAAAACAATGACATAATGAAAGTTAAACAATATCAGTTGACGTGATCACTGTCCACTTATTTGTTTACATTTTATTAGCGAATAATACTAATCAAATACTACTACTTTCTTTTACTTTAAATTTGATTAAATCCAAAACTTCATGTATTTTAAGGATTAAATGAAAAAATAAAAAAACATTAAGTATTGTTTTAGAACTTTTAACCCCACTACAGTTTATTAGAGTGATTGTGAGGTATAATGTATAGAGATATAGTCTTTTTGCATTAATAGTTTTGCATAAATCAGCTATTTAGTATCAACTAGTATCACATTTTAGCATGAAAACAGCTTTACAAATGAGATTTTAATGATAATCTCCTACTACATCTTATTAAAAGATAAACTTGCTTAAAAATTATGAGGGAATTAAATATTTACTATTTATCTCTCGCTCAATTAATAACCAACCAGAGTTACTCATGCATGCGATCACTGATGGTGATATTAGGAAATAGCCATTAGCATAAACAGACATCAATGTCCCATTAAGTCGTCTTTTTCCTAGGATGATTATATCTCAGGTTCCAGGTAGAAGTCCATCCAGGAGCCCACTGGAAGATTTAACGGGGCTCCGGGGATGGGCCCTCTCTCTGGCCCCGCTGTAAACAGGCCCGAGCAGCTCATCTCTGGTCTCATTAGTTCCTTCAGCTTTAGGCTGCTGCAGATAACATTAGCTGTAATTACCTCTGCACTGACTCATTTATCAGTGCTAACCAACTCCAGCCCGGAGGAATTCAGCTGCAGCAGCTATACGCCGGCTAAACTTAGCTGGTGTATCTATTAATCCATTCATGGAAAATAAATGCCTTTTATATGATTAAAGAGGCGAAATTGAGTGTGAAGACTTGTCCTTTTTATGAAATAATTGATAAAGAAGTCATCTTATCTAGATATTGTTTTTTTTATTTATTTATTTTATGTAGAACTGGATGAAGAAGAGAAAGCTCTTCAGGAACGATTAAACTCCATCTGCAAGCCAGTGGTAAGTAGAACTTTATTTTAATGTTCATTTGTTAATATTTATGTGCATATCTTGTGTTTTAGTTTTCCTTTAATGTTAACTTGTAGTTTTCTTAAGCATTTTTAGCAGCTGCCTGGTATTTTAATAATTTACATTTATTCAGAAAGGAAAAATAATAAATGTAGCAATAAAGAAATAAAGAGTTAAAATAATTAAAAGTGACAGTAAAGACATGTATAATTTCTATTTCAAACTAATGTTTTGTTTTATTTTCTATTCATCAAAGAATCCTAAAAAAAATCACACTTTAAATATGTAGAAAACAGTCTTCTTTTTAACTTTCATGATAATAACAGGTGCTTCTTGATCAGCAAATCAGCATAATAGAATGTTTCTGAAGAATCGCACTAAAGACTGGAGTAATGATGCTGAATATTCACCTTTGCCATAACAGGAGTAAATTACAATTAGCAATATTTTATTTACTGTACAGTTTATTCTAAATATTAAAACAGGAGAAGTCATTTTAAATGAACACATTTCAATAATATTTCACAATATTAAAGTTTTTATTTTTTATTTCCTTGAGTTAAATATTAGGAACAGCCATTTTAGGAATATAGTAATCTGTGCCATACTAGCATTATTCCTACACTAAAGAAAAGTGTTATTGATTCAGTGAATGTTCAGCTGACTGAAACATAAACCAACTTCAGAAGATGTTCAGGAAAAAAAGCATTGAGGAGCAGGCGAACTACAGAAGATTGATAGATTTATCCAGAGATGAAGCAGACCACATGTTACCTTTCAAGCTTGATGGTTTAAATACATTTTTTCTGCTTGCTTAGAATCTAACCATGGCTTGAGATAATTTAGAAATAGGTAATGGCTAATTGCTTGGTTTGCAAAGTCACTGTGGTGGGAAAGCACAATAAAACTTCGTATTTATTGGGAACACTTATTTTATACACTATTTATTTAAAATCCCTCCCCCAAAATGTTTGAAAATGGATCCACTGACGTGGCTTGACATTTTGAAAGGGTGGACAATCTCACACTGGCCAAATATCAGTCTACTAATCAGCCTGCCTGGTCAATACTTTAGTCTCTCATTGGCATAATCGTACTGATATGGCCTACTGTTCTTCTTAGTGGGCTATTTGAAAGGCCTTTATGCTACATTTGACACTCCTCTCACTGAGAAACCACCTTCTGAAGAACTGTACGGCTGCTTGCTGCGTCAACAGTTTTCTTAATGACAGTCATATCCATGGTCTCAAAAACTCTACATCCCATGCATGATTACAGTCCCCACAAGAAGACAGTAATGGCTCTCTGTAATGGGTCATTAATGCTGTATTTGATTTGATTCATAGAGGAAGCTAAATGGCTGTCTTGTCTGGTGTGCTGGGTTCTGGTTTATTGGTGTTTCCATGAAACAGTGAGTTCAGCTTTCGCGAAACAGCCCTGTCGATTTCAGTATAATAATGATTACTGATCCTTTTTCATTAGACATTCAAACCTTTTTTGAACATTATGAACTTTTTTTTTTTTTTTTATCTTAGTGGTCCATGAGATATGAATAAATTATAGGGGCACTACAAATACATTTTAAAAGGCCAGTTAAGAATGCTGTTCAAAATCATTTTCACAAAATACAGTACAGTACGCAAGCTCTTTACCACCGTTGGCATGCAAGAATATAGAAAAGAGATCCATTTTATTTCATTGTTTATCTTAAAAAATTTAAGGTCATGTCCCCAAAAAAATCTCTTTTTTTTAAAATGGGAAAATAAATAAATACATTAATGAATTTATTTATTTATATTATTTATTTATTTATTGAAGGGGAAAATGTTGAAACATCTGATTTTTTTTTTTTTTTTTTTTTTTTTTTTTTTTTTTAATTATGGAGATGTGGTTGGGGGGTCTGAAATATATTTTTGTAATTTGTTTTAGTAGCCAGATAATTTTTTTTTTTTAATTATTATTATTTAAATAAAAAAAAATAGAGAAACAATTTGACTGAAATTGTAAAATTAATGTCTTTGGACTTAAAGCCACCATAAATCAATTTAAAATGTCTACAAGAGTTAGTTTTGCCTAATGATAATTTTTTCCTGAATTTATGATGTAAGTAGTAAGTAAATGCATTTCATGTTAATTTTCGCAAAGTATGCTGACATTGCAGCTCATAAAATATTACCTACTGTATTTATTGTCACATATTTTGCCTGCTCAGAATGATAAGTCAAACATATAGGTCAGATTTATGTAGTTCAGTTGCACCAGTAACTGAAAGATTATTTTCACATCATGCCCCGTGGGCCACATATACAGTCATGGCCAAAAATATCGGCACCCTCGGTAAATATGATCAAAGAAGGCTGTGAAAGTTAATCTGCATTGTTAATCCTTTTGATCTTTTATTTAAAAAAATCTAACCTTTCATTGGATAATAAGAATTTAAAATGGGGGGAAATATCATTATGAGAAAAATGTTTTTCTCAAATACACGTTGGACACAATTATTGGCACCCCTAGAAATTCTTAGGAGTAAATTATCTCTGAAGTATATTCCCATTCATATTCACAATTTTGAGCACTCCAGGGTGATTATGAGCATGAAATTATCCAGCCATGGCTTCCCGTTTCACAGAAATATAAATAGGAGGGAAAACAAAGCCCAAATTCCCTTAATCATCCATAACAATGAGAAAAACCAAAGAATATATTTCTGATGTGCAGCAAAAGATAATTGAGCTTCACAAATTAGTGAAGTAGCTTTAAGAAAAGAGCTAGAGCAGTGAAAATTCCCATTTCCACCATCAGGGCAATAATTAAGAATTTCCAATCAACACAAAATGATACGAAACTGCCTGGAAGAGGACGTGTGTCTATATCGTCCTAATGCACGGTGAGATGGAGAGTTTGAGTGGCTAAAGACTCTCAAAGGACCACAGCTGGAGAATTGCAGAAAATAGTTGAGTCTCAGGGTCAGAAAACCTTAAAAAAACCTACATCACTGCATGTTGTTTGGGAGGGCTTCAAGAAAAATTCTCCTCGCAAAAACAAAAATGGGTCACTGAGCACAAAATCTAGCTTCTGCAATGGCCATTCCAGTCCTGAACCCTATAGAAAATGAGTGGGGTTAACTGAAGAGAAGAAGCACATGGAGCTTGGAATCTAACGGGTCTGGAGCGATTCTGGATGAAGGAATGGTCTCTGATCTCTTGTCAGGTGTTCTCTAACCTCATCAGGCATTATAGGAGAAAATTTAGAGCTGTTAAACTGGCAAATGGAGGTTTCAAAAAGTATTGAATAAAAGGGTGCCATTGATTGTAGTCAATGTGTATTTGAGAAAAACATTTTTATTTCATAATGATATTTCCCTCCATTTTAAATTCTTACTATCCAATGAAAGGTTAGATTTTTGTGAATTAACAATGCAGATTGATTTTCACAGCCTTCTTTGATCATATTTACCAAAGGTGCTGATATTTTTGGCCATGACTGTTCTTTTTAAGTCAGTTTTGGCCTAGTAATCCGTGCTAACTTGAGCTAGTCTGAAAACCCGAAAGGTACATAGTCATGCATCCATAACTGAAGGAGACACTTGTTTCTCAACTGGAATAAAGCTAAAAATATTCCTCCTTGCGTAACAGGAGTTCTCTTTTGTTCCGGAGGGGAAGTGCCGCATGTCATTAAAATAAACTAAAGTGACTCTTTCCAGGCAAAACAAGCAGACGTTTGTATTTCCCACATAAACATGTGCTTGTAGCTAAATATATAGCTAATTAGCCCCTGGGAACAATTAACCTCTGAAAGTAGTTGACACAACAAAACGGGTTTCACTGAATCAGACAAATTGAGTTTGAATCAATCATGCATCTTGTTATATCAGTTTTCACTCATTTAAAACTTTTCCTTTTCGTCTGCATATACAGTCCCTTGGCTGTCCTTGTGCGTCACATTCACTCAATTTACAAACACAGATTCTCATCTGTCTGTCTGGGGACATGACCTAAAATCAGGCAAATTTATAAAGGTCTTCTTTGAGATGGACTAATTGCACAGACAATCCATTGACAAGCCAATTATAAAAATAAGTGTTGTTCTGCTCTTCTTTATTGCTACATTTACAAGACGAGACCAGAAAGCCAATCTATGCTAAAGTTTGCAGCCACCAGTTGCAGGGAATGCTACCAATATTTTCTTTAATTTGCCAAGATGGATCCTGACTTGCATCTTTTATTCAGCTCTGTTGAATTTGTTTGGGTGTAACGGTGACGTAAACCAAAAATACAGCCAATAACTGGATTAACGATTATGAGACTCATCTGGTGAATAAAAATTAAGTGTGAAAAAAGAGAGAGTCCATCTTTTTTTTAAAAATATTATTCTACTTTTCAAATCTGTAGTCCATAAGGTATCAATAAATTTAATTGATAATTGAGAAACCCAGTCTATGCAAGTTTGCAGATAAAAATGTTGAGAATTCTACCAATGTTTTCTGTTTTTTTTTTTTTTTTTTTTAAATCTGTCGCTTTTTAAATTGAAATTTGTCACTTCAGACATTTGCCTGTACAAATTTACCTTAAAGTAGGTTTCAGGCAATGTTTAGTGATGCACAATAAATGGTGCTATATTTACGGTGGCCGAGAGAGCTCAACGCATTGCAACTTCAGAAAACACATGTAAATAGAAAAAGCACCAGCAAATCAAGAAAACATCTTCATCAGTTTGACAGCAGGTGCTGCAAATGCTCACAACACAAACAAATAAAGAATTTTATTTGCAGCTATGTTTGGTTGTGTTGTGAGTATTTGCAGTGTGTTTCTTTATTTGTTTGTGTTGTGTTAGCATTTGCAGCGCGTGTGTTGTCAAATTAAGTTGTTTTCTTAATTTCCAGGTGGTTTTTTTTCTATTTTTAGTGCGTTTCTTTATTTGTTTGTGTTGTGAGCATTTGCAGCACGTGTTATCAAATTGACAAAGCCATTTTCTTAATTTGCAGGTGTGTGGTTTTTTTTTTTTTTTTTTTTTTTTTTTTTATATATTTGCAGAGTGTTGAGCTCTCTCGGCCACTATATATATTGTCTTTTGGATGATGATAGAGATTTTCAAACAATTATCTTATGGGTCAATGTCAGACTTCTATCAACTGATTTTGGACAGTTAATAGTACCTGCTAATTTCCTCTGTTTTTACATTTGTTTTAACTTTCAATAGAAAATGTAATCTTTAAAACTCTAGCAATTTCCTAATTTAAATGTAACCTCAAATATAAATAATGTCATTGAGTTCTATATAAAATAATATAAATCGTATCGGCAAGAATTTTAGTATTGGTGCACCCCTAAACTTGTGTAACAAAATTTTAACCAGTTGTGAGAATCGTTGAATTCAACAATTTTAACGTTTTTTTAATCTACTGATAATTTAAAATCTGTGTGACAACTTTGAGCTAGTTTCATATTGAATTTCTACTGGATCCAATTTAATATTTTTTTCCCCCAACTGAAAGTTTGCATGCAAGTTAAATGTAGTGCTGCATGAAAAAACTATTGTATCGTCTTGCATAATCAGGTGACAGACATCCAGGCCAGAGGGGCCAGTTTGAGTTGGGTGGCCCCATCAAGGACAGAAGGGGACGATGAGCCCAAAGAAGGAGAAGAAGGCCCTGCGGAGCCCAGCTTCACATATGAGGTCTCCGTCTCGTACAGTGGCAAGGATGGGAAGTACAAGAGCGCCTACAGGTGAGATCACGCTCCGTGTCACACTGTGGAGAAGGTCTGGGCAGGATGTGGAGAAGGTGTGGGTGTAGTTGAGGAACTCACTGTTGTTTTTTGTGGTTTGCTGTGGGTTTTCTAAAGTCAGTGATAGCTGAAGTTCAACAGCAGTTCACTTGACATGCAGCTCTTTTAAGATCACAATAGTAGACGTATACTGAAGAGTTGTTTTAATTGTTTACATTTTGCAAAAAATATTACTAATATTTTCTTTCTTTTGCTTGTGTCAGTGGTGTGGAACTAAGTGCAACTTTACAAGACTTAAGACCAGCAACAGACTACCATGTCAGGTTTGTGTCTGTTTTTGACTTTTAAATGCACAAGACATTATCAGAATTTTTTACATTTTTCTAGTTTTTACAGCATAGCTCCATCAATGATAACACTCCTTTATGAATAAAATTCTTTATAAATATATATTAACAGGCTTGCCGCAGTAATCAGTGATGGCGCCTATTTAGCAAAATTTCTGTTTAATGCAAGTGCATTTGTCTTTGATTTGTTGTTGTGTTTTTCATTTAAAGTAATAATAAACAGGAAATTAAGCATTTGTTTTAAAGTAAGGGGGAAATCCAAAGGTCTATCATTTATTTATGTTACAACACAAGTATATACGGTGCCCCTCACATGACTTGCGGTGAAAAATATATATATATATCTTTGCCGCAAAAAAAGAAGTCTTTCTCAAGTTTGAATTAAATTGTGGCAATGAAATTAGGTTTTGTGCCCATTTATTTTATTAAATCATGGCCATGTTGTGTTTCTTAATTTTAATTAAACAGAAATGATGGAATGAATTAGTACAACATGACCACAATTATATAAAATAAGGGAACAAATTAAGTCATGAGAACAAATTCTTAATTCATTGCCTTTATATATTTTTGCATATAATGTTATGTGCGGGGCTTCGAACATCGCCCATCTTAATTTTGTTATTAAAAGTTATTTTTATATAAGTGTTTAATATAAGTGAGTTTGTTATTTGTACTGTTTTGTTATTTTGTTTTTCAATAAGAATAATTTGTTTTGTTCAAAGAAAAGGAAAGATGTAAAGATCTTAAAGGGGTCATCAGATGCCCGTTTTTCTTAATGAAAAGTCTACAACATACTTTGGTTAAAATTTCACACCCTTTCTACCCTGTCAAAAACAGCTCTGCACACAGCAAGCTGTTTCAGTGCATTTCCCTTTAAATGCTAATGAGCTCTGCTCACCCTGCCCCTCCCCTGCCGATTCGCAAAATTCATAAAAAAAAACCCTTATACTCACTTCTGGAGGTGAAGCTGAATCACGAATGATTCGTGCGAACATAGACGCATTTAGATAGATCGGGGGATGCATTCCCTTCAAAAACAAATGTAATCCACTGCGTCTTCAGCGGCTCAGATGTCAGGAGTAAATGATGACTACTATATTCATTATTACATCCAACAACAAAACACTTCAGTTGCTTAGGAGCCAATCTTGCCTACTCCTCTCACTCAGGGCGGGTCTAAGATAAGACGGCGATGTCAATCAACAATCGTGGGAGGGGCCTGGGTCTGTGTGACATCACACAGCCAAGAATCTGAGATCGGCTTGATTTGAAAAAGGGAATATTATTTTTCTGGATTTTAAAAAAAACACTGGGTGGATTTTTATCATTATAGGGTGGTTGTGTACACACACTGCCAACGCATATTTCAGTTAAAACAAATGTAAAAGTGAATTTTGCATCCGATGACCCCTTTAAGTAAAAGATCAAAATAAGCACACCAGATTTGACATTTGACAAATGAAGTGTGTGTGTGTGTGTGTGTGTGTATTTAGGGTCCAGGCCATGTGTAACTGTTTACAAGGCATCCCTTCAGAACCTGTGAGCTTCACCACTTTGAGCTGTGAGCCAGACAGTCCCAGCCCGCCCCGCAAGGCCAGCGGCACCAAGAGCAGCCTTGTCCTGCAATGGAAGGTGTGCGCACACATTAGCACACTGGCACATCAGCTGTCCAACATAAATGTTATATTGCATATTTAAACTGACACATTAAGTGCATAACAATAACAAAAATGCTTATTTTTGTCTAGGCTCCATGTGACAACGGTTCCAAAATCCAAAACTATATCCTTCAGTGGGATGAGGTACGTTATTTTTGGTTATTGCTGTTTTCGTATTTCTCAAAAAGTAAACTTGGGGGGGGGGGGGGGACGCATCTGTGAGGTGAGGTTTAAGCATTCATGTAGTGCTAAGCCTGGCTGTGATCTGTGAACAGGGGAAGGGGACGGGTGTGTTTGAACAGTGCTACTACGGCCCTCAGAAGCAGTACAGGCTCACCAAACTCTCCACAGCTTCCAGATATTCTTTTCGGCTGGCAGCCAAAAATGACATGGGGGTGAGGTATGTATCAATGTATCAAAATGTTCCTAAACCCAGCTCCTAAAGAAATTGTAAAGGTGTTCAGATTTCACTTTTTTTCTATACCTGCTGATGGCAGGTATTGAAAAAAATTCCTGAACATAAATTGAAACATATCTTCATGTACCACATTTTTGTAAGTCGTACCTGGTCAAAATTGCATTGTTGAGTGGAAAAAAAACACAAATAAGTTGCGTCAGTGTATAAGTCGCATGATGCATGTTATGATTACATTCAGAATATCAGTGAATGAAACACTTACTAACAATATAAACATTATTATGGCATTTATTGTAAATAACATTTAGACTATTAAAAGTCCAAACCTATAAATGTATTTAAAGTTGAACTGAAACCGGTGTTGGGCTCACATGCTTCACTGATTCATTTTCATATTCACGACGTAGCCTGACATTTGGTTGCTAAACTATTATTTAGTAATAGTATGTAAACAACTTTATAATTCACTTGTGTCCTAAAATCCACATAAAACGGCATTCTTCACATGCACATGTTTGAAAAAACATCACAGTCAAGTTAGCAATACTGAAATGTCGTGTGTGTGCATATTTATGTATATATATTTTTTATATAAGTGGCTTATGTCTGGACAATAAAGTATATATTTTGTCCTACAATCATGTACTCTTTCCGTAGTGAGTTCAGTGAAGCCGTCCACATCATGACATCATGCAGTGTGCCTGCTCCCCCCTTAAGCCCTGAGCTGATTCAGTCCGGGGTCACATGGCTCTGTGTGCGATGGCACAGGCCGGCCGGCTCGCCCAAAGAAGACGAAATCGGCTACGTGCTGGAGATGGAAGAGGAGGGCTCAGTGAGTGAGAGAGACACACACATTTTCACAGAAATGCATCGCACACTTCTGACAAATGACAAATAAATGACATATAAGGCCTGCTTACACCTGGTATGAACATCTATCTCTGATTTTAGAGTTAGTCAGAGAGATATGTTAGCCAGATCAGTTTTGCATAGTAAACATTCATTTGTCCAGATGCATCCTGGACTGTAAAAAGTGATTTATGCAGACATTAAGTGTGTAGTATACCGTGATCTGTCTCATACTTGTGAATGGCCTAAGGCAAAAGTTAATTTGTGATGTAAACTCGGCTGTAAAGATTGCATTTTCCATAAGTAGGCCATGTTTTAATGCGTGTTTAGATGAATATGTCATGTGTTTCACAGGGTTATGGGTTCCAGGCCAGTTATGATGGTGACGAGCTGTCACACACTGTCAGAAACCTCCACAGGAGCACCACGTACAGGTTCAGGGTGAGAACACACAAACACACACAGGGATGTATGTTTGCGACTTCTTTTTACGTGTCTCAGTTTTTCTTTTTGTTAGTTTATTTTTATTTGTTTTAGTTTTTTTTTTTTTTTTTGAACATTTCATTTACTTTCTTCCTTCTCTTTTCATTTATTCTTTTATTTCAGTCTGTTTTTTATTTTTATTTTTTGTTTAATTTTTTGTTAATTTATATTGCCATGTCTAATGATACTTCCTTATCAGTTTATTTTATTTATTGCTTGTTTTCTTACCTTTTCTTTATTTTGTTTGTTCTTTGTTTTTTCCTCTCGTTGTTTTTTGATTTGTTCTTGTTTGTTTTTTTGTTTCTTGTGCATTTTGTTTTTATTTTATTTTATTTGATAGTTCTCCCTTTGTGCTTTTTAAATCTCTTTTTGTTTTTTGTTGTTTTTTAATGTTGTCATTCCTTCTTTTGTCACTTTCATTTATTTTTCTTCCCTTCTTTCTTTTGTTCATTTTAGTCTTTTCTTATTTTTGAATTCAATTGCTTTTTCTTCATTTGTTCATTCTTTAGTTTCATTCATTCTTTTTTGCCTTTCTGTTTATTCATTCTTTGTCATTCCTCTTATTTAGTCTCTATACATTCTCTTATTCTCTGTATTTTATTCTCTTTCTACCATTATCAGCTTCTTTCTTTTTGTTTGTGCCTTTTTTCTTCCTTTTGGTTGTTAGTTTTTTGTTTGTTTGTTTAATTTGTTCTTGTTCTTTCATTTGTTCATTTATTCCTTTGTTTTTTGTAAGTCTATTCTTTTTTTTGTTTTCTCTCCTCACCCCTATCCCGGTCATGATTGAGACTCACCTGTTGCCAGCGGCTGTGAGCTGAAGCAGGTGGTGTAGTGATACGATCGGTCACTGTTCTCTGGTGTTATTGGGGTGGGCTGATCATAATCGTGTTTCCAAAAACAAAAGTGTATTAATGCGATCAGAACGGCTGCAAGTATCCTGATGAGAGGAGCTGATTACCTGCCGAGAGCTCGCATCCCCAATTACTGCCAATTACTATGACAGATGACATCACAACAGCACTGTTTATTTCTGAACCATGAAACGCTTCCTCATCCTGAGCTTTTATCAGGGGAAAACTGTTTCTCAGTGAGATAAATTTGGTGGTGAATATAAAGGGTTTTGAAAGGCCCTAGATATTTGCATTACCTCTGCACCCAGTGTTTGGGTGAGTCATAATGAAGCCTATTTTTAGGACCATTCAGTTCTTTTTTGCATTGTGACATTTTGAATCATTAATAACTCCACCCCACCCCCCACACACACATACACATATACTCCCACAAACATTCTGCTATTTAAAAAAATAAAAAAGTTATTATTTTTTTTTTATGTAAATCATTGCAGGTTGTTGCCTATAATGCAGAAGGAAAAAGTAACCCCAGCGGTGTGTCGGAGTTCACCACGGCCCCTGACAGACCGGGCTGCCCCTACAGACTCGCAGTGAAGGGAAAACCTCACCCGACCAGTTTCCGTCTGACCTGGGGTCAGTTCAGCATGTTAGAAACACATAAAGATTGAACTTTTACTTAATACAACTAAAACGAACCTAGAAATCAACTTTGATTTAGTCCTCATACATTTTGACTGTTTTTATGGCTCAGTCATGAAAACTTGAGCTGCATTTCTAAGTAGTGTTTTTAGGAATTTATTTATTCAATGGTTTTTACAATTTTTTTCTTGGAATTTTCCATCCAAGATAGAGTGAAATTTTGGTTAAAAATATTACAATGTTGGAACAGAAATGCAAAATGTACTTCAATATCAAAAACTAGCTAGGGTTATCATAACCTAAAACCATAAAACATTTTTCATTGCTTGGAATATTATAAACGTTATGTGAAAAATGTAAAACAAACAAACAAAAAAATTTCAGCTAGTTACATTGGCTTTCTCATTTCTGCATAATTTGTTTAAAGTATTAAAATAAAAATTTAAACACAATAAAAACTATTTTTAAATTATTTTATTTTTCTATTTTTTTAATTGTATAAATATCAAAAACACAACAAAATTATTAAAAATTCAGAACAGAAAGTTTACTGCCCGGCAGGACCTACAAAAAATCTAATTTAAAATATTAAGATATTATAACAGTATTTCAGCGATACTAAAATAATATTGGAACTGGCCACAAATAGTAATTGTTTTTTTTTGTCGCCTCAGATCCTCCCAAAGACAATGGCGGTTCAGATGTGACAAAGTATGTGGCGGAGCTGTCTGAAGGGTTAAGTGGTACGTTGCAATACGTTTTACACATGCTCAGTTTGATCCTGCCATTGTTTATTCATTGATTGCTTATGTGTGTGTGTGTGTGTTTCAGGTGGTTCTTGGAATCAGGTGTACAGCGGTTCGGCTGTGGAGTGTGTTTGTGACGGTCTGAGCCCAGGATGTTCATACCAGGCTAGAGTCCACTGCATCAGTGCGGGAGGCGAGAGCCCAGTATGTCACACAAAAATATGCACACTTTTATAGCTGTAGGGCCAAATTAAACTCTTTATTTTAAATATTGATGCTCATTTTGCTGTATACAAAATATCTGAAAAAATATAACATCAAAATAAGTGTTTGTTTGTTTGTTTTTTAAATACGACAAAAGACCATTAAAACTATGATTTAAAATCTTAAAATTTTACATCATTACAAAGCACACATTTTAAAAGTGTCGTGAAAGTGTACTTTCTTTAAATAGTAGCCTTTTTTTCAGTGGCCTTTTATTTCATTACAATTATATCATCTGCAAGTATAAGTATAGTATTTGGATTTGAAATACACTATAAATGTAATTTCAAAACATTAAAGCACACTTCTTTTTAACAAAGCGTATTCTTTACAAAAAGCCTCAGATTATAGCCAATCACAGTGCATCTTCAAGAATTCATGTTAGAAAAAGAGTTTCTGGATCATATCTGGATCTTTTTTGTTGTTTTTTTGTTTTTTCAACTATGGGGACTTTAACAATGTAAAACTACTAACCATCTTCACTATTCACTCTTTGGTGGAAATAACATTTTAAGCTTTTTCAAACAAAATGCTACATCTAATTTTATAGCCAACTTTTTAAGTCATCTAAACACAATTAACATTTTTGCTTATTTTGCATCCATTTTTTTGCGTAAATATTGTCCATCTCTATTGGACTGTCATCTTTTTTTTTTTTCCTTTGCTCCACAACTTGTTACCAATTCATCCACCTTCCTTTTATCGGTTTGTTTCCGCACTAATCGCTTACTTGTTTCCCCCTCTTCCATCATCTCCACGCCTTCAAAATCGCAACACGCTTTTATCAATGGAGCGCTTTTGGCAAGCGGCTGGTAATAATTTCTCTCTTCCGTCTTCTGATCCCAGCTGTAATGGCATTGTCGGCGCTTCACAGATGCATATCTGCATGCGGGACTTGCCAGCGCGCAGCTATGACTCATGTTGGCGCTGGTTTTCACAGCCGTGAATGTGAGAAAATGCTCACATGGCTATGGTCTACTGTCACTGTTTCAGCCGGTGCCTACACACTAATTCTCATTGAGGAGGTGGAACGTGGTGTGCATGATTAAAATGTATCAAGTATTTTTTTAGTTTTTCTCATTTCTCATCCTTGTTGTTTTTAGTTGACGGAGCCCTTGCAGGTCCAAACGCCACCTGTTCCTCCTGGTCCATGTCAGCCACCCAGGGTCGTCGGCAAACCCAAAGCAAGAGAGGTGCAACTGCGCTGGGGTAAGCTTTGCCTTTGTGTGTGCTTATTGCGTATGACAAATTAATTGTTTCTTAAAATCATGTTATCTTTAGTATGTATTTAGGGTTAATTAGGGGATTGAGAGGTGTATATACACAATCGTTTACAAGTTTGGGGTCATTCATTCAAATTTTATGTTTTTGAAAGAGGTCTAACCTACACTGATAACTGACATATAATTACAAATTAAAATAACTGTTTTCTATTTAAATATATTTTAATGTAATTTATTCCTGTGATGGCAAAGCCATTGTAATATGCCGAATTTACTACTCATTTTTTATTATTATTTATTATATTTTCCTTTTTTTTTAGTTTTCTTATTTTTATCAATGTTAAAAATGGTTGTGGTGCTTCATGTTTTTTTGAAAACTGTGACACATTATTGTTCAAAATGATTATTTTTCAGAAAGTTAAAAAAAATCAGCGTTTATTTATTTATTTTTTTGTAAAAAGTGTAAAATTATTTACTGTTACTTTTAATTTAACTCTTCCCCTGCCAAACATGGAATTTTCTGTTATTTGTGAGACAGTGCTTCCCTGCTAAACATAGAATTTTCCGGGTTTCTGCGTTCCCACTGATACACACTCAGGGGCGTTATGACGCATCTCCTGAATGAGTCTAGAATGTGCCGATCAGGAAGACGCTAGTCTCACATAGACTGACGGCTGAAGGTCTGGAATCCATGGCAGCTTTCATTGGCCAAGGCCCGCCCATGAGGCCGTTTGAACGACACGTCAAACAACCAATCACAGTTAGTTTCGTTCAGGTGTGGAAATGTCACCTCAATAAAAGTGTGTAAAAGTTTTTACACGTCTCCCGGAAATCTTGTATAATTCAACCAGTCCGATGACGACTTCAAAACTCCTGAAGTGTTTCCACTTTTGTATGCCATATGCATCAGATGTTCAGCCAATGGTCCGTGGGCGTGACGTCTGAGGCTGAGACTAGGAAGACGCAGAAACGAGCGATCTCATATATATGCATATGAAAAATAATGTTATCATCCACACTAACCGCGTATAATTGAAAGCTGCCTAATGTTACAGAGTGAAATGTCAGTCCAGAAAGTGATAAAGGCCTGTGCAAGCTTTGGGAGTACTGATGGAAGCCATCTAGTGCATCTTTGCTTTGATATTACTGAATATGATCCAAATGTAGTATTTGATAAAAATGTGATTTTCTCAGCTTTTTGCTCAAAATGATGCTTTTTTTTTTTTTTTTTTTTAATGAAGCATTCAAGTGTTGATTTAAAAAAAAAAAAATGCTTGAAGCTAGAATAAAACTGAATTTTATTCTTTTTTTTGTTTGGAAGTAGAGGGTCTGATCTTTATTTTGATGTATTGCATGTTCAGATATTCATACAACAAAATATTCTGGGGGCCATGACATTTTAGTGAAAATCAACAAAAATGCTGGCGGTGGCTGGCAAATTTTTCAAAAATGCTGGCGGGGAAAGAGTTAATGTTTCCTCGCGGAATACGTTTTTTTTTTTATTATTTATTATAGTTTTTTTGTTGTTGTTGTTGTTTTTTTAATCTGAATGTTTTTTTTTCTCATTGAATCTGTTAGCGCCCCCTCTGGTGGATGGAGGTAGTGCAGTGTCTTCGTACAGCGTGGAGATGTTCGCTCCCCAGATGGACGAAGGCAGGGAAGTGTACCAGGGCTCTGAACTGGACTGCACAGTGGGAAGTTTACTGCCCGGCAGGACCTACAGCTTCCGGCTCAGAGCTGCCAACAAAGCTGGGGTGAGTGCAAGCCTTACAAATGTCACAGATATTACTTGTTTTATAGTTGCTAATAATCTGTTCTTTTCATAGAATGTGCCATATATAGTTGCTGGCAAGTTGTTTCATATTTTTTCGGTGTTCAACAGTACGGCCCTTTTTCGGAGCGGTCTGAGGTCACAACAGGTCCAGGGGCCCCTGAGGCATGTCGGCCCCCTCATGTCACCTGTAAATCACCGACATGTGCTGTGATCAGCTGGGAGGTGAGAATATCCCATGATGCAAAGTATTCTTTTAGTGTCAAGCAAGTCTTTAGTAGCTTTGAGGAGGACATGTCAAGTCAAGTCACCTTTATTTATATAGCATTTTAATACAGATTGTGTCAAAGCAGCTTTACAGCATTGAATAGGAAAATACTGTGTAATAATGCAAAAGGATAACAGTAAACACTCAATTTTCAGTTAAAATCAGTTAATTGATTCAGTTATGTCATCAGCCACCTCAGTTCAGTTCAAATTATATCTGTTACTTCATTGTGACTGAATCCGGCTTATTATTGTTAACTTTAAAAAGAAAAAAAACTAAACCTAGTGAAAAAACTTCATTACTTAAAATAAACTAACTGAAAATAAAAATAAAAATAATGAAAAGAAATTAAAAATTATAAATCAGAACTAAAATTGAAACTTAAACTAAAAATAATATAGACATTTAAAATTACTAAAACATTAAATAAAATACAAATGAAATGACATAAAAATGTAATGTTTTGCATATTTTTGTCTATGTATTTATTTAACAAAACAAAAACAAAAAAAACTGTTTCCCCCTCTCAAATAGTTTTGTAGTGCTTTTTATTTTATTATTTTTGTTTGATTTCTTTTTTTGTTTGATGTTTTTATTTTTGTTATTTATATGTTTTTGTTTTTGCTTTGTTAAATTTGTTTTGTCTAACACATTGGCTGTGTTTTGCACCCACACAGACCCCTCCCTGTAACGGAGCGGCAGTGTCAGAGTATCGTCTGGAGTGGGGGGCGGCAGAGGGCAGCATGCAGATGTGTTACACTGGTGCTGCACTGTCCCATGAGATGAGGGGTCTACTGCCTGCCACCAGCTACTTCTGCAGAGTACAAGTGAGAAACGCTATCATACACACACTTATTTCATCTCAGTGTTTGAGCTGATGGTGAGACGTGATCTGCCGTGTGAAAATAACCAGGAAATCGCAGTCTGCTGACTGATTATGCTTTTACTTCCTATGAGCACAAATAAATCAACTTGATTCATACAAATGAGATGATGGGGCGAGTGCCAACTTTACATTCTCACTGCCACCCAGTGGATGAGAGACGAATGCAGTTGTTGTTTTTCTGTGGGGTTTATAATAGCTGTTTATTACTGTATCGGGGGCTATTATATATTAATTGTTGGCTGAAATTTTGTTCAATTAAATTATTTTGCTACAGTTTGTAATTATATTACAAAATATGCTCATTCCCTAAATGGTTCTTGTGGGACAGTTAGCAGATTTACAAAAGCAAAACAATTCAATATCACTTTTCTGATATTTGAACTAAAAATAAGCCAATGTTGTTTTATAACATTAGTTATAATCAGTCAGTAAATTCTTTAATTTATGCTTTCATTTTGCATTTCTACACTAGTCTATCCCAGTCCTATGTTTTATTTTTGTATATATGTTGTTTTTTGTGTAGAATTATCATTATAGTTGGTCCTGTAGTTGTTATTGTTCATCTTGATGATTTCTCAGCCTGCTCAACTAAAATCAACTACAAAAAAGTCAAAGATTAAAGATTTATTTGCTGTTCAGGTCAGGCCTGTTTGAAGCTGTAGTCACTCACTGACTGTATGTGTTTTGTGTCTCAGGCAGTGAATGTAGCGGGTGTGGGGCCCTTTAGCGACGCCGTGCTCTGCCAGACACCCTGCTCTGTGCCAGCGCCAGTCAGCAACGTCCACGCTCTCCGCGAGTCAGAGATGAGAGTGGAGGGCTGCAGGACCACAGAGAGGGGCGAGGATGAGGAGGACGAGGAGGACGAAGAGGCCAGACCTCTCCTTTACTCCCCATCCACCTGCCTGGGGCTACGCTGGGAGGCGCCCTGTGATCACGGATCGGAGATCACATCATACCTGATCGATCTGGGAGAAAGACAACCCATCCTTACTGGGCCCGTAACCAAATATATCATCCAGAACCTGCAGCCCGACACCACCTACAGGTACAATGAAGTCTTTGTTATAAAACAGTGGTAACATAAATGTAGGACCTTATGAACCTTATCAATTAAACTCCACAACTATTCCAAAAATTAACATGAATCTGAATGAATTAATGAGTGTATATGAATGAAAATTGAATCTTGTGCTTGTGTCCTTTTGAAGGATAAGGATCCAGGCTCTGAATAGTCTGGGAGCAGGACCCTTTAGCCACACCTTTAAACTGAAGACCAAGCCACTGCCACCCCTCCCTCCACGTCTGGAGTGCACCGCTTCCAGTCACCAGACCCTCAGGCTCAAGTGGGGTGAAGGCCCGGCCAAGGCCCAACCCACCGATTCCCTACAGTACCATCTCCAAATGGAGGATAAAAGTGGGAGGTTAGTAGATGCATTGTTGGTGCTTTGCAGTATATTTTAGCACTGTGTCCTGACCAGGCATGCCAGAAGTTTCAAGTAATTTTCTCTGAAAGCGAAATGTTAAGATAAGCCAAATATGCCGTCAGTAATTTATTTATTTTATTTTTTAAAGAAATTAGTACTTTTATTCAGCAAGGATGCATTAATTTGATCAGAAGTGACTTTTGTAATATTATGAAACATGTAGTTTTTGGACCTTTCCATTAATAAAAGAAACCCGAATAAAAATATGAAGCAGTACAACTGTTTCGAACATTTATAATGATAATAAATGTTTTTTGAACAACAAATTAGAATGATTTCTGAAGGATCTTGTGACACTGAAGACTGGAGTAATGATGCTGAAAATGTAGCTTTGTAATCACTGGAGTAAATTACATTTTAAATATATTAAAACAGAAATGTTGTTATTTATTGTTTTTTTTATCAAATAAATGCAGCCATTAAAAAATCTTACCAACCACAAACCTTTGAAAGGTAGTATAGTACAAACATGCAATAGGCAAGGGATGTGTTCAACTTTATAAATGATTCAAATGAGTTATTTATTTATTATTAATATTTTCTTTGGGGCTGCCTTCAAGTCTGTTACAGTTTTATAATATTGTGTATTTTGTGGCTTTATAGAGGTTAACTCTATAACGTTTTCTCTGTCTCTCTGTTTTTGTCTCTTTCTAAAGGTTTATATCCTTGTATAAAGGACCCTGTCACACTCACAAAGTGCAGAGGCTAAATGAGTCTACCTCGTACGTGTTCCGCATCCAGGCCTTTAACGAGGCGGGCGAAGGGCCCTTCTCCACTGTTTACACCTTCGTCACCCCACTCTCCCCACCTGCACCCCTGAAAGGTACAGCATCCCAACAGCCGCCATTTACTTGACCCATCGACTTCCTTTGATTCATTCAATATATAGTGATGGCAAAGCTGATTTTTCAGGATTTTTAATCTAGTCTTTACATGATCCTTGAGTCAACTATGCTGATTGCTGCTGGGGAAGAAAAAAAAAAAACATTTTTCTTATTATCAATGATTGAAACAGTTGTGGTGCTTTAATATTTTTTGTGGAAACCATACATTTATTTTTTTTCAGGATACTGTGATAAATAGAAAGTTAAAAAGACAGCATAATATTTGAAATAGAAATGTATATAGTTACAAAAAAAATCTGTCACTTTTGATCAGTTTATTGCAAAGTAAATAAACTGAATTATCATGAAAACCGGCCTCATTTTATTTAATAGAAATATATTTTTGTCTTTTAGTGTATTTATTTATTTATTTTAAATATGTGTTCAGTGAAGCTTGACTTGTATTTTACACAGAATATTATGCCTGTCTTCTCATAAGTGAGCTAATTTATGTGCATACATAACGATAATTGCACAGCTCTGTTTATTGGCATGTTACAGCCAGTGTTACATTTAATAATCAGTCTCGCACTCAAATTATTTTAAATTGATGCACTTTGACAACAACATCCTAAAACACACATTTAATGTTATGCGGTTTGAGCTTTGGTTTGTTCTCATCATCTCTACATCTGTCTGTGTCTGACTTCAGCTCCTCGTGTGGAGCGTGTGGACGAGTCGTGTGAGGTGAGCTGGGAGACACTGCCGCCTATGAAGGGAGATCCAGTCATCTACTGTTTGCAAAGCATGCAGGGAAATTCTGAGTTCAAACAGGTACCTACACCCGCACTGTATCAGCTGCATGTACTTGTTTCAGTAGAAAACAGCTCATCAGACACCAAAAACCATCTATTTTAACCTCAGTGAAGCATCCAGATTCAAATATTTCTATTCAACGTGAGGCAAAAGTGTCTCAAATGCAGGTTCGCACTTGTAAGCACGTTACACAGAGGTCACGGCACTCAGCAGGTGCGCTCAGCAGACAGCAGGTGTTGGGTTCAGCAGTTTGGATGAATATTATTATAGCATAATGACGATCAAGTGTTCATTACTTGAATGGCTTAGTGACAGTTATTGCACTTAATGTTATAGCTAAATCAAATCTATCCACTCACATTTGTGATGTGATTATGCATGCTCTTTATTCTGACATCATGTTGTGACTATGGCCTTCATAACCTTTGTTTGGCAAGGCCTCCATAAATGTTAAGAAGCACCAAAGTACAAAATAAAATAAGTAGTGTTGGTGCTTAAAATGAAAATTCTCAAACTCATAATATTTTCATACTGAAATAACTCACTGAATTGAAAACATTTAAACATGTTAGGATTGATTGTGAAGTACATTAGGACCTTGTGCATTGAGAACATTTACGTCAAACTTAGGTAGCACTGTATTTTGCTGTAACATGTTATTGTCCTTGTTAAATAGCCAGAAACTCACTAGACCTGAAAAATGCAATAGCCTGCACATTAAAAAAAAAAAGATGATTGTAAGATGAACACCACTACTATATAGAAATAGCATGTGAGCCTTTGCGGTGCCTGGTTACAATACTTAGCCCTGTCCTGGTTACACGTTACATGTTCCTACCTCTGTAGAAGACTAAATGTACAGTAAATTATGCATAATATTATGAAACTAGCCCTAATCCTAACCCTGTAGTAAGTGCATCTAGTAAATTAATGTTACTACATTACTGCAATTAATAGTACTTATTGTAATTGTGTAACTGTACTGTAACAATGTTACCTTAAACTAGTGTAACCCAAACTTGTAGCACCATATTTAAATGCGTAATTTACAAAAAACAGATGAGATTTGATGACATAATTTTTCTTACAATGTATATTGCTTCTGCAGAAAAAGACATGAGTAAACTTTTAGTGTGACTGTCCCTTTAAATGTGGGTCCTAAGGGGCCTACTGGAGAGCCAGGTAAAAACATGACCCAGTTGTCTTTAGTTGCCGTGTTGAATTCCTAATAGTGATTGTTACTAAAAATATTATCACTGAACTGTATGTCAGACGGGACCCGGCAGAACCGTTTGATTTAACTTAAAACCACTCTACCGTGAGCACCTGCGCGGGCTGCCTCTGAGTGACTGTAGATATGAGGGTAATGGAAGGGTAAAGCAGTCTCACTGGCTCTGACTCATCACCCCCTGCTGAGAGACACTGTAGGAGACTGCAGGCATGATGGGAGGCTTGTGTGTTTGTGTTGATACAGCCCACACACAACAGCGGGACTTCATATTCATATTCTCATGTTATTCGGGCATATTATTTCTCTGCCTACACATCTGCATCCTTAAAATAGACTTCATCAGCTCTTTACTTTTTTGTTATGAAGAAGAATTAAAATAATGTAATGCTGAATATTGTCCTGTATAAATTAAACTGATTACTGATCGATTAAAAAATGAGCAAATCTTAGGTCTAAGCAAATTATGATTTGAGAACTTGGTCTAAAATGTGCTAAACAATATTTCTATTATAATTCACTACGCTGTTATATACACTAATAATTAAATTGATCCAGTGGCAGTATGAAATAAAGACATTTACGCTGTTACAAAAAACAATTTTAAATAATTTTTTTTTTTTTTTTACTTTCTATTCATCAGACACTTTTAAAAAGGTTTCATGGTTTTCATGGGAAAGTTTTCTAAAGGATCACGTTACACTGAAGACTGGAGTGTAATGGCTGCTGAAAATTCCACTTTGGATCACAAGAAAAAATGCGTTTTAAAAGTATATTAAAACAGAAAACACTTCTTTTTAAATTGTAATAATATTTTATAAAATGACTGTATTTATGATCAAATAAATGCAGCCTTGGTGAACATAAGAGTTTTTTTCTCCAGAGAAGAGTGTAAATACAGTATTTAAGAATGTATTTCTGTTTAGTTTTTAATTAAATATTTAATTGTCCTCTCTAATTCTTTCAGATCTACAAGGGCTCAGCCACTTCCCACCAGCTCCCTAACCTGAGCTCGTCCACCGAGTACCGATTTCGCGTCTGCGCCATCCGGCAGTGCCAGGACGCCCCCGAAATCATCGGGCCCTACAGCTCCACCGTCATCCTGCTCCCACCTCGCGTCGACAGCCCCGGGGTCTCTGGCACCACGGGATCCAAAGCAGCCGAGGCCCAGAAGCCAAAACGCAGCATGACGGACGAACAGTTTTCCTTCCTCATCATCGCCCTCTTGGCCGTGACGTCCATCCTCATCGCGGTCGCCATCCAGTACTTCGTGATCGAATGAGCCTCGGCCCTGCATTACATCGTCAAAACGAGTTTGTTTGTTGATGTTTGTTTTCCTTTCTTTCTTTTTCGTTCCGGCACCAGCGTCGAGGAGCCGCGTGAAGGGGAAGGATTGAGAAAAGGAAGTTGTAGAATTACTTCACCCAAATCTATTGATATATCTTTCCGCTGTCCCTTCTGAGCATGCTGTCGAAAGAACGCCGTTCCCTCCGTGGGACTCGGAGGGCGATTTAATGAAGGATCAGCAGTGAAGCTTACCGCTCGTCGCATACTCATCATACCACTTCATTTATTTGTGTAGCTGTAGTCTTTATGTTATTTATACGTATAATTTCAATTGTAAACTGTTGAGTGTCAGTTTCGTTGAGTGTTCCAAAGCTAGCTCGGTGGTCGCGCCGCTCACCGGTTTGCTATCTTGGGCCTGGGACTTGAGGGCCAGTGACTACGCCGTCGGCGAGGGGTTACGGGCGAGCAGAAGGCCCGTCGGGGGTCCCGAGCGAAGTCTACAGATCTACGATTTAAAAAAGGGGAGGCGAGACCGATACCGCTCAAATTAGCGAACGTTGATTTAGCACTTTCCTCAGAACTTTTTTGATGTTCAGAATGTGTAAAGGATGCAAAAATAACTAGAGAAATGTTAGTATATTTTTGTACAGTATGATACGAGGACCTGAGATTCTGGCTTAGTACGGGGAGTAAGACTATGACTATGAATACCAAACTAACTCAGCTTAATAGTTATTTTTACTATCATGTACGTATACTGTAGCTTGTTTTTACAATCAAGCAGCTGCTTTGCTCCAAAATATTGTCGTTCAGCACAAACAATGTATGCTTCTCGGAAACCTTTCCTTCAGTCGTTACCTTTGCACCTTAGTGAGAAGAGAAAAAAATACTTATCGAATGCGTCTTGATCTTGTGATGCGTTTTATGGAACATGTTCTCCAGTTGTGCAAGCCCTCAATGTGTTTTGGCTGTTTTTAAAAATGTAGTACCACGAAATTTGTTCTTGAAATGGTTCATTCAGCCAATAATCATGATAGTATTTTCTTAATTTCTCTATTGTTAATTTTTTTTTTTTTTTTTTTTTGGGTTTTGTTTAGTTTTAGAAACCAAATTATCGCATTGTGTTATCCTTTACTTTTAGCAATATTACTTTTTGATGTAATCTCGAGAGTATTGAATATAGGACTAAATATTAATTGTCAGATATCTTCTTTTTTTTTCTTAAATCACGCATTTGAACTTTATTTTTTATATGGAAATAAAACCTTTCAGTTTATTCTGTCCAACAGAGAAATTAAGAAAAGCGCAAGAAATGGAATGCAAACAGCTGTAATGAATTGTGTTAATCCTTCATGTACTTCCTGTGAATCGAAAATTTTTGCCTTTTTCTCTGTGTGTTAAAGTCTTGTGACTGTCAGCGCTGTGTCACAGCAGCATGATGGTCCGGTCGTAGGGTTTTGTGTTGTGCTTTGGTTATGGGCATATGAGTGCTGTCAACAACTGTTAACAACTGAAGGTACCTTGCAAGAAGTCTTGGATGAAAATGAATTACATGATTTGGTCTTATAGATATTCTGCAGATGTCTTCTGTTTGTCATTGAAGGAAAAAAAAAATCTCAAATTCCTATTTTTGATAGTGATAAAATGTAATTGCAAAGTGTGCCATTTTAACATCTCCCCACCATGGTAGGCGTTTGGTTCTTGGGAGACAGAAAAACTACAAAAAATCAATAAAATATGCACAAAAAATGAGACCATTTTTATGTAATTTTAATGTTTGCAGTTACCTCATACACCGTACATTCCAAAACAAAAATTTGTTATAGTATACACATACTACCAGACATATCACTTTAAATTGTTCGTTATCAGATAGGAAGTGTATAATCATATATATGTATCTAAAGTGTGTCTGTATAGTCATGATATCTACAGACGGATCCATGCACAATAAAAGATTTATAATTCTTAATTGTCGTCTTTTACTGCATATATGTAGATTCATATCACTATGGTAATGTTTTTGTATCTAAAAAAAACACTCATGAATATTTTTTTCAGTCAAGATTTATTGCTTTATTTGATTGTCAACATTTCGTTAAAGTTTTTTTTTTTCCCCCTTGAGCACATTCAAATCAAATTTTCAGATTTCATGCATCACATTTTAATAAAACAATCTAATTTTCTCTATATAATCTAAATATGAACACTTCTACCTACTAAACACCATTATAGTAATGACTTTTACTATATTAATTATGAATAGTTTATGAATGAAACTTGTACAAATATGTTTTTAGATTCCAGTTCAGATTTTGTGTTGTTAGTCAGAGATCCTGACTTCCAGACTGTGTACAAACCAAGTTCATTCCTCCTGATTAAATTTTGTCCACAAAGAAAGAGCCAGGTTCATTGGGTTGGAGTGCTCACTCCAGACAGATTGTCTATTAAATTAGATTATTCTTCAGCACCTGAATCAAGTGTTAAAGCATATTACAAAGACATTAAAATGATCTAAATGTATTTTTCTGTAATGTTTCAAAACAAGATTTGAAGTGAACACAATGCACCTGGGACACCAGTAGCTTCTTTGTGTATCAACATACTATATGAATAAAGATTGTGTTAGACAATGCCAATGTTAATACTAATTAACTGTTTGTAAGAAAAAAGAATAATACACAATTAAGTCATACCTTCTATTTAGTGTATCTTTTGAACTGGGGAAGAAAAACAATATTCTTGTTTAAATTTATGTATTTCTATAAAAAGGTTCATTTCATTTTTTGAGATATGCTTGGGTCACAGCTCTCATGTTTCTTCAATTTGACACTTTCATGTTTGATGGTGATTTGACAAAATTGATTTCACAGAACAGATGAGAAACAAAATAGTTGACGGATCAGTAAAGGGTTATAAAGTCATTTCTAAGGCTTTGGGACTCCAGCGAACTACGGTCAGAGCCATTATACACAAATGGAGAAAACTTGTAACAGTGGTGAACCTTCCCAGGAGTGGCCGGCCAACCAAAATTACTCCAAGAGCACAAAGACGACTCATCCAAGAGGTCATAAAAGAACCCAGAACAACATCTAAAGAACTGCAGGCCTCATTTGCCTCAATTAAGGTCAGTGTTCATGATTCAACAATAAGAAAGAGACTGGGCAAAAACAGCATCCATGAGAGAGTTCCAAGGCAAAAGCCATTGCTGACCAAAAAGAACATAAAGGCTCATCTCACATTTGCCAAAAAATATCATGATTATCCCCAAGACTTTTGGGCAAATATTCTGTGGATTGATGAGACAAAATACATTTTTGGAAGGTGCGTGTCCCATTACATCTGATGTAAAACCAACACAGCATTTCAGAAAAAGAATGTCATACCAACAGTCAAACATGGTGGTAGTGTGATAGTCTGAGGCTGCTTTGCAGATTCAGGACCTGGACGACTTGCCATAATTGGTGGAACCATGAAGTCTGCACTCTATCAGAAAATCCTGAAGGAGAATGTCCAGCCGTCAGTTTGGCTCAAGAAAAACAAAATTAAGGCTTTGGAGTGGCCAAATCAAAGTCTGGACTTAAATTCAATTGAGATGCTGTGGTATGACCTTAAACAGTCCATTCATGCTCTCAAACCCTCCAATGTGGCTGAATTAAAACAATTCTGCAAAGAAGAGTGGGCCAAAATTCGTCCACGGCGATGTGAAAGACTCATTGCCAGTTATCGCAAACATTTGATTGCAGTTGTTGCTGCAAAGGGTGGCACAATCAGTTATTAGATTTAGGGGGCAATTACTTTTTCATGTAGTGCCAGGCAGGTTTGGACAGCTTTTTTCCCTTAATAAATGAAATCATTATTTCAAAACTGCATTTTGTAGTTACTCGAAGGGGGCAAAAACCTTTTCACACCACTGATATCTTTTTTTTTTTTTTACTAAATGAAAATGAGAAATGTTTCTTCAGAAACTAGCTGAAATTAAATATGTTTAAGTTTTTTAATCTTTTACTTTATTTCAAGCAACAGTTTCTTGAGTTTTTTTTAGTTAATTATAATCACCCTGCTTTATGCTCACTAAACTATTATTCTAAGAGAATAAAGTTAAAGACTGCAAGTTCAATATTTGTCCAAATTATTTAATTGGATAAAACTTGATAAATAATGATATGCAAATAATGTAATTCATATTAGTAGACAGTTTGCACTTAAACTGATTCAAGAGCTGTTTGTTTAAATGCACACATTCAAAGTCAAAGCCCCACCTCTATCCCTATCTGTCTACTGTCTCCACCTCTTGTGATCTCACTATTTAATTAAGTATTGGACTAAGTGATATTCTGCACGCACACAGTAGAGGAGAGGTGATGCTCTCATCTCCTGTAGCAGAGCACCAGATACTACATCCACAGGTCTCGTCTTTTTCATCTCCTGTTCAAACACATCACCTCTTTGTTTCCACCTTCCCTGATGCTGAAACAGACTTTCAGCAAAGAAGTCTCATCAGAGTTCTTCATGCTCAACCTCTTTTAAAGGTCTTTTGTACATTTACCACAATCTCTTAGACCTTATCAAGGGGCATCTGCAGATTTGCATCAATATGGAAGAGTTCATGGAGGACCACCATTGCGGAGACTCTCTCTTCCCAACCTCCACCCTCATTCCTGTCACCACAATTTGCATCCTGCTCTTCGTCATCGGCATAACCGGCAACACCATGACCATCCTCATTATCCAGCGCTTCAAGGACATGAAGACCACCACCAACCTGTATCTCTCCAGCATGGCCATCTCAGACCTGGTCATCTTCCTTAGCCTCCCCTTCGACCTCTATCGCCTCTGGAAGTATGTACCCTGGGTCTTCGGGGAGCTGGTGTGCCGTCTATCACACTACATCAACGAAGGATGCACCAACGCCACCATCCTTCACATCACAGTGCTCAGCATGGAGCGTTACCTAGCCATCTGCTTCCCTTTCAAAGCCAAGGCTGCCATCACCAAGCGAAGGGTCAAGTATGTCATTCTGGCTCTGTGGGGTTTTGCCCTACTGTCTGCTGCGCCAGTGTTCTTCCTGATGGGTGTGGAGTACGAGAACGAGACGATGCCTGACCCGGACACTTTGCAGTGCAAGCACACACGCTATGCCATCGAATCAGGGCTGCTGCGCACCACCATCTGGGTGTCGACCGCCTACTTCTTCTGCCCCATGTTTTGCTTGCTCTTTCTGTATGGATCCATCGGTCGAAAGTTGTGGAAGAGTCGTCATGAGCTTCATGGGCCCAATGCAGCAGCCAGACAGAAGGTTAACAGGCAGACCGTCAAGATTCTGGGTGAGTGGGTCTTGGGTAGTGTTGAGGCTGGAATACACTACACGACTTTAAACACTACTCATCATTCATTTGCAGATTTTGAAAATGGTTACAGAGAAAATCTGGGTATCATACATAAAACGACTGAGGACAAACACAGACAGACTAAATCCACAAGAACTGTGGCAACGTCTCCAAGATGCTTCAAGAAACCTACCTGCAAAGCTATCTGAAAAACTATGCTCAAGTGCACCTATTGGGAAAAAGCTGCTTTAAACGCAAAGGATGATCACACCAAATGTTAATTTATTTTAGTTAATAGAAGTTAATTGATAAAGAAAAATCTATTTATAACATTATTTTTGACAGCATCCTCATTTTACAGCATTTTTACACAAGTGCCTAAAACTTTTAACAGTACTGTAGCTTTGCAGGTAGGTTTCTTGAAGCATCTTGGAGACGTTGCCACAGTTCTTCTGGATTTAGTCTGTGTTTGTTCAGTTTCTTAATGTCACTCCAGACAGACTGGATGATGATCAGACCAGATCTTTGTGTGGAGCACTGGCTGTTGTCAGGCAAATATCTCACTGTATTATTACAATTAATGGCAAAATGAATGTTTGGAAATGTAAACTGATATTTCCTACTGACACACTACAGCAAAAGATAGAAACAACTTAAAAAACGTAAAACCATTTTTAACCACTGGCAGTGATTGGGGAGAGATCCCCCCATATGATTGTAAAGCACTTTGGGTGTACAGCAATACACAATAATATGTTATAAATACATGCATCATTCATTCATTCATTCATTCATTTTAGCTGGTGAAAATACTAGTGTTCTAATAATTTTGGTCACCACTGTATATCTTCCATCTATGCATCAGGGTGACGAAAGATGTTCATATGCGTATTCTGTCCTGGGTGCCGTTAATATTCTTCCTGGAGACCGATCCTGCACAGACAGATACTAACACACACACACATAGAGAATATGCAGCTTCTTCAAGGCTGGGTTGTTCAAACCCAAGCTCTTATCAGGAACTTTGGTATTTCCTAGAGGTTTCAGACAATATTCTTGATTATTTTCTAATGTTTAAAGATGAAAAATAAAGTAAATGCTTTAATTGTAAATTGGTCATGTACAGTAGATGAGAGGCCCTAATGACCTTTGTGACCTAAGCTCACAGAAGCGTCCAGAATCCAACCCTTCAGTCTTCTATAATAGGCTCAAAATATCAGACATGTTTGAAATCCTGACTGTATAAAATCAGACAATCAAAACTGAGCCTGTGCCCATCATACACTACGTGGTTTTCTGTAAAAACTCGAACTGCCCCAAATCTGCAGACTGTTTCTGGCTTTAGGCAGCTAGAGTTGGCTCAAAATTAAAATCAGCATAAAAAGTTTAAAAGCAAAAGTCGTGTAGTGTATTAAGGTAAGGTAACAGCCATGAATAGTTAACTTTGCCACAGCTCATTCAAACAGTTCAGGGATCTGGACAATTCCCTAACCCCAAGTATCAAATTTTGAATTGTAAATGGTGACGCAAGGTTTGTGCTATAGACATGAAAGAGTCTCAGATCTCTGTGTTGAAGAAAGGTGTGCAATTACTTCAGATCTTTCTAACAATTTTTGCCTGGCGGACCATAATACTGGTTAAAAAACGGCCATATAACTTAAACTGAAGGAGAGACCTGTGCCATATTTAGAAATCTGAATTTCATCAGACATAGAGGTAGACTCGTGACTTTTGTCATTAAGTGACCATCCCAACACCCCTAGCAACTGTAGTACTCAGGACACCTTAGCAGTGTTGTAGCCAAGATTCAGGCCAAGACCTGAGTTTGTTGAGTCCAAGTTAATTTCATCCCTGTTCCTTATTTCTAAGGAAAAAAAACTGACAATTACAAAATTCTTGGGCGAGACATGAATATTGCCTAATCTTAATCAGTAGCGGTAGAAACGTCAACTTGTGTGAGAAAAACAGATTGCAAATATGTAACTTGTCTTATTTATGTCTTATTACTATCTTGTCAGTTTATGTTCATTTATGTTTGATTGGCGAACGTTTTGTTTATTAGAAGCCTTCATAAATTAGTCTAAGTATGCAACCACCCAGAACATGGACAAATCTCATTCTTCTAGTAACCCCGTGTCCTGTGCCCCTCTCTTCTCCTAGCTGTTGTTGTGTCGGTCTTTGCCATCTGCTGGCTTCCTTACCACATCGGCCGGTTCCTCTTCACACATGTGGATGACTACCACTCCGCCCGCCTCAGTCAGAACTTCAATGTGGCCTCCATGGTGCTCTTCTACCTGAGCGCCTCAATTAACCCCGTCCTCTACAACCTCATGTCCAACAAATACCGCTCTGCCGTCAAGCGCCTCTTCTTCTTGCCCCACAGGCGCCACCACGGGCCCAACCGGAGGCATATCTCGACCCGTGATGACTTCACCGTGTGCACAGAGATGTTCAATGGAGTGAAGGAGACCGTGATGACAGAGGAGGGCTTACGGTAACATCAGCCCAGCTCAAGAGGAGCGCAGCAACCTGGGAGAAGTGAAGAAAGTGTGGGCTTATTGGATAAGAGCTGGAATAATTGGTGTGACGGAAATGAAAAACGAGTTTGGAACCGACTCACATTATGAGTGGAAAAAGCTTGTGACAGTGACTGCGCCTGGGGAAATGACTCATAAATGAAGGATTTCACACAAATGCATAATAGCACAGTTATTACACACTGTATGATCGATCACTGTAGTGATAGTAATCATGTTGTCTAGATCAATAATGTAAAATAGGTTTTGTATAGATCTACTTAATTAATGGAAATTGAATGATTAGAATTTGACATTTTCATGGTTAAAAAAAAGTTGTTGCCAAACCGATTGTGATGAAAGCAACTGTAAACCATTGCAGACACATATAAATGCGGTGTGGAAATCAGTTTGATGTTTCTCTCTTTAAATGCATGCTGCACCTGAGCTCAAAAATGAGATGTGGCAGCCTTTGTGTGCTTCATTTCTAATTTAACATCTCTATTGTATTACACAGAATCGTAAGCCATTTTATGCTTTTATGTCTTACAGAAAGCATAATCCAAATCTTTCATTCTAATTAAAACAGTTTACCGTTCAGCGCATGACAAAATGGTGATTCTTTACATCATAACCACCAAGTGATGGTAGGATCTTGTTGCGGTGATGTATTATTTGTATTTTAAGGTACTTGTGTCTGTAAATTATTCTATTTTGCTCATATATTCATATCATATTCATATCAATTATAGTATTAATATGTGTATTGTATTGGAATCATTAAAAACTTTACAATATTAGTATGATAGTATTGTAATCATTATAAAGTTGTGTATATTATATATATATTATAATGTAATCATTAAATAACACAATATTATTTTTTTGTAAATGGAAAGTAGTTTATTTTCTGTGGTTTTGAAACAACATTTAAACGAAGATACTGAATGATATTTGTTCAGCAGTAATCAAAAAGTTAACAAAAATTAATAACATTTTAATTAGATATGAATAAAAATAGTAATAACGTGAATATATAATATCTTTTTAAAATCTAATTTACACTTAATGTGTTATTTTACAATTTTCATTATGAAGTGTGGCTCAAAGTAAGAGCCACACACCCTTTGTTATATTAAGCCCCACAAAACATCACATTTTATTTTAATTCAGAAATGTAAAATAAGTATTAAAAAGATGGACTGAAGTTGTTTTTGTATAAACTGCATTAGTAACTTTGATATAACCTCCACTGTTTTCAAGAAATTAACTCTACAATAGCAGTGCATTTCCAGTAGGGGGAGCCACTCTCTCATATGCTTCACTAACACACACACACACACACACACACACACACACACACACACACACACACACACACACACACACACACACACACACACACACATATATATATATATATATATACATATATATAACTTTTGGAAGGTTAGAGCAATATTTTGTACTCATAAAATAACTAATATTTAATTGAATACATCTAATTAAATAAAATAAAATATTTAATCAAATATATTTAATAAAAATGGTTTCATTTATATCTTATTTGTATTGTCAATTTATGAATTAAAAAAAAAAGTAATAATAATACCAGACGAGATCTGTTTGAAATTATTATACAATATACACATTAAAATCCCAGTAACTCTGAACCCTTAATTGTAGTTTAGTTTTTCTATAATAGTTTTATTTACATTTTTGTTTCTCGAATTGTTCAGTATTCAAACATTGTTCAATATATTTATCAGTTTATATCTATCATTAATATATCTATCAGTCAGTCCAGCTGTTTTACTGAATGCATGTATTTTGTGTAAAGTGGTGTGAGATCATTAATACAGGTTTGTTCCCACATTACTGAACTATCTGGTTAAGTGTCAGGAAAGAAGGGTCACAGAAAGCATTGAGATATTATTTCCTCTGTCAGACAGCCGTATGTTTGGAATGTTCCTCATGGCTTTCTTCCAAAGACCTTCAAAGCACTATTATCAGGACTCAGCCTTGTTGTGTTCCCCTTCGGCCAGCCTCTTGACAGAGAGCTTGTTTGCTCTGAGGTAATCTCAAACTCCACAGGACATGAGCTCACTCAGCTGTGGCCATGTTTATGAATATGAGTATAAAAAGGAGGAGGAAGGGGTCTTTATCACAACATAGCCTCGAAAGAAAAGGAATCTGGATCAGGGTCACCTTGTAATTGAACTGTCCACTCAATGCTATTCTTGATAAACAGATTCTAGAAAGGACTTATTGTTCATTATAAAACAGATAATTCCGGTCTTTGATTATGATTGGTTGAGCTGCGTCCAAAGCTGTTGTAAACTATTCTAAAAACACATCTGTGACCTCACTACATCAGTATTATTGTGCCACTGCGTCTGTATATCTGTATTACTGTGCCAAAGAAATTTGTTGTGAATTTTGACTTATTGGGTGGGCTAGCGCATGCTAATCATTTTATAGAAGCAATAATCTCCTCTCTGTGTCGTGCCTAACAGCTGTTCTAAATTCACTGTAAACCACAGATTGTTCACACGTATTGTTATCAGTGCTTTCACATAAGGTATTTGTACATGTACCAGTTTTAAAAGATTTTTAAAGATCTGTTTATATGAACCCTACACTTTCCAATTGTAGTCCAATTGACATATTTGCATTTACATGCGCATTACGTTACATATTACATATTAAACTTCACTTTGATATAAAAGTTACTTATATATTTCTAAATGAGCAATTTTGAGTATTAGTATGTACATTTGCTTCATATTTACATTCTGTTTGACATAAAATACAATTTATTGTGGTCATTTTTGTGTGTGTGTAAAACCATTAAGTTATTTGAAACGAAAATGACATAGAGAAGCATCCAAATGCAGTGATTTGTTTATTAAAATAAAAGAACAAAAGTAAATTGCGGTAACAAAAAGGAAATTTCAAACATGAGATAAACAGGACTAAATAAATAAAACATAACATCCAATAAGGACAACAATAGCAGACAAAGACAATCAGTGAGTCTGAAACTGCATACTGTCTGAGTAGGCACTAAATTTGAATTTGAACTTCATTACTGTTAAAAAGTATGTTCTATATACTATAAATATAGTATGAACCTAATTCAGAAGTACTGCATCCGCCATGCTGTTATTATCATGTGACTTACCAGCATTCGGGATACTGTTTTTCTCATACTATATAGTAGGGACATATTCCATTTCTGACACAGTGCATAAGAAACGTATAAATACAAAAAGTAACAGGTACTGTAAAAAAGAAAAAAAAAGTTTGAACCAACTTAAAATTTTAAGGCAACAAGCTTCAGCAGATTTTTGAGTTTGCTCAACTTATTTTTTTGGGAGATTCTCAATTTTTTGCTGTATAAACTTAAAATGACAAGTTGAGAAAACTCAAAAATACGTGTCCGTATGGGCATAGATTTTATATATAGTATTTATTAAAATTCTTCCTAAATGTCAATCTTCTGCTAGCTATGTTGTTCTTTCCTTAGACTTTTAAGGTACTTACCAAGAGAAAAATAAAATGGAAAAATTACTTCTTTGCTTTTTTTATTTTTTATTATTATTTATTTATTTTATTTAGTGGGGAAATAGTAAAAACAATCAACAATAAAAATAAATAAATATATAAATAAATAAATAAATAACAATAATAATAATAATTGTCAGCAGACCTCAAATGGGTTTTTAATTAATTAATTTATTTGTTTGTTTGTTTATTTATTTATTTACATCTACAAAATGTTTAAGAGGTCAGTTCATGGTAAATTTAAATGAATTTATAAATAACAAAACATTTAAAAATGTCAAATAAAATGTTTTTTAATAACATCTTTTAAATAAAACTTCTTAAATAAAACTTAATCTTAAAGACTTTACTGTTCATCTTTTTAAAAATAATTTTCAAACAACTTTTTAACCAAAAGTAACTTTATTTTTTTAGTTATAAGAAGAATAAATAACTATTTGTAAAGGTAACAAACAGCATTTCCAACATTTCAAATAGGATTTTTTAACATATGCATACAAGTTATTTATAAAGATTAAATTAAAAGACTGTTTATTGTTGTATATGTTTACAGCATTTTGTTCAGCAAGACCTCAGGAACTACAATATGTCAAAAACAAGAGCAAAAAAGCTCAGTCCAAAATCCACAGAATGGCCAAAATACAGTCAACTAGCCTACAAGCTTGTCTTCTGGAATAAATATCTCAGAAGGTTAAAGTTGCATTAATTAATAATAATATAATTTATTTAATTGCTTTGTTCAATTCATGCACAAGCTGGTCAGCTGACTAGGGCAGCAACATTGTCATTAAAAGTCAAGTAGATTATTTAGCTGCAATTTTCTATTTCATGCTTTGCTTTGTGGTTGGGTTCTCTCTCTTGCACACACAGAGAGCTTCTTCATATTCCTCTATCACATGCTTGACTCATGAATTGCACTCAGGGTGTCTGTTTTTGCTCAGTGTTAAGTAAATTGCTTCCTCCCTCTGATGAAGTATAGTGCAGGAAATAACATGATAGCTATCATCTTAAATGTCAAGTTCCTTTCTCCATGGGCATCTTTACAGTTATATACAGTACCACATTTTAAAGCATGCAGGTTATAGTGTTGACTGAATGTCAGAAATGAAGGTAGAATGCAAGCTATGGCAAGCTATTTAAAAAAAAAAGAAATACACCTTCAGTATGCTGCGGAAATAATTTTATAGTCAAACACTGAACACACCTTAAAACCCACCATTTTAATGCAATATTGTGACATCTTGGAATGTATATATGTATATATGAATGTATATAATTACTTTTTTAAATGTGTAATAAATTGAATGCATACATTTATATAAAATAACATAATTTTATGTAAAATTCACAAGATCTACATTTTCCGATTTCATTCATGGTAATAACATGAAAATATTCTTTGGTTTAGTGGAAAACTGCTGTACTGGAAAACAAATACTTTTAAAATGAAAATAACATGAAACTTCAATTACAGCCACTAGATGGCTGCAGAGAATTACTTAATTACTTAGTTTTTCATTTAGATTTATGTTTAGACATTACAAAATCAGTATTATAACTATAGAAAGTTTAGCTTTTAAGTATACTTTCGTTTTTTTTTTTTTTTGCAATTATGTCACAATATTATACTCGAGCCTGAACATGTGTTATGTGCTTTATATGTGTGTGTGTATGTATGTGTATATACATGTCTTATAATTAATTACACTTAATTAATTTCTAGCGATTATCGTCGATTTGATTGCACAGATAATACTTAAACTAAACTGAGCTAGACAATGACATCTCTGAATTCAATAATGAAATGCCTTCAACTGAAAATTGAGTGTTTAATCTTATCATCATACATTACTGACACTCTATCCTCCAATTTGATACTGTTAAGTGCTTTGACACAATCTGTATTGGTAAAAGCGCTATATAAATAAAGGTGACTTGACTTGACTTGACTATAAGGCTTAGTTTTGTTGAATGTCTGAATAGCTGTTTTGCGTTGTGTGTTCATCATCAAACTCCCAAATTAGTTTATTTTTAATTATTAAAAAGGCATTATGTTATATATGTTAATAATAATTGTATTTTGTTGACGAAATATCAGCTTGTCTTGTGTGTCTATATGTATGTGTGTGTGTGTGTGTGTGTGTGTGTGTGTGTGTGTGTGTGTGTGTGTGTGTGTGTGTGTGTGTGTGTGTGTGTGAAATCAGAAAACATTTCAAACTGTTATGGTCATGATTCACGTGCCTCTCTGTGGGGCATGTTGTCACATTTCACTTTCATTCTTTCGGGGCAAATAAAGAAAAACATGTACACTGTATAAATGAAACAAGATCACATATTTGTTCTAGATGTGCACTGTCTTTTTTAATGCGATATCGCGCATATGACGCATAAAACTCTCGCACCTGACGCTCACATGATTGGCATCAATAACTTCAAACGGAGCATAATACTGGTTAATGAAGGCAGTGTAGTAGGTTTTGTGACACATCCAGTCTGTTTGTCATAATTGTTCATGACTCATAACTGTCCGGCTTCGAGTTTACTCAGAGTGGGGTGATCGTGATCAGACGCAGATGGACACTGTGTTTTGCGCAGCTCACTTGCCTTCTCAAGTCAGCACCGCACAGTTTCTCTTCCTTTGTCGTTTGTGTTTTGAAGTGTTCGCAGATCTGGGTGTTGCTGACTAAACAAACGGAAAGTGGAGTGAAGCTGCTGTCAGACTGAGAACAGAGAGACGCATCTCGGATCTTGGATACAGACGATCAGCGCGGATAAACGTGTTTGAGGATGGAGGTATGATCTCGTTTTATGTATCTATTACTTTTTGCCTCTAGGTCCTGCAATAAATAAATAAATAAATAAAAATCAGATTTGACTGCATAACCAATTAAAAAACTGCGGAAAACATTTGATTTAAAAGCCTATGGGACTCTAACAGTGAGAAAAGTCACTTGTAAGTCGCTTTGGATAAAAGCGTCTGCTAAATGACTAAACTTAAATGTAAATTGAAATCCACTGACTCACATGTGTTTATATTCACATTTAGGTAATAGTTTATAATAACTGAATAACATAAATGACTAGACTTTTAAGAATAATAGGTAACACTTTATTTTAAGGTGTCATAATACAGAATAATTACCTAATTAAGTACTTAGTTGTAGCCGTTGTTCTTACATGACATAAAATGTACTTACCATGTAACTAAGTTATGGAATAGCTTATATTTACAGTTTGTAATTATGTAGATGTAATAGGCAGCTACTGTTACACATATGTAACAGGCCGAGTCTGTTACACAGCTACTTGTACACTTAAGTACAATCTTGACACACTTTATTTTAAGTAGCTTATGCCTGTGTAATATTCTGTCATTTTAATGTAATTAGAAATGTATTACATGTATTTTAGCTGTGTGCTGGTGGGTTAAATCAAACTAAGATATAGATACACATGAAGTACACTTAAGTACAATCTTGATACACTTTATTTTAAGTAGCTTATGTCAGTGTACTTACATTTATAATTACATTGTATAAAGTCTGCAACACATATGTAACAATCTTTTGGTTACATAAGTAGCTGTGTAACATACTCGGTCTGTTACATATGTGTAACAGTAGCTGCCTATTACATCTACATAATTACAAACTGTAATTACAGGCCATTCCATAACTTAGTTACATGGTAAGTACATTTTGTTTCACGTAAGTACAATAGCTGCTACTAAGTACTTAATCAGGCAATTACTCTGTATTATGGACACCTTAAAATAAAGTGTTACCGAATAATATTATTAATAACAATGTAAATGTGTTTGGAGAACAGTAGTAGCTAGAATGTAACATTTATTATTATGACACTTCAAACTGAATGTGTGCTTTAATGACCTGTCAAGTCTTGTTTCAGTATTTGTAAATGTCATTTAGTTTTTTTTCCCTATACATACATGCCTTTACTGTTTAGTTCTGGGAAATGTAAGGGTTTTTTCTTTTTGAGAAATGTATGAGACTCCCTCTGATGACACCCCCTGGTATTTAGTAACTTTAAACAAAATTGCAAAGTTTGTTATGATATTATTATTATTATTATTATTATTATTTATTTATTTATTTTTTAATAGGAAAGTAAAGAAAGTTTGTTTTTGGTTAGCCGTGCCACTATAATCATTTAATTTTGACCCATATGTCTGCCAAAATATCTGTATCTATAAATCTCAGTTAGTCCACAGTGGCTGAAGTGAGCTACTGCAGATGCACTATAACAGACATGTGCTGGTGAAATGACTACTCAGACTATTTTAACCCCAAATTACCACAAAATGAAGCAGGAAGGGCCGTCTGCAGAATATCTTCCTCTGTTTGAAAAGTAAGAGCATTGATTTTTTTCTCTTAACCACGAGCATTAAAGTTCCTCACGTGGCATGTGGTGGTTGGGTTGTTACTTCTGCAAGTGTAATCAAAGAGCATTCAACTCTTTTCTTGGTGTTCATCTTAAGGTCATTAAAAGGGATGTGAAAGGAGGAGGTATGCTTTTCCACAGAATGTGCATGTCTGCACTACCAGTCAAAAGTTTGTACACACAAATACGAATCTATGTATATGTTTCTGAACATGATCATAAAAACCTTATCTAGAAGCTGTTTTTGTTTTGCTTAAAGGGTTGAAATTAGTTTTGTGGACAAATACAGATTTTGCCTATATGATTTGAACAAATAGATAACTAAATAAATAACCCTCTATGCATGAAAATTACTTATGTATATATGTAAGGAATAATTCATGACAGGCCGTTGTGCATTATGTTTCAATCATTCAACAGACTGGAGTCAATTATTCTGATTATACCATGGTTACCACACCTCAAGATATTGTTCAGAAGATGTTTTATTTCAAGGCATTTGTCTGGTTTTTGTCCTTAAAATGTTCTTGTGTGTAGAACTCATCACATCCCAAACCTCCATTGTTAATTCCATTTACTGGAGAGAAAGTAAAATAAGAAAAAAAAATAAAATGAAATAAAAATTACAAAAAAAAAATATATATATATATATACAACACAATACCCTAAATCTGTCCTCAGTCATGCATCAGAGAGTTAAAAGAATAATACACTCCTAAAAATAATAAAGGCTCCACAATAAATATTTCCAGAGCGATGCATTTTTGGATCACCAAAGAACCTTTCAGTGAACAGATCTTATAAGAACTGTTATTTTCTTAGTGTAAAGAACATTTTTAATAATCTAATGAAATCTTTTTCTAAAGGACCTTTTATGGAAAGGAAAGATTCCATGGATGTTAAAGATTCTTCATGGAACCATCAATACCAATAAAGAACCTTTATTTTCAAGAGTGTAGATCAATGTTTCTACAATGTAGAAAATAGTCACAAAGAATGAGAAGGTGTGTCCAAACTTTTGATTTGTGATAGTGTACATGGAAAGCACCAGTGTTTTCATTTTTAATGGAAAGTTTACATAGATGAGTGAGAGGAAGAGAGCGAGTGAAGGATGACTGAGAGAGGAAGCGCTGGGAGGGTCATACTCGTGAGAGAAAGCTCTTCTCTGTAGCGTGACTTCCTAGTAGAATAATGTAAAGAGAAAAGAAGAGCTTCTCAGAAGCACATCATTACAGAAAGCAACACCATGTGAGAAAGTTATAAGGAAAATCCCACATACCATTACACTTAGAGAACTGGGAGTCCCCTCTGCTTGAGCATGTTGTGGAAGAAGGAAAGAGAACACAGTGTAACTGAAGATGTAAGAAGGTAGGCTGGACAAATATTATGTAATATTGTAGTAAGCCAACAATATTTAAAGTGCTTTAATCTTAAGTCATTTATTTTTAAATATATAGAAGTTCGAAGGAACAGTTTATCCAAAAAAATTAAATTGTGTAAATATTTATTCTCATTCACCCTCATGTCATTCCAAACCCATATATATATATTTCTGTCTTCTGTGGAACACAAAAGGAGATGTTGACGCTGCTCTTTTAATGAAAGTGTATGGTGACCAGGGGCTGTGCCCTGTACTTGGGAGTATTTTAATGTTATACAATATCTTTGTGAGAGAAATAAATTGAAATTTAAGTTGTAATTTGTTGAAAATATAATATGTCCTAGCTCTCACATCAAGGAGCGTATCTAGAAAATTAATTATACAGTGACAAGGGGATGGCATAAGTACCATGAGCAACCATCTATGTATATAGTTCTTGTGGATTTATGGCCTCATATTCATAACGGTACTATTACAAGTTATAGTCTATTTTGTTAATTAAAAAGATGTTACAATAACAGTTTCCATTATTAACAAAGGTGGGAATGTCTGTATGTGGACATTACTGAAGATCTGTAAAAAGTGTTAAGTTGACTTAACTTAAAAAAAATTGAGGAAACCTGTTGCCTTAAAATGATTAAGTAAATAGTAATTAATAAAAAAAAAAGTTAAGTGAACTTGACAATTTTTTTTAATTAACATTTACTTTTAAGGCAACGGGTTTCCTCAATTTTTTTAAGTTAAGTCAACTTATCACTTTTTACAGCAGAGCACTCTATTATACAGCAACACGCTAGCATAGTCACCCAGAATACCCTAGCAACTCTTTAATAGAAAATAATTACAGTAGGCTACTCGACAAAGGTACTTGTCAAGGTATTTTGACTAGCTACTCTACAAAAATACAGCAATCTCAGATATCCTATCCAGACGGGATTAGATTTCTCAGCTTTGGCTGAGAAGTAGCAGTTTTCTAATTAATGAACACATGTTTGCTTTCACATGGGTGCTAAGACTAGTGTTGTAGTCAAGACCACCTAAATCAAGACCAAGTCAAGACCAAGACCAGAGTGTGTTGAGACCAAGACAAGACAAAGACCAAGGCAGAGCGAGACCGAGTCAGGACCAAGACTCAAAGCACTCAAATTTATCAGAAAGAATTTATCCACATTTACAGCTTGAAAAATGTCTTATTTTTAATCAATAAACGCAATTAGAATAAGAAGACACTGTGTAGAGCTGTTACCAATCAAATAAATTCACTACCAACAAAATTCATCTTTGCACAGGATGTGGCACAGAAGTTGCATTTGAGCTGGTACAACTATAACTGCATAAATACTGTTGAGATTAATGTTTTAAATATAAAATTTTGATTATAGAAATATGAGACTTTTAAATATGACACTAAACCGCCAGTAAACTAGGTGGTGGCAAATCACTTAATGAGTGAGTGACAGAATCATTCATTCAGCCGATTCTTTCAAAGCAGCTGATACCTTCAGTAACGAAATACCGCTGTGTGTTGCTCGGAAATGCACAGCAGTTCTGCTAAGGGTTTGTAATAGCACAAACTTTTTTTTTTTAATTTTAAAACTTTAAATTTAAAATTGTGTCTAAAATGTAATTCACTTAACTTCTTGTTTGTTGAACGTTTGAATAAAATCAGTATAATATTTGCAGTAGTGCTTATATTCTGAAAATGGCTCTCTTGCCCTTGTGATATTGCTTAATTCTATATGTTATCATTTAAAAACAAGATCTCATACAAGCACTTTTTTGCAATCATATCTTTTTGGGCATTTACATGAATTTTGGTACTATTTTTGACAATTCCCCACTAAATTCTGACAGTATCAAAAGAAATCAAATTAGAAATAAGTTATTGACTGCATTTGAAGCAGGAAGCTACATCCAGTCACGTTAATGAGGCTAACAAATAAATCAGACAATGCACCAGCAATTTAAGGCTGGAATACACTACACGACTTTTAAAATCTGAACAGATTTTTAAAACACCAGGCATCATACACTTACCGACTTTGTAAATAGTGACAAAGTAAAACTGGGCATCATACACTACATGACTGAAGATCATACACTACCAGACTTTAAAGTTGTTCCGATCACAACAAACTCACGCAGAAACGTGAGTTTCTAGGAGACGCATAACAAATGAAAACATACGTGTTCTAAAATCGGCTGAAAATATCAAACATGTTTGATATCCTCCGACTGGATAGAATCAAAGTCTGAAGCTAAAAAATCGGAGTCTGTGACCATCATACACTACGCGATTTTCTGTGGAATCTGTCAGCTGTAATCTGCAGACTGGCTCTGACTTTCCTCAACTAGCGTCAACTTGTTCAGACTGTAAAATCGGGGGAAAATTGGGGCAAAAATCGCGTAGTGTATTCCAGACTTTAGTGATATCCCCACAGTTGTCTTGAAATAAAATTCTGAGACCGAGAATATCAAAAAATGGTCTTAAGTCTCGAGGACTACAACAATAGCTCAGACCAAAATTGTGAATAATATGAAAAATCTGACAGCTATCTTTAAAGTACAAAGTAAAATCTTTATCATTAAATAAAGTTCAGTGATATTCACAAATTCTTTATTTTTAAGTTACGCACTTTTATACTTGTTAGAGTACTGTGCCTTTAGCTTAACAACATGCTAATATCAAACGCTAAAATCAGCTGCAAATCAAATCTTCCTGTTTGTTATAACTGCTATTTGAAGAGAGTTCCAAACTGAACACCTTTGACAGTTGGAATGCTGCCTGAAGGTTTAGTAAGGCATACTTATTCTGGCAAATTTTGTTGGCCATATCAAGTCAATTATAGGAATCGACACGATCAGGAGTCTTGAGTGAGGGCGTTCCAGGCACACAGATTTTGCTTATTGTCAAGTAGGTCTTGTGAATTGGTTGCATTGCCAGCAGAAATCTGCTTGCTTTGATGGTGACTTTTGTGCAAGCTGTGCTTCATTCATTGAACATTTTTTGAAATGTCGCTAATGTTACCGCACCTTAAGGAAGGAGCCAGATTTGTGGCTAACTAGGTTTTGAAACAGAACTAATGCATTTTTAACTGCCTTTTTGTATATGTCCCTGAAAAAAAAAATTATTGGAAGAAAAAATTTATTTTGTCAACTTTTAGGACTACACACACGTACAGAGTCCTTAAGCCAAAAAACTTTGTATAAAATCCTTTTCGAAGCTGTAGATATGTAATAAATAAAGAATAAACATCCTGCCTTGCTTATCTTCACTATTATACAACTTGTCTTGCTGCATTTTGCTTGACTGTCAAACATTGGTATTAACTCCTGGTGAACACCTATAGTCTGTGTCATAATGTTCCCTCCTGTCAGGCCTCAATATATAGCTGTTTCTCCCATTGCTTTGAGTGATGTAACACACAGAGAACCTTTGTAAATATAAAAGCTGTGTGCCTGAAAGACCAGTGAAGGCAGTGGAAAAGTGTGATCTTCCAATGACGTAAAATTCAAACACATCATGTTTTCCTGGAATAGCTGAGATGGAGAGTGTTCTCATATTAATGAGATGTGGAATGGCCGTATTATTCGAGTCTTAGCTGGCAGGACCATTCAACTAGAGAGAATCAGTCCAAATCACCAGTATCTTTTCTTTATGTCATTTTTTCCTGTTCAATATTTTTCCTTTTACCTCATACATAATGGATATACTCATGACCCCAAATAGTCTTGAACCTTGGCTGAACTCTCAGAGGTCAGTGTGCAGAAAGTATGAATTCAAGTATATTGCACCATGTGCATCTTGTGTCTACTGATAGTGTTCACTCTGTGACAAAATCTCTCTTTAAGAGAAGCATCAAAGATGTACCAAGAGGTAAGCTGTCAAATTTTCAAAGAATCAAGAGTCAAAGATTTGTCAAAGGATTACAATGGGAGTTTTAAAACAGTTTTATAATACTTGGAGAAAAAGGTCTATTAATATTCACATTTATCTCAGTGGAAGTTACTGGGCTATAGGGCAGGGGCTAACTGGAACAGTGGTGAAATCACTGTAATGCAAAGACTGGAGTGGTTTACTGCTCTCATGATAATTCACCGTTTACAGCGTAAACTGTAATACATTGTCTGCAGATTTCACAAAACCATAGGCAATTTTGTTTTTTTCTGTGGTCTCCTTTCGCACTAATTTACGCCCTTCCAAAGGAAGATGATAATCTGAGATATGACACATGTTGTGTCTGGTGCTCTGGAGCCATAAATTCAGTTGTCTCTGGATCAGTTTTGCTGTTGGATCCTCTTGTGACTGTAATTTGGTCGCTAGTTTTGCCAGTCAGAGAAACATCTGCTCAAGTAGGACAGCCCTGTGGGAAACTTAGTGGTTTTCCTTTATAAATAAAGGTTTGGTTAGAACTAAAAAGGGATTTACAGTCTGATACGTTCATTAAGAACTTTGCTGGGTTTTAAGTAAACCATATATGTACTGGTGCTTTAAAATATTACAAGTACTGTGAATGTGCACTTGTAGTCTACTACTAATTTTAAAGATACAGTTAAAAACCTATACTTGCAGATAATATAATATTGATTAAATAAAAGGCCACTTAAGTGTACTTAAAGAGAGTACACTATTTTTCTTAACACATTTATATAAGTGCACTTTGTGATAATAATGATTTAGAAGTTTTACTTTAAATACATGTTAAGTCATTGTTTTTCCCCACAAACTTTTGTTGTGCTTTAAAGAAGTACACTTGTGTTGACTAACATACTAAAGCACTAGTTAATATATTTTAAATGTACTAAATTCATCATTGCAAATGTGTAATTACAAATATATTTAAATGCATGACATACAAGTTTCAATAGAAGTTACATTAAAGTTGTAAAGTGATGATAAAGTGTCTGTGTCACAAGGGCAGATATCAGTGTGCTAATTATTTTAAGCTAAAATCTCTCTCTCTCTCTCTTATTTATTTATTTTGTAAATCTGACTAAATATTGCTGATTTGAAGGGTTTGTTCACTCAAAATGAGCAAATTGGCTTCATTTAATCACCCGCGTGTCATTTTTTATTAAAATGGATTAAGGTTTTATGGCCATTATTTAAAAAAAAAACTACTCTGTGTAGCTAGAAATCACTTTATTTTCTTTATGAGTTTTGTTACTCAGCAGAAACACTGTCAGTACGGAAGCACAACACGAACCTGCTGTTGTGAAACAGTCCTGAAAGTGAATATGTTTCCATTAGAAATTCCATTTTGCAGTTACTGTATACACTGCTTCAACAAAATTTGAACCAGTGTTTCTCATACCACAAACTGCACATGAGCTTTCTCCTCTGACATGGTTTTTCTCAAGTATAACTGACCCAGAACCTCACAGGCCGGTCTGTGGTTTATTTCTCAGGCCACAGCACCCTAAAATAGAGCTTTCTGTACTCCCACTCCCAAAGCGAGCCCATAATTCCCACCCGCCTTACAGATTTAAAACGATCTCTGGCTTACTGATGTAGGTAAAATGATGCATTGTTTTGTTTAAAACAGATTTTACTGTTTTAATTGGAACTGAATGTTTCGACTACATCAACTTGACTGTAATATTAATGTATATTCTTTATGCAAAAATACATTACATTTAAGTAAAATGATGTATCTCCTAACATCCTTGGAGGAAATACAAAGTCATAAACATGTATTAATATGGATGACATATTCCATTGTGATGTTTTTTCCAAGGGATTCCTTCTCAAGTCCTCTTTGCCAAAAATACCAATAAGGGTGGGTTTAAAAGACATTAAACAAATTTGTGACCCTATTGTACTTGTTGTGAAGTTTACCATTTTCACAGGAGCTTTGTTTTCGAAGGACAGGAAAGAGTTAACAATAATGGGCGCCAAAATAATGAGTCAAGGGGTGGGTGGTCTCAGGGGAATTCTGCTTATCATGGGTGAAGAAAAGGAACTGCAGGAAATGGAGGGAGGTTGATTGGGGGAAACACGTCTTCTTTCTGCGCTTGTAAGCACAAATGTGTGCAGCGGTATTCAGAAAGTGTGTGATGTTAAGTGAGAGAGTGTGCTTTTGTGGCTGGAGGAAGCAAGGTGAGTGGGGTCACTATGTGTGTGGACACTAGTTAAATAAAGTGTGGAAAGTGTGTATATTTGGGAGATTTGGGTTTGAATGTTGTTGGAGAGATGTATTTCAAGAAGTCTGGCAGAGCCACACAGAGAGAAAAAGGCAAGTGTAAGATAAGTTCTTGCCAAGAACAAGTGCTTACTCTTGTGTTTGAGGCGTTGAAACATACTTTGGGATAATGTTAAGCACAGATTCAGCCATGGCAAATGCTTTTATAAAATGTTCTTCACTTTTCAGTGAAGCACTGATATATTCCTCGTGATGAGATAGACTCCCCCAGGCAGTAAGTGTGATGCTGGGTCAGCTGTGTTGCTGATAAACTCATGTTTGAGTTCAATACACCCATGTTTGCTCTTCAGTGGAAAACAGCTGCTGTGTCTAGAATGTAAAAGTAGTGTGCTGCATACTACAAAGTATAGCTCACAATTGTGACGTTGTATTTCTTATTAACAAATTCTGACACATCTGACAAATTCAAAATCTGTAACTCAGTTACAAATATTCTAATTCTGACTTCTTATCTTACAATTGCAACTTCTTTTTTTGTAATTGTGGTTTTATATCTCACAATTGTTACTTTATGTTTTTCAATAACAAATTTGTCTCATAAACTCCACTTTTTTTTCTCATGACTGCAACCTAATATTTTCTCAATCACAAATATTATAATTTATATATAAATGATATATCCTAATTGTAAATTTATATCTAACAACTGCACTCTCAAAGTTGTGACACTCTGTCTTTCAATAGCAAATTTATATATCACAAATTCAACTTTTTTTATCTCTAATTGCAACTTTATATCTTTTGTTCACAAATTTATATAACCTACTTTTGACTTTATATCTCAGAATTGCAACTTTTTTTTCATAATTGTGACTTTAGATCTCACAATTGTAACTTCTTTCTTATAATTACGTTTTTATCACACAACTATGACTTTATTACTTTCAAAAACAAATGAACAACTTTTTTTCTCCTAAATGCAAAGTTATATCTCTCACTCATAAATTTGTATATCATAATTGTGACATTATATCTCACAATTGCAACTTTTTTTCTCATAATTATGACTTTATATCTTCGTCACATAAATTTGTCACAATTGCAACTTTATATTTCACAGCTGATCATTTCTCATTTCGACTAAATTTCTCACATTTAGATCCTTATATCTTATAATGCAAATTCATTTGTGAATCACACTCTTCTTTTTTATTTTTTACTTTAAGGTGGAAACAAACTTCAATACCAGAGAGCAGTGAATAGCTGATGAATGATATAAAGCCGATAAATAAATGATATAGGCCAATAAAATTAAATTTTATGTCAAATTTACACATATATTTTTGCCTTAATATATCGGAGTCTTTATTGGAGAACTCAAAGGAAGGTGGAGGGAGAGAGAGGGAGAGTGGAAATGGAAATCTGAATCAAATCCTGGATTCAAACTCTGGTTGTTTTGTGAAAAACAAAAATCTTGCCAGTCTGATTAAAACATGAAAGTATCAGATGATGTAACAGAAATCACAGCTAATTATACATTCAGATACTGCGCACAGTTTGCATACTGCAAAAATAGAGCGGTAATGTGCCTCTCACCATTTCTTAGTTTTGAAAGGTCTTTCATTTTCCATTTGTTCTTAAGTAAGAAAACATGTCTAGTAAAAACAAGCACATGCTGAATTTTTATCCCATTATTGCATCATGCTTGTCTTATGTAATGGGCCTGAAAAAGACGCCCATGTGTAAAATGAGCAGCAGGGCGTGTACTTTCCCCCGCAAGCTTCCTCGCTTGTGTTTGGTGGTCTGAGCTTCACTACAGGCCCTGTGGGATTCTGTGTCAATAAAGTGAGATCAGGATACTGTGGTCCATCAGCAAAGAATATCCAACAGTAACACCTTTGAGTGAAACAAACAGTTTCTGCTTTTCTGCTTGCAGGAGGAAGCGCCAGTCAAGCCGTCAGTAGCTCAGCTGGCTGGAAAACTCAAAGGTTATGCACTGCCAATGCCAGGAAACATGGAGGTAGTGGAACATCTGACGTCTTTCTGTCAAAATGATGTTTGCTTTTATTCATATATCGATTCAATTAAATGGTACAACAATCCTTGAGGAATGGTTCTGAAGCAATGTGTGTCAATGTTGGTCTGCAATTTAACTGAGGAGTTCTACTGTTAACAAAAGTGGTGATTCCACCTAGAGTCAGTTACAAAGTCTACTGACAGTCTTGTTAGTGAATAATGAACATATTCTATTTTCATGTATTGTAGCTTACAGTACGGTTCTGAATTGCAGGTGATATCTATGAGAAGACCCCCATGTTCTTTGGTGATAAACAACCAAAAAGATGAAGAACATGAAGAGGTGAGCATGTACACATTGACACGTTAGTTACTAATTGAGTTATAGATATCTATAGGTCATTAATGTTAAAACACCTAGTTATATCCTCATGCCAGGAATCCATGTAAAATGGTCTCATCTCAAATGTCTTTGAAGTAAATTATTTTTTTGTTGCAGAAGTTGTCTGTCTGTCCTCATCCTCCTAAGATGAAGATAAAGAGTTCACCTCTCATTGAAAAACTACAGGTGAGATTTCCTTGATTATCCACTTTACAGAAGATCTTAGTTTCAGCCAGCTGTTTGCACAAGTTTTCACCATATGAAAGATGCATTTGAAAAAAAGGAAAAGGAAAGGACTTGATGTGTGGCCAAGTATGGTGTCCCATACTTGGAATTTGTGCTCTGCAGTGAACACACACACTTCTCAAGGGTCTCACCTCAGTTGTGGTAATGAAGGTGGAGAGGACACTGGACATTCACTCCCCCCACCTACAATCCCTGCTGGACCTGAGGCTCGAACCCACAACCTTCAGGTTACAAGTCTGACTCTCTAACCATCAGGCCACGACTGCCCCCTAACTTGCATAAACCTTGCATAAACCTTGCAGGTTTGTTAGGTTGCTTATTAATTTCACATATCATTTCCAAAGTGAACTTTCATTCAGGAAACAGGAAATCTGAAACTATTTTCTGAAATATGTAATTAAGAAGTAACTTGCATGTAACTGTCACATTGCTAAACATGACGAAGAAGACAAAGTTGAGTCCAAACAGGCTTTAATTAATCCACAAAGAGATAAGAGTTCACAACCAAGGTGTAGTAGCATACAAACAATACCGAATGAGGGAAACAAACAAAGGGAGTTAATTAAAGTTTTTTTTTTCAACTGCTTACACACATTTTCAAAACTTTGCTTCTTTTTAAAACTTTACGCACAAATCCAAGAATTGCACACACAAAATGCCTCACATCTCTTGCAAAATGAAGCACTGTGTTCAAGATATCAAAAAGCAGACATTTGTCTTATGTTGCAAACACCTTTGCCATTATATCATATTTTTGGATATATCACACAGTTATTCAAATCCTAAAGCTCTTCTTTCATGAGCTCTTATGTAGCCTACATTTCTGTACAAGACTGAAAGTAATTGGCAGAGAGATGTTGAAAAATTCACAGTAAACACAAAAGCAAGATTGAAACCAAACTTTTTTTACTGTAAGCATTTGTGGTTGTGAATACAGTATTACACGCCATGATTGGTTGAGTAAAGCAATGAGTGTTTGCATATGGGAGGAGTTAGTGTGAGGCACTGATGAATTGGAGTGGAATTTTGATTGGTTATATTTGAAAAAGGAATTTAAGGTACTTCCTGTTTGATTTTTGTGTTACATAGAGAATTGTGTGTTGTGTTTTGCAAAAAGTGTTTTATGAAATTCAAAACTGAAAAGTGAAAGGCCGAGAATTAGTGTACGGTTTTGCAGATTTGGTGTGTGGTTCTGGTGTTTGAGTGTCAGGTTTCAGAAATTGTGTGACAAGTAAAGATTTTGTGTGTAAGCAGTTGAAAAAAAACTGTAATGAGCAACAGGTGAACTGAACGAGACTAAAAACTGAACGGAACGAGCAACGCAATGAAACTGAAAACAGAGCATACGTGCTGCAGTATGCCCCTTCCTGAAAAGGCACATCCTCGTGCTGTACAGAGTCCAACTGAGGAGGGAGGGCTGAGACAGAGCAGATGATGTGGAAACCCAGGTGGAGCAGAGGAGACGGAGACCCCGGGTGACACCGGAGGCTTGGAGGGCTAAGCAAGAGCCACAGGCTCACGGGACGGTGGACATGGGAACTCACCAGATGCAGTGTAGACCAAGGTGGAGTGAGTGGGAAAGAGAAGCCCGGCAGAACCAGAGGGATGGGGGGATGAGGCACAGCCAGAGGACTGGAAAACCATGGTGGAGGCAGGTCGAAGACTGACCAAGGTGGAGCCTGAGGCACAAGGGAGCACGGTGGAGTCCAGTGGAACCGAGGGAGTTTGGAGACAAGGAGGAGCTAAAGGCTGAGGTGGAGTCCAGGGCTTAGAGGTCCAAGATGAACACACGGAATCGAGGCTCCAGGACGGAGCTGGTGAACTAAAGAACTGAGGCAGATCCACACATGGTGTAGGAGATGCAGAGGGGCTGAAGGAAACCAGCAGAGGTAGAGCCAAATAATTGGCTGGCTTTGGATGAGGCGGCAGGAGAGCCTCAAATTTTTTGGGGGAAAATTACAGTCGTGTGTGTCACCAAAAAAACACACGGATACCACAGCAATTGGGACTAGAGCGAACACTGGACTGTGTTCAGGGGCACTGTTTTAACATACACTGTAAAAAGTGATAAGTTGACTTAACTTAAAAAAAAAAATTGAGAAAACTGGTTTCCTTAAAATTTTTAAGTAAATGATAATTAAAAAAAATAAGTTAATTGAATTGTCAAGTTCACTTAACTTTTTTTTTTTTTTTTTTTTTAATTATTATGTACTTAATTTTAAGGCAACAGGTTTCCTCAATTTTTTTTTTAAGTTAAGTCAAATTTCACTTTTTACAGTGTAGTATCATCTAAATCTGAGAGCTGGTCCAACTTACTGAATTTGGCCGAATATTCAATCAATAAAAAAAAGACCTTCTTTTGTGAGGGAGATGAAATCTGATGCTACATCCATTGTTTTTATGGGTCCAGTATTCTGTCACGTTGCTTAGGCACAAACACGACAACAAAGCGAAATATGAGTCCAAACAGGCTTTAATTAATCCACAAAGACTATATAAGAGTTCACAACCAAGGCATAGTAACATACAAACAATACTGAACCAAGGAAACTACTCAAACTGAAGGCATTTAAACATGAGCAAACAAAGGGAGCCAATGAGTTAATTAATGAGTAACAGGTGAACTGAATGAGGCTGAATCAAACAGACAGGAAAACTAGGTCAAATAATGGGGCAAACAGAACCAACAACACAATGAAACAAAGCCTACATGTTTTCAAAATATAAAGAGTTCCGATATATTTTAAATGCATATGCTTCCTGCAGCATTAGGAATACCTTTTATTTATTTTTAATTTTTTGTAAAGGCTAACTTATTGTCTATTTTGAACATCAAAATATTAGCCATATTATAGAATTTTGCAAGTATACTTGTGTTTGCTCCTTCTTTTATAAAACTCTACTGTCACCTAGTGTTGAAAACATGCTGTTGCAGGGGCATATCAAACACAAGACCAAACAATGGCTTAAGATGTTCAGAATGGCATGCTATGATAATACTCTTAGTATTTATGCAGTAGTGTATATTATAGTATGTATACTATACATACAATAGTATGAAAATCGAGTTCTTCTATTATAACCAATGAGCTCAATACAATAATATCCACTAAGACATTTTATCATCTTCGTTTAGTCATTATTTTATCAAACTTACAAAATGTGTAAACTGGACACTTTTAGTTAAAACCAGTAGACAGTATACAGTGTTTATGTGCAATTTGCAGTAAACAATATTCAAGGATTTTTAACACAAATTTTCTGCCACCTAGAGTTTAAATAGTACTACTGCATGGTCAATACCTGCAACTAAACCCTACACAGCATCTCTCATGAGAGGTGTCTAGTTAGTTTGAACTGTCATTGGTCTGTGGGATACGTTTGCTCATAAAAGGGACAGGTCTGCACCGTCTCCTCCAATTGGTTCAGGCAAGGACTCTAATGAGATAACGGCTTAGCCTCAGTTGCTGAGTGCTGAGCTGTACTAGACTCGACTTAGCAGCTATCAGGCAGTCATGGGACAAAAGGGTTGCCGTTTCTCTCTCTTCTTGTTCTCCCCTGTACAGGTAGGAGATATTCAATTTAGAATAACGTCTTTCATTTTACAGTGCAAGAGGAACTTCATCAAATTTTTAGTTGTTTTTTTGTTACTGTTCCTTGAGATATATATATATATCTGTTTCACTTCTGTCATACTGATACTAATATCTGCTCATGAGATTTAGATCATTTGTTGCCTTTTTAGTTTGTTGAGATCAGGCTCATTCATCAACTAAGCCTGATCTATGTCCAACAGCCTATGCCAGAGGTTAACCATGGGTAACACACAGGTAGTCAAGGTAAAGATCACTTTAAGAACCTAGATATTACTGTGAATTGTCTGACGATAAGCAATTATTTAAAAAAAAAAATTAAAAAATCCGACAGCGTTCTACAAACATGAATAACTTTTAATTTGTTGTTTTAATTTTAACTACTTAATGTATTTTTATTCATTGAAATATTTTAACATCTGTTAAGTATATTGCATTTTCTGTTTTTACTAAAATATTAGCTTGCCATAATAGCTTTATTAAATTTAATACTTTTTAAAAAAAATTGTATTCACTTTATAATAATATTTACATGTATAACATTACATTTTATATTTCCATTTTAAAATATTATGTTTCTTTTAATAATTTTGTCAAATAAGTTCGAGTACTTATTTATTTATTTTTTTATTAATTGCCTTTTTTGCCTTTAGTAAATACAAAAGTGGTGGGAGAGAGAGTGAGAACAGGTTAAAGACATGACCCGGGCCAAACTCAAACCGGAGTACCTTAGATCAGTTTTATTTTATTATCATTGATATACTATTATAGTTTTTGTTATTCTAAATTAAATTTTAGTTTTTACTTTAGTCTTAGTAATTTTGCCATTTTAGTTAGTTTGTCATTTTTATTAATTAGTGTTTATTTATTTTTGATTCATTAATTTTAGTTTATTTAGTTAAACTAAATAAACCTTAGAAGCTAGCTGAAATAAATGTTTTTTTTTGTTGTTGTTTTTTTTACTGTTTTAGCCCAGAGTTGAACACAACAGTTATATATCTTGAACAATGCACTGCCCTGTGTGCCACTAAATACATATTTAATAAGGAGTAAAATAATTGTTCATTTAACTCCCACAATTTTATTTACATCTCATCATCAGTAAGTTGCATTATGTTAATGTACATTATATCATCCACTTTGTTCTCTAAATATCGGCATTTTCTCTATTCAAGAACATAACAGATTCGTTCCTTCTCTCTTTAAGGCCAATCTTGCCCTCTCTCCAACTGTCCTGCTCTCCCCACCCAAAAGTCCAGAGTCCAAACAGCCGTCCACTGCCTCCAGTCCCATCAGCCCCTGCAGCTCCCTGAGCTCCACCCTGCAGCCCACTCAGCTGTCCTGTGAAGATGAGGCGCCGGTTAGCTTCGAGCAGCCGGTCGAGGGTACACCACTGCCCAGCATCAACAAGGTCAAGTAGTTTGTCAATATCAATAGCAATACAAAGGATCTCACTTTCCAAAATACATTTAAAGTATGCTTTACTCTTGTTTGGGAACTTACTGTAATCTCAATGAGACACAAGCCTGTCCCTTAGAATGAAGATTTGATTCAGATAAAGTGATATTCATTTACATTTAGTACTAAATATTTACATTTTAAATAAACTGGCCTGACACAAATTCCTATACTTCAGAAGAGTGGAAATGTCTGGGACATGATAATGGTAAAAAATAAATAAATAAATTAGATGGTAGAAAAATTGCTTTTTTCAAGAGATTGCAAATATGTGACCCTGGCCGACAAAACCAGTCTTAAGTCTCAATTTTTCCAAATTGAGATTCATACATAATCTGGAAGCTGAATAAATGAGCTTTGCATTGATGTATGGTTTGTTAGGATCGGACAATATTTGGCTGAGATACAACTATTTGAAAATCTGGAATCTGAGGGTGCAAAAAAATCGAAATATTGAGAAAATCGCCTTTAAATTTGTCCAAATGAAGTTCGTAGCAATGCATATTACTAATCAAAAATTAAGTTTTGATACATTTACGGTAAGAAATTTACAAAATATTTTCATGGAACATGATTTTTACTTAATATCCTAATGATTTTTGGCATAAAAGAAAAATCTATAATTTTGACCCATACAATGTATTTTTGGCTATTGCTACAAATATACCCCAGCGACTTAAGACTGGTTTTGTGGTCCAGGGTCACATATTGTGTGTGAGAATGCAAATGTTGTGCGAGAAAATGCAACATTTCTCTGGGTAATGCAATAATTTAGCAAGAGATGCGAAAGCATTGAAATATGATTTTTCTTCCCATTTCATAATTGTTTTTGTCTCCTTAGGGACTCCATAGTAATGCTTTTTGAATGTGTATATATATAACTATAAAATATGCATTAAAAATTGCATAAAACATTACTTTGTTACCAACATTACCAACATTTCTTTTTTGAGGGATACTTAGAATTTACTTACTCGAGTATATATTGTAACGGGTTTAGGATTAATAATTATTAATAATTATTGGAAATGCAAGGCTGTACACATATTTTGGACTGTGAGTGATGGTTTAAGTTCAGTCGATCATTAAAAACCTGTATTTGTTGTAGACTAATGTGAATGGCAAAACATGATCTCTTGAAAGTTCAGCAGTAACCTTTTACAGGCTTGCTGTTTCTCAGAGAATCTCTGATGTGTGCAGAATAGGATCTGATGATATCAGCATCAAGGTGCACGTCTCTTTTGCGTGCAGCCAGTATTGTTGGCTTAAGCTCTGTGTAAGCCTATAGAGACTGTCCATGCACTGCCTGAGTACATAACAACAGGGTTTGCAAACTCTAATCCAATCAGGCCACTTCTGCATCACACCCCCTGCACCTCTTCAAAGAGCATTCACAAGAGAATGCAGCCATAAGACATGATTGTTCATATTCTGCACTTAGCTGCTGAACTAGCCTATGCTCTTTGATTCCGGAATGCAAATATAATCTACTACTGTACATTTGACAAATTAAGCTTTATTCATACAGAGCATGCTACATTGCATGTATATGCCACAATGCATTTGGCTCAACTCAACCTTCCAGTTTCATTGTGAGGAATAATTTGGTAGTAATACCAGCTTTAAATTAAAATTTTTCTATTACATAAAACATTTTGAAATATATATTATTGCATCAAGTAAATAGGCAGTATTTAGTGCAGGGTCAACTACACTACATTGCTGCTGTTTAGAATGAAAATTTATGTCGCAAGATTTGCAAATAAATCATTCGTTTGATACTGTCTGATGAATGGATTCACAAAAAGGTCTGAATTAATTTGGAAAGTTCACTTACTAACGGAATAATTTTTAGTGTTTTCTAACACTGAAATAATAACGGCATGTTGTACTGTATAAGACAGGAAACATAATAATGAGTCTTTTATCATTTATCCAGAAAATCCTCTTTTTGTTTGTTGTGTATGAAATATAGCAGAATCCAATACTGCCGTCATGAGCAACAGCTATGTTTGCAAAACCTAATCTTTCCACCTAGGCATCATTTTAGGGCATCATGTGTGCTCCCAACATGCTGGCTATATTAAAAACTAGGCAGAAACCATCACAGGAAGGAAGTATCCACTGCAGGAACCAGAGACTGAATTGAAACAAGCTCGACTAGTTGACTAGTCAAGAAGAATGTTGATTATAAATTTGCTTTATTTCACTTAGTACTAAAAAGTATCAATAAAAACAGTTCAATATAATTAAAATGCCATATTACCATATTGAGAGGAACAGCCAGCATCACCACCTAAATTTCAGATTACTGTGAAATTATTTTTTTTTTATAAATGATTAATTCAATAAATGAGTATTGTGTTGTTAGCTTAGCAACATGCTAATGCCAAACTCTGCTGGAATCAGTTGTGGAATCCTGTGTGGTAAACATGATGAGGGTTATTTGTGAAACGTGAAGTTACAGCTAATGCAGAGTGTTTCATTTATGAGGTTCTGTGCAGTTAGCATGTTGTTTATTTAGCATTGCATTGTGCACTTCACAGAGTCGAGCTAGGCTGTCTTTTAAGCGACGGCTGCCCACACGACAACACAGGAAGTCAGCATGCGAGGAGGCAACATGGAACGAGGGAAATGACTCTCCTTGTGAACCAGATAGTCAACAGCAAAATGGAGATGAAGGGGAATTGATTGGTGGGCCTTCGCAGGAGGATACAGAAGATAAAATGGACTCTGCTCAACCCACCAATGGCCCACAACAGGAAAAAGACAGGACAGAGCACAGAGATGTACACCAAGAAAATGAGGGGACCCAAGCGACCCATATAGGAAATGAGGAAGTAACTGAAGGAGGATATGAACCTTCTGACTGTAAACAGGCCCAAAAAGAAGAGAAGGAAGAAACCGAAGAGGACAGGACAGAAGTGAAAGAGGACAAGGAAGTGCTGGATGCAGAGAACAACCCAGAATAGAAGCAACAGGTCATCAAAATTGATTTTTTTTTTTTTTTGCCAATAAGCATTGATTTAACACCCTAGAATGGTGAGAAGATTACTGCAGATAACAATTACTGGAGTTTTTCTAACAAACGTTCAAGTGAACTCATTGAGAACAGACTCCAGTATAGATGAAGAGGGACAATGTCTGAATGCCAAGATTGAACCTCTTTTAGGACTGTGGATTTATGGACTTAATATTGCTAAAGCAAATATTACACAAAGGGTTAGATGTCATCAACACACTCTCATTTGATTTATGTTTTGGAGAATTGGTGGTGAATTTGTACAATCTGTATGTTTGTACCTCCTTGGGTTGGGTTTAGTGATGGACCCATTTTTTTTTTTTTTTTTTAAGATTTTTGTACAAATAAAATTGTACAAATTTACCAACTGCAAAAAAAATAAAAAATAAATAATAATAATAAATGATGTTTCATCAAGAGATCATGTGGGATCTTTTAGCTAAAATGAAGTCATTATATCAAACCCTGAGTTTCTATTCAAACTCTGTGGGGTATGTCTGAGTAATTCATATGCCTCTGTCTTGCTTGCTTTTGCTTTTAAATAAACTTATGTTGAATTCTTATTTGCTGTTCAGAGAACGAGATCGCTTTAACCTTTGGAGAGCATTCTCCATTTGAAAAGTTCCAGCCTTCACCCGATTTGAATATTTATGTGATTCAATCTACAAAATGACAAATATCATTGAAATAGGAGTGTTTTTATTGACTTGTCAGTTTTCTTGACATGCCTCTGTGACAGTCCTAGGCTCTGTAAACAGCAAAAGTTAGCTAGAAATGCTTCATAAATACTTCATAAATGCTTTATCTGTCAGTCATTTTGAGTGTTTAGGTTTGCTGACATTGAGTTGGCTGACAGGCTTGTGGAGAGGGTGTGTGGTTGCCCTTATCCAAGTTGCAAAATCATGAGTTACTTACTGCACTTTTATTGTCTGGTGATTAATGAAATGTACAGTTTTTAAAATCTTGCAGAAAAATGATAAATATAAACAATACAAAGAACTAGTGGCAGATATTGTGAAAGCCAAATTGACCCGCAGTCTCCACTGCTGCTATGCAAAGACAGCTACTTTATTAAATAAAATGCCTGGAATGTATCACTGTGACTGCAAAGCTACTGTACTGCATCAATGACCTTTTACTTCCCACATAAGAGTGAATAAAGAGCTTTATTTACACTTACCAGATGCTCTCCTTTATTATGTACAGTAATTAAGGGCTAAGCATTTGTAATGAATTGTAATGATATCTGGTCTTTTCTCATAGTTCTCTTTGTTTAACATTAAAGGGATACTCAAATCGAAAATGAAAATCATATCATCATTTACTCACCCAGTTGACTTTCCCTTTGTTGAACTCAGAAAGAGTTATTCTGCAGAATGCTAAAGCTGCTGACAATTAAAGTGCAAATATGCAAACCCCCTTATTATGAATCGATTTTCCATTCAAATATAGGCTAATTACACATCAAAATGTCAATTATGATTGATTACATGACGTGAGCAAACCAGGTAAACGGGCGGAAATCCCCTCCGGTCTGTCCTCGCCCACTGATCCGGAAACTCCCGTTGCTGTTCTGCAGAGACCAGGGGCCATGTGCATAAACTGCTTATACTATTCTTAAGATTTAGTCATCTGATTTGTTTCTGCAAGACTGGTAATTTTAATTATAAATCATTTTTTATAATCAGTCACACAAAAGTGTAGATTGGTTGAATTTAAATCTGAAAATTAAGGTTGATTACCACTTGATTAAGTCAAACTAGCTCTTTCTTAACATGGTGACTATGTTAATGCAACTGGCCCCAGTACTTGTAAGACTTCGGCACAACGTGCTGCCACGCTCTAACCTGTTTGAATAAGTTTGAATGAAGTTTGGCAGCTATGGAAGAGACAGTTATTGTTATTATTATTTCCAGCTAGATGTGCTGAAAAGTGGTTCATTTCTTGAGGCTTTGAATGAATGCTGCTGGTCCATCCTAATAATGTGCAGAAAACAAAATTAGTAGTGTGACGGTGCCAAAATGTGCGCTACATGGTTAAAAGGGGCTTGATAAATTTAGCCTACACACTCATATAGTAAACACATGTAAAATAAATAAATAAATTCTTTAAAGTTTTTATGCTCAATTGTTTCATAATTTTGTAACCGATTTCGTTCAACAGAGGAAAATGATGCAGTTATTTAGACTGGATAAAAGAGGGTTAAAGTGATTAATGTGGACTAGACAGAAGACAGTGGAATTTTAAAAAATATATTTTTTCCCTGTCTACAGGCTCAATTCCACCAAAAGTGAACCCACTGCAATCAAACGAAGCTTCCAACTGACTTCACTTCACTAAAACGATACAAGCTTAGATACAGAGCTCCGTCTGAAAGTAGGCTCCCTGATATTCTCGATACAAGCCTTGAAGCCTCCGTATTAGTCATAACAGCACTCATTTTCATTGCTGGGCAAATTCGGTGCTTTTGCAGTGCATCCGGAAAGTATTCACAGCGCTTTACTTTTTCCACATTTTATGTTACAGCCTTATTCCAAAATTAATTAAATTAATTATTTTCCTCAAAATTCGACAATACCCCATAATGACAACATGAAAGAAGTTTACTTGAAATCTTTGCAAATTTATAAAAAAGAAAAAAAGAAAAAATCACATGTAGCCTACATAAGTATTCACAGCCTTCAACAGTACACATCAAGAGTGGCTTATAGACCGCTCTGTGAATGTCCTTGAGTGGCCCAGCCACAGCCTGTGCTTGAACCCAATCAAATATTTCTGGAGAAACCTGAAAATGTGCGTCTGCCCCCATCCAACCTGCCAGACCTTGAGAGGTGAAGAATCGAGGAGAAGAATGGCAGATAATTGCCAAATGATGATCAAAGCTTGTCGCATCATACCCAAAAAGATTTGAGGCTGTAATTGGTGCCAAAGGTGCTTCAATAAAGTATTGAGCAAAGGCTGTGAAAACTCATGTATGTGTGATTGATTTATTTTTTCGTTTTTTTTTATAAATTTGCCAAGATTTCAAACAAACTTCTGTCACGTTGTGATTATGGGTTATTATTTGTAGAATTTTGAGGAAAAGAATGAGTTTAATTCATTTTGGAATAAGGCTGTAACATAAAATGTGGAAAAATGAAGCTCTGTGGATGTGCACAAAATGCATTTCACAAAGACCGGGGTTTGACTTGACACCTGTGTTTAGTTGGAATCATGGTAAATAACTGCCAACACTTGGTGTCAATATGAATCACAGTAGTGAGAGACCTTAACCCAGGGGTGTCAAACTCAGCTCCCGGAGGGCTGCAGCCCTGCAGAATTGAGTACCAACCCTGCTCCAACACACAAACCATGTAGTTTTCAAATACGTCTGAAGGACCTGATTAGTTGGATCAGGTGTGTTTAATTAGGGTTGAAGCTAAACTCTGCTAGGATCCGGCCCTCTAGAAATTGAGTTTGACATCCCATTTAATCCCACACTAGTGACCGTAAAAAAGGTTTTCATTTATAAAGCTCTAAAAGCCTCACTGACTGATGTTTAAGTGCACTTCCTGCAAATATGGGAAAAATAAAGGGTCTCAATTAAATATGTGCAGTTTCACATGATTAGTGGAAATTGTCACATGACCAGAGCAGTTTATTTCCTGTTTGCACCTTGAGAAGATGATGGCTGCATCAAAGCTCCAAAACGAAAGGCTAGTAAAGTATGTTAACATCAAGATGTGACAAAGATTTTTGGTACATATTATCATTAAGGTGTCTAGTGTTAATATATGAATTCACATATATTCAGTTTTGTTGAGTGTGGTCATATAGAGTGAGTAAACATGTTGATGGTCACAATAGTGACCGGTGGGATAACAGTGAACTTAAGTATACAATATAATTCCAATTGCAGCTGTTAGTGAAAATTGCAATGACAAAATATTGCACTAAATGAAAATTTCAAAAAATTTAACTATCAAAACTGTGGTGTAGTGTTATATGCATTTGTGATGTAATTGCATATTGACTACTCTAGAGGGCCACCTTGGGATGACTACATGGGGTTACCGGGTCAGAGGAGTTAGACTGTGGCATGCATGGGTGGGTCAGCAGCATGCTTGTGTTCTGTAATAATAAACATTCGGCTCTGAGATACGACTTTCCGTGTACGTAGTCTATGGTATACACTGCACGAGAAGAAACACTACAAGCACTAATATAAAAATGTGATGTTATATATTTTTTTTTTGTCTTTTATCTCACTGTTCCTATCAATGTTGCATAAGCTTTTTTTAATGCATAATAGTAACCCTAGAATGTGATCAAAGAGTTTAAAATAGCTGGGCTAAGATATATAAGAATTTTTATGACTGCAGAAATAATTCAGTACACACATTAATTGTGACTGACCATAAAACACAATTTTTCACACACTTTTCCAAAATAAATAAATAATAATTATTATTTCAAAGGGTTACTAATGACACATCATTTGGATATTTTCATGTCTGGGAAAAATTTGGGATTCAATTTAGGGTAAATGAAGGTTACGACCTCAACCTCACAGTAAAAAGCACGTGTTTTCCCAAATACCCTGAATCCAGTGATAGAGCCTGCTTCTTCATTTTATTGACCTTTAGACAACAAATTACTCGCAGTTCCTGTCAGCAGCGCTTTACAACTGTGTGCTTTTCTTCAGTTTCGCTTCACTGTTGTACACAGATACATCTAACTGAAATACGAGACGCTTTTTAACACTTACATTCACCTGTAGGCTAGATCATTATCAGCCACATTTAGAAGAAACCTGGAATCAACTTATTTATCCTTTACTTGCTGAATGTAACATTCGGGCACAAGACATTTTTCTCTAACCACAACACAAACACGGTGAGATATTTTCGCAGCCCGTCTTTCACACGTCTCAGTTCCGGGTCTTTCTGCAGGTTGGGATAGGGACTATGGAAGAATGAGCGAAGCGCTGGAGTTGAAGCCCATTCGAGTTGTCTGTGACAACAACAACGTCTCGAGTGACCAAACGATTGAGGTAAGTCTTCAAAAATGTGTCTTTAATTCATTCTGATCTAGTCTTCAGATCATTGGCAAGTTTGGTTACTCATGATGTTTGTGCAAGTCCAACCCTACTAAGACAACACTACAGTTTTACCCTGAGGGACTTACATTGTTGTTTCGGTTTGATCGTAAGATCTATGGAAAAACTTTTATTTTTTACTTTTTAATCCCGTACAGAAGGTACCCTGGTGGTATCTTAATGCTTAACTAAATACCTGCTTTACATAAATGATTGCCATATTCGTATTTATTTACATTGTACATTACAAGGTAGCATATTGTCTAAAAATATACTTTTTTTTTTTTTTTTTTTTTTTAAACCCTGTATTTCATCTAATTAAGTGGTTCTTTTGAAAATTCCTGTAAAAATAGCCATCAAACCAGCCTGGGTTGCGTTTCCCAAAAGCAAGTATGGTCGCAAGTTCTGTCGTTCCCAATAGAGTTCAATGGAGCTACGACAATAGTTAGCTAACGATGGACGCACACCTGACCAGGTTTTGAGACCAAAGACTAGGAAACTGTCTTAGGCTGGTTTGAGATGTTCTTTTTTCCCCCCTCTCTGTCGGCAGGATTACTAGTAGGCTGTAAAATGTCATGTGGTATGACTCTAAAAATGTGAGATTTTTAAAGATATTTATGTTATTATTGATAAACACACACATGTCTGGTTTGTTATCCTTGTGGGGACTCTCCATAGGCGTAATGCTTTTTCTACTGTACAGACTGTATATTCTATCACCCTACACCAACCCTACACCTAAACCTACCCCTTACAGGAAACTTTCTGCTTTTTTAGATTTTCAAATAACTACATTCTGTGTGATTTATTAGCTTGTTTACCCGTGGGGACCTCAATTTAGGTCCCCACCGTGACACGAGTCCCCATGAGTCTGTGTGTATTCAGGTTTAAGTTCCCATCTGAATAGAAAAACAGGTACACACACACACACACACACACACACACACACACGTTCGTTTTTGTGAAAAGTGGGGACATCCCATAGGCGTAATGGTTTTTATAGTGTACTTACTGTATGTGCTATTGCCCTACACCTACCCTACACCTAAACCTACCCCTTACAGGAGACTGCATTTCATCTTTCCCCAAAAAAACCTCACTCTGTGTGATTTATAAGCATTTTGAAAAGTGGGCACATGGGTCAATGTCCTGAGATGTCACCTTCACCTTGTAATACCTATGTCATTATAGAAATCTATGTCCTGACTTTTCACAAAAATGCGCACACACACACACACACACACACACACACACACACACACACACATATATGTGTATGTATATGTATATATATATGTGTGTGTGTGTATATATATATATATATATATATATGTGTGCGTGTATTAAAGGTCTATATATATATATATATATATATATAGATATATATATATATAGATATATATATATATAGATATAGATATATATCTATATCTATATCTATCTATATATATATATATATATAGATATATTGTCTAAAAATATACTTTCCATACTGCAACTGTACAGAGCAATGTTTTTCTCTTAATGCATATGTATGGTGAATAAAATTGTCACAAATGTTCACAGGTGATTCCAGGGAATGGTGCTTGCTCAGGCCACATCAGTTCAGAGAGAAATGAAGTGTCCCCTCTGCTTTCAACAACACCGGTATGCCTCTTACTCCTAACTTTTGATTGGCTGAATAAATTAACTGATTGAATGGAACTATGATGGTTTTGAGCCAAAGCAAAACCATTTTGACATGCATTCAACTACATAAGCTGCTCCTTCCATTTTGTCTTACTCTGAAACCTGATATGCAATGACTCAAGTAATAAATATGCAAACCTGGTTGAGAGATACAGAAATTGTCTAAATAACCTACATACAATACATTGTTTTCACTTATTGTTATTCAAGTAAACTCCACTTTATATGTGTGCCCTGACACCTTGTACTGTGTGCAGAATTTTAAGTAGCAAACTGATCCTTTAGTTAAGTTTGACCTGTTAGTCTGGATTTGTGTTTTCAGGTCACTGAGAACAACAGTGAACAGCACCTCCATGTGGATGGAGGCGTCGATACCGACTCTCTAAGTCAACCCACGGTAAATCTGAAAAGCAACAGGCCAAGCAAATATGTCTACTGCAATTTAAACAGCTCTCTATATCCACACATGGCTTTGAATTTCACTAAGAAAGCCGTGTTCCTCTGTTTGTTTGCAGTGGCGGAGGGAGCTGTGCAGGGTCAAGAGAGAACTGAATGAGGTGGTGGTGTGGAAACTCAAGCTATGGACATTGATACTTATCATCTTTATTGCCATTGTTCTGGTTATTGGGATCTCAATCATTGTGTGTACAGGTACCAATGCTCCATTCAGATTCTTTGTCTAGTGTGAATGCTATGGATAATGTTGTGCAATTTGTTATTTAGGCCTATTCTGCTAATTTTATGCACTTTTAATAGGAAACAAAGTCTCAGCTTTCACATTCTGTCAATTTTATCACAAAATGCTATACCAAATACAATATAAAATACAAAAATACAATACAAAATACAAAAAATAAATGTGGTTTTAACACTCTTTATTGTGCCATAACAGATAGCAGTAGCCGCCTCAGTTCACGTGAACCATTTATCTCTTCCTCTTTAATTGTAGTTATAGCACAAAATAAACATAACTGTTTCTTTCAACAAAATATCTCGTCTCGTATTTGCTCAGATTAAATATCAACAACAAATTTAAGTAGAATGAAGTAATTCTGTTATTCAAAAGTTGACAAACTACCTTATATGCATTTTAAATGTTTGTATGACTCATTTTTATGTGAATATTCATTTATTAAATAAACTTGATTAAGTAATTGATTATTAATTAACAGTTAGATTTGGTTTTTGGCCAAGTGAATCCTGAATTCTTAGATGACACCAGTCATATCTGGCTTGGTCTTCTGACACTTATGTTTAAAGTTATGAGATCAGAGAAGCGTTCCTCTATACATTCCCAAAATGTCAGCTGTTTCCGAGATGACTGAACCACAATGTGTTTCTTACGCAAGTCTTGTGTAAGATTCTGATTGTATTTTATTTTTGTTTTGTGTTTTAAAGTTGGTCATGACGATGAGGATGAAAAATATGACAAATCATCATTTGTGGTGGCGCGCTTCTTCAGAGGGAATTTCACTCTGGACGCTAACAGTTTCACTTCAGACGCTCAGGATGAACAGACTATGATGGAACTGAAACAGCAGGTAATAACAAGAATGATCTGACCATTATTATAGATACCTGTAAACAGTATTTAAGACGTCAAGAATCTCTTCTCAGTTTTACAACAGCCATGTTTTGACATAAAAAATAAAAATAAAATAAAATAAAGGGCTGATTTTACAGGGGACCTATTATTCCCCTTTTTATAAGATTAAAATTAAGTCTCTGATGTCCCCAGAGTATGTATTTGAAGTCTTAGCTCGAAATACCCCACATATCATTTTTTTTTGTTTTAACTTGTTAAAATTGACATGCTTAGGGTATGAGCCAAAATGCACCATTTTTGTGTTTGTCCCTTTAAATGCAAATGAGCTGGTGCTACCAGCCCCCTTTTCAGAAGAGGGTGGAGCTTCAAGAGCTCATGTTCTGGCAATACAGGTACTGATCTTTGCAAATAAACATCCCATTATTAGTACAAGCCTGTTATCTTTACAGAAAACATACTCATTTTAAAAGTCAGTCATCTGATTACTGTGCATAATAAATGAGCATTTATGAAGTACACATAAAAATAATGACTGGAATCATGGTGCCTTTTGCATGCTTTCACAAACTTTACAAGTCCTACTTATGATTATGAGCTCGACAAATTCAAGCGGTTGACTTCACATTGCTTTCATATGCAATATTTAACTACCACATTCCTATTTACAATCATTGCGGTAGCTTGTGAAGGCAGCACCAGTAAAAACAGGCAGAGTTAATGGTAGCTTTAGCAACATTAGCCTTACAGAGTGCTAAGAAGCTATTCCTGAAAGGCAGTTTCGAAAACAAAATATGATGTGTGATACTTACTTTGTCTGGAGCTGACATTCATGCATAACGCGTTGGCATTGATCCCTAAACGTATGGGGACTTTACATATTTTTTTCCAGGATATTTTCTTCGAAAATGAAATTGAACCACTCCTACTGTATGTTCATTGGTACATCCCAAAACACAACACTAATGCCCGTTTAGTGCTGACATTGTATATCTCCATCAGCTACAGCAAGAATATAGTTCTGTCAGGACCACTATCGTCAAAAGATAGATACTTAGCATAAAGTTTTGGTTTGGCGGTATGGTTCTGTTCTGTACAAAAACTCCCTGCCCATCCATGCAGCCTGTCATGAATGAGCAGGGAGAGCAACAATAATAACCCCCCCAACACAAACGATAGGCCCGAACCCCCCGACACAACGATAGGCCAGAACCGCCCAAACCACAACTGATGGCATTCTGAAAGAAGAATATCCTTCTGAAATAGCAGAGACTGGGGCAGCCGCCCCTTACGGAGAAGGCAGTGAAGGGGTGCTCTTCTTTATAAGCAGCCAAGAAGAGCAGCAAGCCCCTTACTGGAATAGAGTGTAGCGAAGGGATGTTCTTCTTAATAAGCAGCTGAGAAGAGCAGCAAGCCCCTTTTATGCAATACCTAAAAAAGATGCAGAAAAATTGACAGCTAATTGACTCACTAAAAATGACAGCCTAATTTGCAGCAAACACATGTACTGCAGCCATAGAAGCGAGCAATGAACGGTTCAGAGAGAGATCGCATATTCTACCTGACCTAAAAGCTTCAGCATCCATTTAAAAACTATAGAAACAGCATGTGCTAATTCAAATCAACTCATCAGTTTACGGGTTGTCGTCTCCCATTGACATTGTGCTCGTTATGTTACGTGTCTTCAATCTGACAACCCACGTGAGACAACCCAATGACAACCCAATGCACTCGACAGCTTTGCAACAAGCATGTTGCAGTAGTCAGAGAAACTTAAGGAAATAGCAGTCCCAATAACTAGATGAGCCATAAGCAGCAAGTGTATTTCGAGAACAATCAGATGCCTAACAACAGGTTAAATATTAGCTTATTGCTGTTGCGAATTTACCAAGTTCCAGTACTTGCAGTACAACCAATAGCTTAAAGAAACAAGCTGGTCTAGCAACAAACATGATACTGACCACTAGATAAGTCCTAAAAGCAAGCAAAATCCCAATACCCTAACAGCTTTAAAGCAAAGACCTTCTGAAATAGCGTAGACTGCGGCAGCATGCCCTTCAAGAAGAAGAGAAGCAGCGAAGGGGTGCTCTTCTTTAATCAGCAGCTGAGAAGAGCAGCATGCCCCTTTAATGCAGTACAGCATATGGTTAATACCCGACGTTTAGGCAACAGCATGTTGCCCTTATCCAGATAATCGTACAAAATCTACATACTGCCCGTTAAGTATCAAGCATGTTACAGATACACTGATTAAAGCAACAGCATATCAAATAGAAATAAAAATAAGATAAGTTTAATGAAACAGAATTCCCAATACTAGATGAGTCTTAAGCAGCAACCTGTTTCATATCAGACAGCCTTAAACAACATATTAAAAACAAGCCTCGCTGTGGTAGGTTTACTGGGAAATGTTACCAGTGTGACAAAATACAACCAATGAGCCTAAAGCAACAGCATGCCAAGCAAACAACATGTTGCTGAACAACTGCCTTAACAACGAGCAATATTTGATGATAGCATAATTGCCAACATAGCATAAGGCAATGAGAATGAAATAAGAACTTAGCTTAGTTTCGTGAAGACATTCAGAGATGAATAAAGGGTTAAATGTTCAGTTTTTTTGTGGATGCTTTAACCCTCGATATCTTTACTTCTACCAGCGGGGAAAGCAGATCTCATGTAAAAGTGTTGTTGATGCAGTCACATTAGCACAACTTCAGCGATGAATTGTGGGCATTGCAGGCAAAGAGTCTATGACAATGATATATCGTTATGAGAAGCAGTACTTGAGAAGCTTATGTCAATCGCGGCGAATTTGCGTTCAAGTTCACAAACTTGTTGAATCTGGTGAGAACCCCGTGGGAAACGAACCCCTGAAAATTCCTGACTGAAAGCTTTCTCATAGAGATGGAATTCTCCATCTGATTTGCTCCTGAGCAAGCGGAAAAAGCTGCTGATTGATACGGAAGAGAGCTTATATAGGAATGCCGCGATAGGTGTTGTATTCCTATAGGTAGATACGATCAGCTGAGAATCAGCTGATGCAAGCTTGACTCACGTGACCTGCCAGAACTAACGCTAACGCTTCATTAATAGCGGATTGCTGCTTCTCACTCAGGGCTGTGCTTATGCTAATAGGGCAGAGAGCGTGATAAATGGGCGGGACTTTTTCTCGAAGATGATGTGTACTTGGAGACTGTTTGGAGAGACTGTTTATAATTTTTATTGGGATTATAAAAAAATGTGTGGGTGGATTTGTACCATTATAGGCTGGTTGTTTTCACACACTGTGGCCACACAACTGTGTTCAAACACCTTATAAAAGTGATTTTTCCATAATAGGTACTCTTTAAAGGTCCCATGACATGCTGCTTTTTGGATGCTTTTATATAGGCCTAAGTGGTCCCTAGTACTGTATCTGAAGTCTCTTTCCTGAAATTCAGCCTTAGTGCAGAATTTCAGCCACTAGAAGCCAGTCCCACAATGAGCTTTCCTTAGGAAGTGCCATTCTGTGTCTGTAGCTTTAAATGCTAATGAGGAGGAGAGAGGCGGGGCAAGGTGGAGGGTGGGTGTGTGGCCTTAACCAGCTTTTCAAAATAAAAACAGTGCGGGTGTTTTTATATCACTGTATTTCTGAAGGAAACCGACTGTTTTCAGAAAATTTGGGATGTCATTTTCATTTCATTTTGCATGCAATGTCTGATAAAGCAGTGTTTGTGAGTGAGCTCTGCTTTGTGTACAGCGCTCTAAAAGCGCCTCCCGCTGGCAGAGAATGAATTTGCATATAAGTCACCACAAATAGAATCCAAGTCTGTGGGAAACACTGTACACATACTTCGGTGTTCATTTGTACATCCAAATACTGAGCAACTGCCATGCTTCACTCGTTTGCAAGCCATGATGTCTCTTGAGAAAAAAAAAAATAAAATATTGCGCTCGCCTCGCACGGTAGTAGCTCATTTTCTCATGGGCGGGCAAAGCAGAGAAAGGGGAGGTAACCTTTCCCCGTATGACGACATAAAGTGAAGATTCCAGATTGGGCATCTGAGCTTTCATTTTCTCAAAGGAGAAGCAGGATACCCAGGGCTCGGTTTACACCTATCGCCATTTCTAGCCACTGGGGGACCATAGGCAGGCTAGGGGAACTCATATTAATGTTAAAATACCTCATAAAGTGAAATTTTCATGCCATGGGACCTACAAATCTTTTTGAAAATGACACAAGTCCTGCTGCCAGTTGGTGGCATTATAACTTTGCCTCCTTCAACCAACAAACTGCTGAAGTTTATCAAAATCAGTCAATGTATGCTGAAGTAACAACACACTTCCTTTTCCCCTTCTTTCACCATAAATTTGTTGCGTCGCCATGGCCAAACCAAACCAGATCATGTTGACCGTGTTTAAAAAAAAAAAAAAAAAAAAATTAGAATAATTTGCTGTCCTTAAAAAAAAAATAGGGCCCTATTATCCTAAACTAAACTAAAAATTTACTGTCTCACTTTAATGGTAACTTTACAGAGACTGGTTTAAGCATGTTTTTCACATAAAGGCTTTGTTTTGGCTGTACTTCTGAGATAGTTTACATTTAAACCGGAAATGACTTGACCCTAGACTTCTATTGAAAGTGCAGACATTACTGTACTGTCAACATAATGACGTGAATACATTTTTTTTTCAAACAGAGGGAGGAGTATATTGGCAATGGCAAAAGACAGACAGCATACTTGTACTGAACCCAGAACATTATATTAACAGTGTACCTGATGTGGATTTTTATGAACTGTATCTTTTGAAAAACAGCAGTTTTTGAAATGATTAATTTATTGCACAATAGACTGTTACAACTAATAACCGACTTTCAAAACCCTCGAGTCATTGTGATTAAGGACATCTGTCTTAAAGTAATAGTTCACCCAAATATGAAAATTCACTCATAGTGTCATTTATTCACCCCCATGCCATTCCAAACCTGTCTTTATTACGTGGAAAAGAATCTGACTCAAAAGAACAATGCTTTCATTGGACATCGTCACTGTTTAGAGCTATTGCACAAATCAAGAGTTTCTGTAAAAAAAAAAAAAACCCTCCATTTGTGATTCACAGTGTCAAAGAGGTTTGGTACTTCGTGGTGAGGATGAGTAAGTAATGAGAAAATGTTCATTTTGTGGGTGAACTAACCTGCCTGAGTGGGATGCGCCACAACTTGCACTTCTGCTTTCACTGTAGGAGTGTTTTGTTCTCTCTCTCTCTCCTTCAGTGCTGTTCCTTACATGGGGACACAGCACTGCATATTTGAGATGATTTGTTTATCTAACACATCTGATTTAACAGAGCTCAGTAGTAGACGGACTCGAGTAGGTGTGATAGATGAGCTAAACATCCAGGAGTAGAATGGAAAAACACTGCCCTGTTTTTTTTCCCGCTAGGTACATGTATGATTAATCAGTCAATCTATGTCTGTCTCTCCCATACACCATGATGAACCCTCAGCTGACAGGAGTCTACAGTTCTTCTCCTGCATTGGAGCGGTACTTCTCCAATGCCACTATAAACAATCTCAAGTGAGTCAATTTCACAATCCACTGTCACATTTTACGCCGCTTTTTCGGTTTATTTGCTTTTGCATACAGTACTGTGCCTTTAAGCCTCGTCCACACATTTTTGGTGTGACCCAGACAAACATATCTTATTTATATTAAGTTTTAATGCTGTGTTTCCATACAGGGATACTACAGCCCAGTTTAAGCTAGAGTTCATGATGCCTTTGGAACATGAGGAGTTGATACGCTACACTTTGAGTCTAAAGATGGTTAAAAATGTGCTGCTCCAACACTTGTATGATCGAGACACTGGAGACCCTTTCTATATCATACCAACATCACTCCACATGGAAGGTGAGGAGATTTTTTTTTTTTTTTTAAACAGACTAAGAATAGTAAATTATAAAGAAGTCATCAACACAATCACAATTATTGATAATAATAAATAGTACAAGTATGGAAATTATAGTGGCGAAAAATCTTAAAATTATGCTATATTTGTAGCAGTATACAAAATCTTTGCATGCAGGACTGCCAAATATAAATTAAATCTGTTTTTGTTTTATTAGTAGAACTAACTATGATTTTCTTGTTTTTTGTTTGCTTTTTTTCAGCTGGGTAGATAAGCAAAACATGAATGATAAGATGGATGTTGTAAATTCAACCACTGGTACCTTCATCAGAAAACAAAACATTCTAAACATCAGATTATTTCATTTGACTGCCTTCTGCTCACTTTAACAGATCTCTTAATAATAATGATAATAATAATAATGATTATCCACCTGTAATAATTAATTCAGTTTTTATGGATTCACTACAAAATAAGTCAGTGTTCATACAGTATGTTTAAAAAAAAAAAAAAAAAAAAAAACTTTTTTAGATGTATAACACTGTCAGAACACTTAATGGAAAACTGTAAAAGTTTTTTTTTTTTGCATTACTACTATTATTATTATTATTATTATTATTATTATTAATGTATTTTAGAATAGATAGATGTATCCTACTGTTTAGGAATATTTACATTTTTCACAATTTGAGTCTCAAAAGATGATCAAAACACAGAATATGGTAGTTCCCAACCTGTTTTGTTGTTATGATGTTAACTTCCATATTGCTCCAGGATGAATTTCTATAATAATACTGTACATTTATTGATCTCTATTGATTGAATATTGGACAATTTTTTTTTAATCGCTGTGGAACAATTCTTTGTATGTGTGAGATTTTTTTAAATGCTTCTTTTAAATACAATTTGTGCTATAAAAAAGTGCTATAATGAAAGTATTCTACTGTATTTCTACATGGAAAATATCAACTATCTGTATTATACTCCAGATGCTCAGAACTCTTTTTTTTCTCTTTCTTTCTTTCTTTCTTTCTTTCTTTCTTTCTTTCTTTCTTTCTTTCTTTCTTTCTTTCTTTCTTTCTTTCTTTCTTTCTTTCTTTCTTTCTGATAAATAAGGTAAGAAGGTACACTTTTAGAAGGCACCACCTCAGTTACAGCTTTTATACCTTTTTTAAATGTATTTATTTATTTATTTTGAGTGTGTGTAATTCATAAGACTATAAGTAGTCAAACATGAAAGATTAGTTCATACTTAAGCATTCACAAATAGTATCTCAAAAAAAAAAAAAAAGCTATAACTAGCCTGGAAGTTACAAATTCTATAAGGTACAAATATAAAAGAAACAGTTTGCCCACAAATGAAACTTGTCATAATATGTACACATATAAATATAAAAAATAGCAAAGGCAAAATTGTATATTAAGAAATGGATAACTGTGTTAGGAGGGAAACCCAGCAAGGAATTCTTATCTTGAATGTAATCAGCTCTTTATTTTCTCAAAGGTGAAACTCTAAAATTCTTTCACCTTCTCCTAAATGTTTTAAAAGTCTAATACACAACAGACAAATTATTAAATTTTTTCATTATCTCATTTCACTGTTATTTCAGCAAGTGTATTAGATTATAGAAATCAGATGATTTTAAACCAGTGTTTCCCAAACCCCGTCCTCACGCCCCCCCTCTGCAAATTTAGTATGTATCTCTTATCACGTACGACTGTTCTATTCAACCGTAAGTGCCCTGCGAAGTGAACATCACCAAATATTCCGCGATGATTCAAAACGAGTGAATCTGTTCCATTCAAAGGGCATTATGTGCGAGATGTGAATTTAAATAGTATTCATTTACAGAGGTATATGATGTCCACTCGTCTGTGTGTGAAGACGCTGCAGCAGCGGTGCAGCGCAACTCCATGAATGAATGTTCCAAAGTGAAGAAAACTTCAACGGCTTTCCCCTGCTCAGGGAGTAGGAAGCAATGAACACTGTGTAGGGATCATATCAATTGGAATCTCTCTTCGAAGCTCTCTTCTAACCAGCTGGTTATCTGAATCAGGTGTGTTAACAAAGAGAGACATGCAAAATATGCAGAGGACTGGGATTGGGACTTAAACCAAAAAGAACAGTCCCACAAAGAGATTACTGTGCTTCTATTGTCTCTTGATTGTTACTGTGACGTCTCTGTAGCAGCTCCTTATTCACCATCAGCTAATCCTGAAAAAAACTGGACTGACATCTAAATACTGAGAGTCCTACAATATAAGACACAGATAGTAACATATGGAGTATTAGTCATTAAACACCTGTAAACAACTTTTCTTTTGTCACTTACACAGATACTATAAAAGTTAGAATATTACTTTGTGTGTGTGTTTTATATATTGTATATAGTAATTGTATGACATATACTCACAATAACTGTATAGTCTTTGCAGTTTATAATATGGATCATCCTTCAGAGCAGAAAGCAGCTTCACTGAGTCTCCTACTTTATTATCAGACAGATCCAGTTCTCTCAGGTGTGAAGGGTTTGATCTCAGTGCTGAAGCCAAAGCAACACAACCTTCATCTGTGATACCACAATTAATCAGCCTGTAGAGAAGATGATTACACACTATGTAGTTTGCACAATGTGTAATCAGTGTGTAAAAAATGACTTCAGTAATGCAGTCAATGGCATGCAAACATGTTTAACCAGATGCTATGTGTGCTGGAAATGTGGGCTGTTATAGAATGTGGCTAATGAATCACCTAGAGAAGATTCATAACAAGCTTACATCACAAGTGTGCTGAAAGTTGGACAGAAGTGATGGTTAACATCCACCTTATTTTTCCTGTAAAAACGGGTGCAGTCATTTGTAAATTTAATGTGTCTAGCTTCCGGTCTCATTCACTTTCAGCATTTTTGCAAACTGGTGTTTCTTACCGTATTATTTTAATGTATTATCTTAATTATGAACACACTGGGTTGTAGTACAAACAGTTTTACCGTTTACTGTTATTTTTCTTGTTATTTCCCTACAGTGCTTATGAACCGGAAGTCTTGCACATTCACAGAAAAGCGCATACTTCCGCATTGAAAAATTATGTGGATAGATTAAAATATTAGTATCCAGGACTGGAATTAACAATCAATACATTATATGAATTTAAAGAGATGGATTATTTTCCTAAAAATGTCCGTTTTGAGTTCCACGGAAGAAAGTAAGTCGTAGGCTATACATCTAGGAAAGCATGAGGGTGAGTAAATGAGAGAATTGTTCATGTTGTATTTTCATGTTTGGGTGTAGTATAAAGGCATCATTTTATAAACTATGATAAGTTCAGTATTCTGGTTGTCTCTCCTAAAATTATGAAAACTAAATTTTACATAATGCTACTTTTTATTCTGTTTATTCTATTTATACTTTACTGTGTATATGAATCACACATAAAAGGGCATTGATTGCATTTTTCCTGTTCGCCGGCTCAAAATTTTATGCATTAATAAAATTTACTGTTTTCTCTCTCTCTCTCTCTCTTTGTGGTCCTAGTGTGAATATTGATTGGACTCTGGATGTACTAATATAAAAGAAAATATATATTTTTTCAGTAACAAGTTAAATCCAGTGTTTTTAACAGCACTATAGAGTGAGTTAAACAGTTTAACTATTAAATGACAATGACCATTTATTTATATTGCACAATTAATTACAACCACTGTCGACCAATGCGCTTTCCAGTAAGTCATTAAAAACGTTATTTATTACATTACTAATAAATAATGTTTTACTGAGGAGAAAGGTGATGAAGACATTTGATCTTACTGTAGTAACTCGAGTTTACAATAAGGATTTTCCAGTACATACGAAAGCAGCTTCACTCCAGCATTTCCTAGTTTATTCCAAGACAGATTTAGCTGTCTTAAGTGTGAGGGGTTTGATATCAGAGCTGAAGCCAGATCATCACAACCTGCATCTGTTATATTACACCTCCTCAACCTGTAGAGAAAAATTACACTATTCACTCATGCAGAGTTTATTATTGAAAGCCCAACAGTCAGGTCAGCAATTTTTTAAGTCTACCCAAAAATGTATATTAAAAAAGTCCAATTTCAGGGTTGATGTGAAAGAGCAAAAAGCACTGAACAGGCTTGCAGAGATGAGATGATATTGTGACTCACATACATTAAGTATGGGGCATCAAACTTCATCTGGTAATGAATTGATGATCTTACCACAGTATCTCCAGTTTACAGTGAGGATTCTCCAGTACATCAGAGAGCAGTTCTACTCCTGAATTTTGTAGTTTATTCTCAGCCAGATTCAGATTTCTCAAGTGTGATGGGTTTGATGCCAGAGCTGACGTCAGAGCAGCTAAACCTTTATTTGTAACACCAGAATTTTTCAACCTGTAGAAAACAAAGGCACACTTATCGCTCTCTCATCAGAACACTGAGGTCAACCGTAAAAGAGAAAAAACAAACGTATCACCTATCGAATCCATATTTGATGGATCATTGAAATGAAGTCTAAAATGTCACAGAGCACAATCTATGGTAAAATCTTAAGCCTCATTCAAGCTGTATAATTAATATTTCTTCACTTTTTTAGATATCTGTATTGTCATGCAACATTGTAAACATCCATTACATAGGTGAGTTTACCTGTATTTAAACTGTACAGATATGTATGGAATTGTGACTTGTGTTTATGTGTGTTTGCACAACAATGTCTTCATTTGTCATAGTTCTTACAGTGCTGGGGTTGAGTCTGTTTGAAGTCATGAGATTTAAATCTTGACTGTGATGTGAAAGTGTGTATTTTAGTGTGACTATCATTATCAAGTTACTTCAGTAGTAGCTGATGTGTTTAAACGCCTACAGCTCAATCACCTGAACACTCAGCAGCTAAATACTTAAAATATACTTTGGATGTTTACATTTATTTGTATATATCTTGTGTTTTATGTGCAAAAGCCATGCAGTATATGGCCTTACGTCAGTTTCTGCAGTTTACAGTGAGGATTCTTCAGTGCAGAAGATAGCTGCTCCACTCCTTTGTTAGTTTATTATCAGACAGATGCAGATCTCTTAGGTGGGAGGGATTTGATTTTAGAGCAGAAGCCAAAAAAGCACAACCTTGATCTGTGATGCCACAGCTGCTCAATCTATAGAGATTAGAGAGCAAAGACATAGATCACTTTAGCAGTGATTCCATTATTAGAAAATTCCATTATTTAAAAACGCTTTGCACATTTGCAAATCAGTCACTTGTTTTGTTTTTGGAACCGGGAACACTTCCCACAACACACGGTGTACTCGTTACATCGTAAGTAGAATGGCATCTACGCTAATATTTGTCTGTTTCTTTCCTATGATCAGATGGTGGATCAGCACCAAGAGATGATGTCTACAGCCCTGATCGTCAGCGGAGACCAGGACACCCAGATGACCCCCGGAGACCTCGATTAAAATACATTAAAACTAAAAAATATAACTAAAAATATAATAAAATACCTAACTACATAATACTACTATCGTTAGAACCTGAAACTTTTGAACTGTGGGTGTCGTCTGGTCAGAGGAGAACTGGCCCCCCGACTGAGCCTGGTTTCTCCCAAGGTTTTTTTTCTCCATTCTGTCTCAGAGGGAGTTTTGGTTCCTTGCCGCTGTCGCCTCTGGCTTGCTCAGTTGGGGACACCTAATTTCTAGCGATTATCGCCGATTTGATTGCTCATATACTATTTAAACTAAACTGAGCTAGACAATGACATCTCTGAATTCAATAATGAAATGCCTTTAACTGAAAATTAAATGTTTAATCTTATTATATATTACTGACACTCTGTCCTCCAATTTGATACTGTTAAGTGCTTTGACACAATCTGTATTGGTATAAGCGCTATATAAATAAAGGTGACTTGACTTGACTTGACTTGTTTTTATAGACGGTTTCAACGGCAACAACACAAGCAAACGTTTCTGCGCATGCACGCTTTTGTGACCCAAACTTAAAGGGGTCATCGCATGCCCATTTTCCACAAGTTTATATGATTCTTTAAGGTCTTAATGAAAAGTCTATAACATACTTTGGTTAAATTGTAGTGTCTCAATTGTAGTGTAAAATAACAACATTTTTACCTTGTCAAAAACAGCTGTTCACAGCGACCCGTTTCGGTCCATGTGCCTTTAAATGCTATGAGCTCTGCTCACCCCGCCCCTCTCTTCCATGGGGTGATAAGGAGTTCTTTACACACTAAACTTTAGCCGCATTTAGCCATGGAACTTGCTAACTAGCACATTATTAGGAAAGTCAATTTGCAAAGAAAAAAAAAAACACTGGGTGGATTTTTATCATTATAGGGTGATTGTGTACACACTGCCAACACACGTTTATGTTCAAACAACATGTACAAGTGAATATGTATAATAACAACAGCAAAGTTCTTCTAGAGTAGATTATTTCTGGTAACAAGCAAAATATGTTTGCTGTGTAAATCAGACAGGCTTATTGAACATGCAAATTCATTCTCTGCCAGTAGGAGTTTTTTTGGAGTAGGTGAAATAGAGGTTTCCCCCGGTAACAGTTGTATAAAGCAGCTTTGAGCTCACAAATGCTGTTTTATCATGTATTACATGTAAAATGAAATGAAAATGACATCAAACATTTTCTGAAGTCAGTTGGTACAGTGATATACAGTGATATAAAAACACCCGTGTCACATTTCGATTTTAAAATGTGCAGTGCTCATGACATATTTATTCAATGAAGTCAAAGCCTTTTGGAAAATCTATTTGTGGTGGTCAGGTTAATATTGTGGCGGGCCGCTACAAATAAATCAATGTATGGGAAACATTGCATCCCACAGCACAACAACCTGATCCCAACTTCAGTCTACTCATCACCTTAACTTTAACTGCTTTTGTAGTTGGCGCCAGACCGATAAACAAACAAACCATAAGTTAACTTCTGGCCATGCGCGTACACCCAATGAAACAGTCTACAGGTGCTGGTCATATAATTAGAATATCATCAAAAAGTTGATTTATTTAACTAATTCCATTCAAAAAGGGAAACTTGTATATTATATTCATTCATTACACACAGACTGATATATTTCAAATGTTTATTTCTTTTAATTTTGATGATTATAACTGACAACTAAGGAAAATCCCAAATTCAGTATCTCAGAAAATTAGAATATTACTTAAGACCAATACAAAGAAAGGATTTTTAGAAATCTTGGCCAACTGAAAAGTATGAACATGAAAAGTATGAGCATGTACAGCACTCAATACATAGTTGGGGCTCCTTTTGCCTGAATTACTGCAGCAATGCGGTGTGGCATGGAGTCGATCAGTCTGTGGCACTGCTCAGGTGTTATGAGAGCCCAGGTTGCTCTGATAGTGGCCTTCAGCTCTTCTGCATTGTTGGGTCTGGCATATCGCATCTTCCTCTTCACAATACCCCATAAATTTTCTATGGGGTTAAGGTCAGGCGAGTTTGCTGGTCAATTAAGAACAGGGATACCATGGTCCTTAAACCAGATACTGGTGGCTTTGGCACTGTGTGCAGGTGCCAAGTCCTGTTGGAAAATGAAGTCTGCATCTCCATAAAGTTGGTCAGCAGCAGGAAGCAGGAAGTGCTCTAAAACTTCCTGGTATACGGCTGTGTTGACCTTGGACCTCAGAAAACACAGTGAACCAACACCAGCAGATGACATGGCAGCCCAAATCATCACAGACTGTGGAAACTTTACACTGGACCTCAAGCAACGTGGATTCTGTGCCTCTCCACTCTTCCTCCAGACTCTGGGACCTTGATTTCCAAATGAAATGCAAAATTCACTTTCATCTGAAAAGAGGACTTTGGACCACTGAGCAACAGTCCAGTTCTTTTTCTCCACAGCCCAGGTAAGACGCTTCTGACGTTGTCTCTGCTTCAGAAGTGGCTTGGTAGCCCTTTTCCTGAAGGCGTCTGAGCGTGGTGACTCTTGATGCACTGACTCCAGCTTCAGTCCACTCCTTGTGAAGCTCTCACAAGTGTTTGAATCAGCTTTGCTTGACAGTATTCTCAAGCTTGCAGTCATCCCTGTTGCTTGTGCACCTTTTCCTACCCAAATTATTCCTTCCAGTCAACTTTGCATTTAATATAATTTGATACAGCACTCTGTAAACAGCCACACCTTTCAGTAATGACCCTCTGTGACTTACCCTCTTTGTGGAGGGCGTCAATGTTCATCTTCTGGATCATTGCCAAGTCAGCAGTCTTCTCCATTATTATGGTTTCAAAGAACAAGGGATACCTGGAATTTGTACTGTAGGGATGGTCATTTATTGAAACTCAAATGTAAATATTCTAATATTTAGAGATACTGATTTTTGACTTTCATGAGCTGTAAGCTCTAATCATTAAAATTAAAAGAAATAAACATTTGAAATATATCACTCTATGTGTAATGAATTAATATAACATACAAGTTTCACTTTTTGAATGGAATTAGTGAAATAAATCAACTTTTTGGTGATATTCTAATTATATGACCAGCACCTGTATATGAATCAGAGTTCTTGAATTAATTGGTTTAAGGAATGATTCTATGACTTCACTTATGAAAACATCTGTCGCCACCTACTGGCCTAACAATGTAACCTGTTGAAAGAATAATTGAAAAATCCCCACCAATAATGCACAGATAGAGAGAGGTATGCAAAGGAGCAGCCAGAGCAGTTCCTTGTTGCAGAGGCAGGCTCATGCTAGGGGCCTTTTCAGAGACAACTAAGGAGGAAAACTGAGAGGAGCAAAGATGGGTGTGTTTTAGGTGAGGCTTGGACTTGGACAAGGAAAGTTTGTTTACTCTTAACCATGGCCTTAAAATTAGCTGACATATAAAAATATTACATTTTAATGGCATGAAAAAGTAAACAGTAAATCGCATATAGGTATTTAGAGCAGTTTATCTCGATTCAAACTAACCTATGCACAATATAAATTGATGTACTGATCTTGAAATAATGTTTATGGAGTGCCATGACATGCTGCTTGTCTAAAGCTATGATTTTCAGGATCTGACCGCATCGCAATATTGATGCAGTGTTGAAAACCTCATTTGGAAAAAGGGGGTAATCAGACCAATGGGAATTTAGGATATGGTGGGACGGGATGATATGTAGAGACTGACCGGCTGCTGTTTTACAGTTGGAGCACATTTGGATTGGATTGATGACTTAGTTACCACTTGTAGTACACTTGAACCCATCTTTCATACACTAGTACACTCAAGTGTACTACAAGTGGTAACTAAATACATTTTTAAAAAATACAGAGATAGTATGTTAAAAGTGCATTTTAATTCATATTCATGCTATCCCAAAAAAGCACAGTTGAGTACACTTAGTTAATCTTAAGTTTATTTTAAGAAGTACTAAAGCGTAAAGAATCATCTTTAGTATATTAAGTACGAACTTAGTTTGCAAAAATAGAGCGCTTTACATACATAATGGAAATGTACTTTTATTTAACCTGGATTTAGTTCCATCCCTACTCCAACACACCTGCCTGTTAGTTTCAAGTAATCCTGAACATCCTGATTAGTTGTTTTATGTGTGTTTGATTAGGGTTGGAGTAAATCTCCATGGAACAGGGTTTGGTGTCCCTAGTTTATATTATGTGTGAGAGTCCTATGATCTTACGTCAGTGTTTGCAGCTTACAGTGAGGATTCTCCAGTACAGCAGACAGCAGGTTCACACCTGAACTGCCAAGTTCATTCATAGACAGGTCCAGTTTTCTCAGGTGAGATGGGTTTAAACTCAAAGCTGAAGCCAGAGCAGCACAACCTTTATCTGTGACACCACAGTTCCTTAACCTGAGAACAATTACATATTGTTCACTGTTTTCAACATCTGTCCATCAAAACATTTCAATTCACATTAGAAGTTTAACATGAAAGGTTAATCTACAGAGGAAGGACTGTCATTGTTTTAGATTGTTAATTACTGTATGGCCAACTGTTCTGGTGAAGGATCAAACATATTAATTTTCATTTCAGAGCAAGTACAAAAATAAGGCCCTAAAGGAGTAAAAAGCTAAAAGCCAAACTTCCGGTAAATGGTTATTGGGGTTTAAAAACAGGAGTAGCAAATCACAAGATGTGATGAAAATAAATTGTGTGCTCAGATGTAGTGTGGTAATTGTTAATGATTATTAAATTTATAACATTTATTTTAAAAGCTTACATTAATGACATTTATTGTTGTGGACAAAGGTTTATAGAGAGATGTTCTTACCACAGTATTTCTAGTTTACAGTGCAGATTCTCCAGTCCAGCAGATAACTGCTTTACTCCTGAATCTCTTAGTTTAATATCAGACAGGTTTAGTTCTCTCAGGTGTGAAGAGTCTGATCTCAGAGCTGAAGCCAGAGCAGCACAACCTTCATCTGTGATGTCACAGTCACACAACCTGTAGAGAACACGTGTTAAACACCACACACTGATAACAAATTATTTTTTGGACAACCTGAATTCCATAAATGTTGGGATGTTCATGAGCCATGAAATCACATGAGCCAATATTTTATTCACAATAGAACATAGATAACATAACAAATGTTTAAACTGAGAAATTTTAAAATTTTATGCACAAAATGAGCTCATTTCAAATTTGATGCCTGCTACAGGTCTCAAAATAGTTGGGACAGGGGCATGTTTACTATGGTGTAGTAACTCCTCTTTTTTCAAAACAGTTTGAAGATGTCTGGGCATCGAGGTTATGAGTTTCTGGAGTTTTGGTGTTGGAATTTGGTCCCATTCTTGCCTGATATAGGTTTCCAGCTGCTGAAGAGTTCGTGGTCGTCTTTTGATGTATTTTTTCATTTAAAATGTTCTCTATAGGTGAAAGATCTAGACTGCAGGCAAGCCAATTCAGCACCCGGACTACTACAAGCCATGGTGTTGTAATAGCTGCAGTATGTGGTTTTGCATTGTCCTGCTGAAATACACGTCGTCTGGAGGGGAGCATATGTTGCTCTAAAACCTTTATATACCTTTCAGCATTCATAGTGCCTTCCAAAACATGCAAGCTGCCGATTCCGTATGCACTTATACACCCATACCATCAGAGATGCTGGCCTTTGAACTGAACGCTGATAACATGCTGGAAGATCTCCCTCCTCTTTAGCCCGGAGGACACGGCGTCTGTGATTTCCAACAAGAATGTCAAATTTGGACTCGTCTGACCATAGAACACTTTTCCACTTTGAAACAGTCCATTTTAAATGAGCCTTGGCCCACAGGATACAACGGCGCTTCTGGACCATGGTCACATATGCCTTCCTTTTTGCTTGATACAGCTTTAGTTGGCATCTGCAGATGGCATGGCGGATTGTGTTTACCGACAGTTGTTTCTGGAAGTATTCCTGGGCCCATTTATTAATGTCAATGACAGAATCATGCCAATGAGTGATGCAGTGTCGTCTGAGGGCCCAAAGACCACAGGCATCCAACAAAGGTCTTTGGCCTTGTCCCTTACACACAGAGATTTCTCCAGTTTCTCTGAAACGTTTGATGATGTTATGCACTGAAGGTGATGAGATTTGCAAAGCCTTTGCAATTTAATGTTGAGGAATATTGTTTTTAAAGTATTCCACAATCTTTTTATGCACTCTTTCACAGATTGGAGAGCCTCTTCTCATCTTTACTTTTGAGAGACTCTGCCTCTCTAAGACATCCCATTTATAGCTAATCATGTTATAGACCTGATGTCAATTAACTTAATTAGTTGCTAGATGTTCTCCCAGCTGAATCTTTTCAAAATTTCTTGCTTTTTCAGCCCTTTGTTGCCCCTGTACCAACTTTTGAGTTGCAGGCATCAAATTTGAAATGAGCTCATTTAGTGGATAAAAATGTAAAATCTCTCCGTTTATACATTTATGTTCTCTATGTTCTATTGTGAATAAAATATTGGCTCATATGATTTGAAAGTCTTTTAGTTTTCATTTTATTCAAATTTTAAAAAACGTCCCAACATTTCCGGAATTCGGGTTGTAACTTAGATTTTTTTGGTGTTCTCTAAAGGCTGGAATACACTATATACAATTTTTGCCCTGATTTACAGTCTGGAGAAGTTGATGCTAGTTGCTGAAATTCAGAACCAGTCTGCATATTTGAGTTGACATTTAGCCTATTAGAAAATCACATAGTATATAATGGTCACAGACTCAGATTTTTAGCATCAGACTAGGATTCCATCCAGTCTGATGATATCAAACATTTGATATTTTGAGACGATTTCGGAATACATAGTTTTTCATTGGTATGCATTTCCTAGCAACAAGGCCCACGTTTTTGCATAAGTTTGTTGTGATGGGAACGACTTTAAAGTCTGGTAGAGTATGATCCTCAGTCGTTTAATATATGACGACCAGTTTTCCTCTGTAGTTTTTTTTACAAAGTCAGTAAGTGTATAATGCACAGTGTTTTAAAATCTGTTCAGATTTTAAAAGTTGTGTAGTGTATTCCAGCCTTAAGGATATTTCACCCAAAAATGAAAATTCAGATTTACTTTTTCCTCCGACAAATTTCTTAAGATAAAACTCATCCAACCTTGTCTCTGACGTCAGCAACAAAAAAACTACAGCTGACCACTGTGATGAAGAGAATTTGGCGTCACTCAGTGTTCCAGATTTCACATAATCTTGTACTTTCTCCACTAGTGAATGGTCACCCAGCTCACTTAGACAGTGGAACAGATTGATAGATTTCTCTGGAGAGCGACTGGTGCTGATCTTCTTCTTGATGTACTCAGCTGTTTTGTTATTACTTGTAGAGCTGCTTCCTGTCTGTTTCATTAGACTTTGTAGAAGAACATAATTAGTTTCCACTGATAGACCCAGAAGAAAACGCAGGAAAAGGTCCAGATGTCCATTTTTACTCTGCAGAGCCTCATCCACAGCTCTCTGATGCAGCTCAGATAAAACATGTTTTGGTGGATTATTCTGAATCAAGTTCAAAACTTTAAACCGTGGTCTTTGTTTGGGGATTTCATCAAACACATTTATGTTGTTTTTTGTGAAGGAGATGTGCACATATAGAGCTGCTAGATGTTCCTGGATGCTCAGATGAACAAAGCAGTACACCTTCCCCTGGAAGAGCCCAAACTCCTCTCTAAAGATCTGAGTGCACAATCCTGAGTACACTGATGCTTCTGTCACATCAATGCCATACTCACTCAGGTCTTCCTCATAGAAGATCAGATTTCCTTTCACAAGCTGCTGAAAAGCTATTTTTCCCAGTTTGAGAATCATTTCTTCATCTTTCACTGTCTTGTCATAGTCCCTCTCATGTTTGATGTTGGTCTGAAGGATCAGGAAGTGTGTGTACATTTGAGTGAGAGTCTTGGGAATCTCTCCACTCTCTGCTTCACTCAGCATCTTCTCTAAAACAGTGGCTGAGATCCAGCAGAAGACTGGGATGTGGCACATGATGTAGAGGCTCCTTGATGACTTCAGGTGTGAGATGATCCTGTTGGCCAGACTCTGATCACTGATCCTCTTTCTGAAGTATTCCTCCTTCTGTGGGTCACTGAAGCCTCGCACTTCTGTCACTCGATGGACACACTCAGAAGGGATAAGATCAGCTGCTGCTGGTCTCGAGGTGATCCAGATGAGAGCAGAGGGAAGCAGATTCCCCGCAATGAGGTTCGTCAGCAGCACGTCCACTGAGGCTGATTCACGTACATCACACAACCTCGCATTGCAGTGAAAATTCAGAGGCAGACGACACTCGTCCAGACCATCAAAGAAAAATGACACTTTATATTCACTGCTGAAAATATCCAGTTCTTTTATTTCAGAGAAAAAACACTGAAGAAGACCTAAAAGGCTACATTTTTGGTCTTGTATCAAATTGAGCTCTCTGAAAGGAAGTGGAAATATGAGGTGGATGTCCTGATTTGCTTTCCTTTCAGTCCAGTCCAGGATGAACTTCTGCACAGAGACTGTTTTTCCAATGCCAGCGACTCCCTTTGTCAGCACAGTTCTGATGGGTTTGTCTTGTTCAGGTAAAGGTCTAAAGATGTCATTGCATTTGATCGGTGTGTCCTCTGTTGCTGCTCTCTTGAATTGCTTCTCAATCTGTCTCATCTCATGTTCATTACTGATCTCTCCATTTTCACCCTCTGTGATGTAGAGATCTGTGTAGATCTCATTCAGGAGTGTTGGGTTTCCATGCTTTAATGTTCCCTCATACAGACACTGAAACATCTTCCTCAGATTTGATTTCAATGCCTTAAGAACTTCAGCAGAATTAGAGTCATAGCTGTATCAGTCAAAATACCAAATTATTCCATTAAACATTTTTGTTTGTTTTCATAATAAACTATACACAGATCATCAGTTCCATGATGTTTTAAGTAAGTTATGTAAGTTATGAGTCACTTCTCAGTTATGTTATGTAAGTTGATGACGGGTGTGCATTATTTTCGAAGTCAATTATTCCGCTTATACTACGATTACCACACCTCAAGACATCGATCAGATGATATATTTCAAGGTATTCGTCCGATACTTCTACTTAAATCACTATTGTGAGTAGGATTATTTCTTCTGCATCTCATCCAACGCCTCCGTTGCTAATTCCAAAACATCATTTTAAACCTAGTAATGGAGGCTTTAGCCGTTGATAACAGACTAATGCAGTTAATACAGTTAATAAGTAAGTTATGAGAGAGAGAGAGAGAGAGAGAGAGAGAGAGAGAGAATTACCTCTGTGCATCTCTCAATAGTGCTCGGCAGCAATGTCTCTTGTTATAGTGAAACTTAGTTCCTTTTGTTCATGAACAGCGCTGTTGTTGTTACCTCGCTTGTGAGAAGTCATGTAGTTTTTAAGTTGTTTACTGATAAAATCGTCAGAGTAGTGCTAACCACATTAGTGTGATGTATGTTAGTGTGTGTGCAAACTGTTATGTATGTGCGGTTTGTGCAGGAAAGATAGAGTATGTGCTTTCCGTACATAAAGCATAATTTTGTGGCATAACATGGACATGATCTGTCGTTTTTATCCTTTTGTTTACTATATTTATTTATTTGGCCAGTGTCATTGTGGGTTTTGGTTATTTTGCTGTTGTAAGACCTTTGAAATAACAGAAATAATGTGGCGAAGTGATATGGTCATGTAATGCGGTCAAGAGCTGCCTGGAACTACGTTCGCCGTGCGTTTCCCTGAAAATAATTGCACACCTTAGAGTATTTGTCAGCCAATCAGATTCAAGCATTCAACGGCCCCGTAGTATAAAATGTTCACTGATGTGTTATGACCCATTACAGCATCTAAATCAAATAAAAATACCAAGCCATTTTACCTGAAATCAGATGTGCTTTGTAGTTGATTCATAAACTCGTCATCCTTCTTACAGATAGGTTCTGTTAGGTCTGATCTGGGTGGATGGATTGACCTTAACATCATCAAGAGAATCAAGAATCAGTAAATGATATTTGTAGTTTTTTCTCATTACATTAATAATTCAATCAATGGTTTTTACATTGTTGTGAATGTAGGCTACTTCTTTACAAAGTGTTATATAATAAAATAAATTTACCCACCATAAATAAATAAAATAATTCTATAATCATATTTTATACAGTGCTCATACATGAGATCAGGTTGTGTGTCTCCACTCTTAATATTGACTGGCTGTTCAATAGACTGGACACTCATAGATACACAGCTGAAATCTGGTGAATCTGGTCTCTCCTGCTGGATTGAACTGGAATAGAAAACAAATCTATTTTAACATTTAGGCCTGTTTTCACAAACTATAGCCAAATCCCCAAAGGATTTGGCTATAGTTCAATTAGGACATTTAAGTAATTTTTATAAACGTGCCTTAGGGGAAAAAACAAAAACAAAAAAAACATTACTGGTGTCCCTCTTGAGACAAAACAAATGCATTGATATATTTTAATCTCAATCAATGCAAGTTTCTTTAAGTTGAAACAGCTCAGATTTACATTTTGGGACTAGCCTTGTCTGTGAAACTGGGGGAAATAAATAGGCTAAATGCCATTCTTTTTATAAGATAAATATATTTAATAGAGTGTCCATTCAAAGTACCTGCATCTTGGATAAGAATCTTCATCTCTGGATGTTTTTGTTTCATCCATGAAGTCTCCACCCTGATTCTGGATGGACATCGCAGATAGATTTAATTCAGTTTAAGATTAAGCATGAAGACGTTCATTATCAAATGAATACGTTCAGAATATCAATGCGGAAGTCATCTGTAAAGCGTCTCGAGACCTGTCTGTTTAAAATGGCGAAACTCCGAACATGTACTTTGACTTTTCATTTATGTCACATTCAAGCCAAGTACAACACAAATCACTTGGTTATCGCATTCTTTGTTTTATAATTGTTCATATTAAATGTGTTAAATTGACACTCATGGTAATGAGTTAGCCACCAGATATCAGTATTGCTGTGAAGAAATCAAACAATCGTATATTATTATCAGATTTAGTTTCGGTACATTTCATAGTGTTCATTCTGCACGAGATTGTTTCTTGTGTCCTGTAGGGGGCGGTACTGCTCTTTTGCAGCCATTAGTTTTGTGCAGTGTTGCCAATTTAGCAATTTTGTTGCTAAATCTAGCAACTGTTCAGACTACCCAAGCAACATTTTCCTCCAAAAGCACCTGGCAACAAATTTAGCTTTTTAAAAAATGTATTTGGCAAATTTTAGCAACTTTTGAGAAGTGACTCAAATGATAAAAAGGTACACATTTTCCATCTAAATTACACAAAAAGAGGAAACAAAAGATGACTTGCAGTACACACATTACATGTATTAAGTTTCCTGCTATTTGCAATATTTCAATATAATAATAATAACTTAATAATTGCTCATTTATGATACACCTTGTTAGTAGCTTGTACCTGTAATTGTTGATCAGTTAGTACACAAAAAAAAAAATAAAAATAAAAATAAAAAAATAAAAAATCTAGAAAAGTTATAGTAATTTTCCAGGACATATCCATTTTCCATGATCAGTTGTAACCCTGTAACCCGAAAACACAAAACGTAATTTAAAATGCAGGTAAAAAAACCTGTGGAAAAATCAATTCAGAAAATTTCATCAAGTCAGCATAGCTCTATTTTTACAGATTTGTCTTAGAGTGCATGCTAACTAATGCTACTAATGCTACTAATACACTGCTTCAAACTATAATTGTTCAGAATGTGTAGTTTTACTAGTTTACTAGCTAATAAAAAAACCTTAAATTGTTCAAAAATGTGTAAGTTTAATTATTCAACATTGTTTTTAAAATTACACTTATCTGTATTTTAATATTATATTATGAATTTATTATTTTACGAACAAATTTAAATGAACATATAAAATAAATTTTGGGCTGAGATTCTATGAAGTGACAATTTTGCGTTTTGATTATGTCACCGTGCAAAGACATCACAACATCATTTAGCAACTTTTATCAATAAATCAACCTTCCTTTAGCAACTTACCATGAATTAGTTGGAAACACTGGTTTTGTGTTTAGTGACTGGTGCCAGCGTTACTCAACCCAGTACATCTACGTGACTACAGCACTTTAGCTCCAGATTCACAACGGCACATTGAAAACCTTTTTAAAATAGGGAAAAGCTAACGTTGCCACTAATAGCATTAACTCTTAACAATTTAACACTGTATAGATAACACACTGCTAAAGCTGTCTCTATGACAATATAGCCAAAATTAATTTCAGCATGCCAACCAAGCAATGATCTGTTACGAAACAATTTTAACCCTAATGATTGAGTGTGTATGTTGAACATTATGTAAAATAAGTAAAGCAGGCCTATTTTATTTTTATTTATTATTTTTTTTTTTTAATGTCATGGAATTATTATTTTTTTGGTTCTCTAAGGCTATAAGATGTGAGGCAGTTTGAATCTACACTAAAACTCTAGAGGAGACGTTAAAAATCCCAATTTACTCCCCATTTAAACTCAGTGCTGTCTAGAAGAAATAATTGGGACAGAGCTGCCATTTGATTTTTCTTTAATGTGGCACATACAATTGGGAAACTTTAGATTTTTTCTTTCAGAGCAAAAATTTGTATTTTTATAAAGTAAAATAATATCAATGTTGGTATTCATTTAGGAGCCAAAAGTCAAATAATTATATTTAGGCTATGTATTTATTATTGTTGTTGTTGTTAGATCAGATTGGGTTTTAAGCACTATGGATTGGATAGAGTCTAGACAATAACTCTAATGCCAATATTAGGACCAGTTTCTTCTTGTTTTGCTCATCCCATAAATAAAAATGATATATTAAGTTATATTTAGTGGTTGAACATGCACTATCGCTAACTAGTAGTTATCTAACACAACATTTTTACATTAAGTTTGTTCAACAAAACATAATTTCTTTTACAACACCTGCACCCCATTTAAGGCTTGATGAGTAACAGAATACTGTGAGGCTGACAGCTCTTTCATGTGTAAGTGCTAAAGGTACCAAAAATGATCCCATGTGGTTAGATTGCGATTATAACACCTACGTAAATAATTTTTGGGGTTGTTGTTGTAGGTGGGTCAGTGGGCAGTATGTTGGATGTCTCTATTCATTCTACACACCTGCATACCTAAAGAATGTCAGAATATTCAGTGGAGAAAATATAAGTTCATAATTAATTAAATTGAGATAATGAGAATTAAAACAGGAGATTTAATTCAGTAATCAGCATAGTACTGTTTAAATCAGATTGGCAAGGGTGGCATGATTTGGCCATGCCATCTGTCCGATTAATCAACTTTACCTCTTATTTATTCCTGTTTTTATACAACATCCTGAGCAGATGACTTGTATTTTTGTTAGAGAATTTTCTTCAACACAAAGTAAGTATAAATAGTATCAGATAGTACCACGTCACGTTAAAACTGTTTGCCTTAAGGTCTAAATTAAGATCGTACAAAAATCTCAAATGAGATTTTATTTAAACAAATAAGTACTTATTGAATAGAAATATTGTAAAATTAGAAATATTACAGAATGTTCTGTATTTAGCATCAATAACTATGATTTTATTTGTGGTTGAATTTTGCAGGGGATGCTATTTAAGAAGTCCCAAGAATCTCAAAAGAATTAATGTAATCTGTTTTGGAAATTGTTAATCGTCTGAAGCCAGATTTACTATAATGGGAACACTGATCTTTGATAGACTGATTGATTTATCCTCTGCATTTAATCTCAGTGAGGTTGCACTTTGTGTTCCTGAATAGATCATGCACATGCCAATGAAAGCTGATGTATCAGAGATCAGGGTCACGCATGGGTCAGCTCTGTTGGACAAACACAACACATGGGATTGAGTTTAGAAGTTAGACTTTAGCTTTTGCTAAAAAGGGTTAAATGCCACTTAAATAGCCATTAAAAACTGTAAGTTTTAATTACAACTAAGCAGTATTAAATAACCACTTAAATATTTATTGTTTGAAAAAGGTCATTTATTTTCATTTAAAAAAAAAAAAGACAGTTGTCAAATATTGTGAATGCAATATTTTGTTTCATTTCCAATTAAGTTGTAATTTTGTCAAGTTTAGCAAAAAGACATTTTTTTGTAATGTGTGTGAGACACATAAAATGCTAACATAAAAAATATATATATAAAAAGTTATTAGAAATAACTTTAATTCATAGCAAGACAGGACAAATAAGTTATAAATATTTAAATAAAACATTGTATCCTAAAAATGTTCAAAAAATCGCAACTTTTCATTTTCCGCCGGTCTTAGTACACGATATAACTACAGAAGAGTCGAGTTTTAAATAGGAAAACTATCGAAACTCTTTGGTCATTTTTGAATGCGATGCTACTGGTCTAATCGGATTCAATGATCTATGCTAAGCTATGCTAAAAGTGCTATCGCCAGACCCGGAGATCGGCTGAATGGATTCAAAAACGGTAAAACTCAACTTATTAACTCTGGGGGAGTTGGAGAATGAGCCCATTTCCAAAAAAAGTGGAGTGTTCCTTTAAAAACAAACAAACAAACAAAAAAAAAATATTCCTCAATTTTTTTTAAGTTAAGTCAACTTAACACTTTTTACAGTGTGAGAGTTTTATGTGGTTGTCAGGATGCAGTTTCTAAGGTGATTATTTTTAGCATGTTGCTATGCGGTTACTACAATGTTACTAAAACATTACTAAATGTTTCCTAAGGAGTTTTAGAGTCTTCTGGGTGGTTGTTATGTGCATAGTGGAAGAATCAAAAATTATAAGTCTGATCATTTAGAAAATTCATCCCACCTCTCAACAAAGTATAATTTAGGTCTGAAGAAAATGGTGAGTTCACAGAAATGTCAAACTCTAAATGCAAACAATAATAATAATAGTCACACTTGCCTTAATTACTTCTCAGACATTGACATATTGACGTATTAAGTGTTTTAATTTTAGCAGAGCCCTGCTATATTTGGCCGCTTGATACAGTTTGTATCTCTTGATACAGTTTTAATCATTTCTTAAAATATCTTCCGTCCAAGTAACGCTCCACACTGAACTTTGGTGGACTCAAAAATAGCCTGCTCTAATGGGTTTCCCAAGAGGAGAACTCGGCATTCTAAGAAATGCTGCAAAAAAAAAGTCACGCTGGGCGGGGTTTTCTCAGAGTGGCCAGGAACATTTAAGCTTATTGGCCAGATCTTGACCTCTCCAAGGAAAGTGATTGATCATTCTATGCTAAGCCCTTGCAGACAAGGTCAGGATCACTGCAAATCATGACCTATCCCCCAAAGGGGGAGGGGTAAGTCCTTCTTTCCCTCTTTGGTGGCCATAGATGTCCTTTAGTTCTTGGAAGGTTTCAACAGTTATCCAATTAAAGGGTTATCTCTCCTTTTAGTTGCCTAGTCCATAGGGCTTTAGACTTTGTGCCGTCATCAACAGTCAATCCTGCTTGAAGTGGCAAACTCTTCACAGCTCATACTCAGTAAACTGCAGCTACTGTTGGACTTCTGGATTTGACAAACCAATTCTACATTTCATTTACAAAGAGGCTCTCTGAGGAGGTATGGGTGCCCACGGATCCAATATGGATGAAGTCTTGGCTGAGGACATGCACCACTGGTACAACAAGTTCATGAGGGAATCGCCATCAGGTCTCATCACGCTCTTTGAACTCAAGACAATGCTACAGATGCAGGGGATGACTGAGGAAGCCAGCGGCTATGTGGACCAAGTCTTCTTCACCTTTGACATGGATGGGGTGAGAGAAATGCGACTGGAACATTTAGGTTTATTATGCAGATTGGTCATTTAGTTGATCTTAAAGGACACCAAAATCACTCCATGTTTGTGCATGAAAGAATATATTTTTATATTTATATATCACTGAACATATGACAATTACTGGTCCACAGGAATCCCGTCAATCCCGTTCCAATCCCGTCAAGCTGCCTGTGTTACAGGCTACGTCCACATTAATCCAGATAAATTTGAAAATGTATTGTTTTCCTTATGTTTTGGCCTTAAGGCCAGCAATTTTTCTCAGTAAAAACTTTTTGAAAATGCTCTCCCAAGTAGTAAAGTTTTGAAAACAGCATTTTCAAGTGTTGCATTGCAGACTGAAAATTAAAGTGTTCGGAAACTATGATGTATGTTTAGTTATTCGACACATATCGTCCTCATATATCTACAGAATATATCTGTTTGTGCTTTTATAGTGGTTTAAAGATATAAAGATTATATTCCTGACCGAAAATACTGATGCTGTTCTGTAGAGAAACATGACAGTTGTGTATTAGAGCATTCAAGAAATAGCGATTTTGCTTGTGACCGGCACATACAACGAAGGGTGGGATATTATGCTAATAACATGATTGTGCCTGAAAAATGGCATGAAAACTATTATGTATGGTCTCTTGGTATCATCGTAGTGAGCCTTTATTATTTTACGCTTATGCATTAAGGTACTTTAAGTATTTTCAGTGTTGGAAAAGCAACTTTTGGAAAATTCTTATGTGTACAGTGCTAATTATAATTTATCCCTAAAAATAAGTGCGAAATGATAGCTGAATAACAGTAGAAGCACCCAACTGTGGTTGAAAGGCTAAAACTGACATTTTCTGTGAACTTATCCCTCAATTCTGATTGGTTAATTGGAATGTTGTTCCAGGATCAACAAGGATGTTGATCCAGGAACATGCTGTACTCTGTGAAATTACATTCACTGCAGAGGCTATGTCAGATTTTTCTAACCATGTGCACAATGTATGCTCAGCTCGCATATGTGCCACTTTTTGGAAAGAAAAATTGTTTATAGAAGTTTGATTCAAGTTCTTTTAGAAACCCGCATGCAGGTACAAGTGCAAAGGCATTTTTATGTAATAAAATCACACTGAATACGGATGGTGTGCGCGGACATTGACTATGCTGCTGACGATAATTTTTAAACTGAAGATCTTGTGCTCTAATTGTTCAAAGTAAGAATGCATCCTGTTTGAAAGGCCCTTTTAAAATGAATGTTATATATATTAAATATTCATATATTTTCTTTTTTTTTTCTTCCACAGGATGGCTATATAGATTTTGTAGAATACATTGCAGCTGTAAGTCTTCTACTGAAAGGAGAGATAAATCAGAAGCTGAAGTGGTACTTCAAACTCTTTGATCAGGATGGAAACGGCAAGATTGACAGAGATGAAATGGAGACCATATTCAAAGTAAAGTATCCATTTTTTCTTTATTCAGCGTTTCCTCTTGTGTACGACCACTAGTACAGAATGCAGTTTGGTTTTAAAGGTGCACTCAGTCATATAATCTCATAAAAGCAATCGTTTACATTTATCTATGCCATAGTAAAAATGCACATTCACATATATCACATTTATTCTTCAAGCTAAAGTTTCCAGTATTATAGAGATAAACCAAGTAGTATTTGACTGATCTTGTGGTCTCAACATGGAAGCCTCCATATGAGGCAACCCGCTTCATAAAACATTTGTTATTAAACTTCTGATACGACTCTTCTCATGAGGGTCTACATCATTTCAAAAATATTTTTCTCACATAATATTATTTCTTCATGTGTAAAACTGATGAAATATCTGAGCAACTTTAGGGAAAGTAATTTGTATTCAGTCCTAACCTAAATTCATGATGGCTGTTTGTTGAGCTCCCTCATTATTTTCAAAATATAGCTATTATATATTATATATATTTCCAAGACAGTGATAGTTTTTACTATACTGTGTCATTAAAACAGTGGTGTTAGTAGAGGAGTATTTATATTTATTTTTCATCTTTGCCCAGGCAATCCAGGACATTACACGGAGTTATGATATCCCTCCAGATGATATTGTGTCTCTGATCTATGAGAGGATTGATGTCAATAATGAAGGTGAGAGCTGCTGGATCATATTTACCTACAATGTAATATGCCAACAGGTATATTTTATTTGGATCAACTTACATAACACTAATTCCTCCTGTTGTCCACTGTGTTGTTTAATGTGCTTTATGCTCAAGGTCACAACTGTGTTGCACTTTACAAGTCTTTTCTGTTCAGGATTGAACCTGCAAGCTTTGTATAGTATAATCAGCCCTGATCTAAAACCATTAGGCTAACACCACTACTGTAATTAACAAGAGTCAAGGTTTAGTTTTCTTTATAGAACAAGGATAAGAACAAGGTTATGGACTAAAACGAACCGTCATTACAGCATCTATACACCGAGAACAAATTCCTTTCTTTCCTTTTCTTTTTAAGATTTAAAACAATATTTTTTAATTAAAAACATAATATTATATTAATCTATATAACATTATATGTTTGCATTTTTATTATAATTTTAATTTTGTGTTGAAATCTGACTTTGGGAAAGATTCACCCTTAAAATCAAATGCCTATACTTATACAGGTGAGTTGACGTTGGAGGAGTTCATCACAGGGGCTAAAGGACATCCTGATATCATGGAGATGCTCACCAAGATGATGGACCTCACCCATGTCCTGGAGATCATAGTCAACGGGCAGAAAAAGAAGGATTGACTGCCAGTGTTTGATGCATTGCGCAATAAAAGGATCCCATCCTGATTAAAAATGATCAGCTCTGTGGCTTAAAAACGTAAACCAGACTCAGTAGAGGGTGAAACCTGCTAGCAGCATCTCAGATGTGGACGCGAGTGATCATCATCTGTGATTGTCTTTCATACACTTTATCTCTGTCTCTGTGCCTCCAAATATCCAGTTAGCATGAGCTCTCACTTACCCTTCTACTTTTAACTGAATCACCTCTACAAGTCTGAAAATGTCATTCTTGCAGGCAGAAATGACACAAGAGGAGATGAATCCATGGTTTAATGGATCATTTGTCCTATTTGCTGGGGTGTAAAGTATGTTCTTAAAAATGGATGTGCTCTGTGATCTGCTGCATGACCCTAAAATGTATATGGACACTTAAGCCTCAGTTAAAATGGATCAATGTCTTTGCATTAACAAATTGTCAAAATTACAGGCATTTTTAAATGTGACTTACTTTAAATGTCCAAATACAGTTTAGGGGACACTGTGTAAGGAGGGGCCAGTGTTATAAATAATTGTACAGTTTTTCTATTGATGTATGTAATCTTCATTCTGACTTTTGATGTTTTGCGCTAAATTATTTAGATAACTCTACAGTTCTAACTTGTAACCATTGCCTTACATAAATAAATGCAATATGCTGCACATTTGGATTGTCTTTCCTGTCTGACTGTTACTATTGCTTTTACTTAGAGAAAATATTAAAAAGCTTACCAAAATAAACAAATAATACTTATGAAAAAATATGGTTTAAAATCATGAATTATTTGTTTACACTACCTTATGAATAAAGCATGTTATTTTAAAGTGAAAAGCCAAAAAGCCGAGTCTATTACCATATCGTCAAGAGTCTGGTATGGCAACGAAGTGAAAGGTAAAACGTTTTTCAGTATACACAGCTGATACAAATGGCATCTAGCAGTTTACTGGCATAATGTACTGTATAAGGTAATAATACAGTTTTAATAATACAGTTATGTCAAAATTATTCAACCCCTATTCGACATTTCTGTTTTTTCTTAAAACACAATTAAGCCTTTAGAAACTATTAGAAAACAGAATTAGCTTGAGCTGTTACACATACATAAACTTAGCACTTGAATGTGCTAAAGATGAGTAGCTTTTAACTATACAATAGCTATAGAGAAGAAATCGTTTAATTACATTAGAAAGTTTAGGGCTACATGAAGATTTCCAAGACACTAAAAGTTTCTAGAGACACAACTGGCAGCCTTATTCCTAACTTAAAATGTGTTATACAAGAAAATCTGCTGTTGGTGAGGGTGTTGAAGAAAAAGCTTAACAACATAAAATATTTGATCAGAACATCTGAGAAAAACCTGCAATGTCCTGCTAAAGACTTGCAAGATGACCCGATGAAAGGAGACAAAAACATTTCAATGCAGAGTTATAAGAAAAAAAAAAACATCTTGCCAAATGCCACTCTTGACCAAGAAGAACATAAAAGGGCGACTTCAACATACTAAAATTCATTTGGATAGGAGTTATGGAAGAATGTTTTATGGAGTAATGTGACCAAACTGGAACTTTTTGAACCCATGGCAGCGGTATGTCTTGAGAAAAAAGGCAAGGTTTATGAGCAGCAGAACACTATTCCTATGGTCAAACATGGAGGTGGACCAGACTTCTTATGGGAGTGCTTTGCTGTTGCAGGAAGTGGAAATCTTAACTGTATGCAGGGCCATCCCTAGTGGGGAGAAAGGTGGTGATGATTACACACAAACTGGGGCTCATATCAAACGTTTAATATTTAGGATTCTAAATCGGAATGATCACGGCTATGATTACATCAGTACTTTCCCATTAGCCAAAGCGCAAGCACAAAATAAGCTGCTTTACAGGTCCGTTGGATAGTGGGGATGGAGGAAACTACTTGTGGAAGTTTTGCAATAACACGACTGTCTGTATAACATGTCGAAAATGTACCACAACTGGAAAGACAAAGAGAAGTGCTTGGGTGAAACCGCCTGTAAATGTTAAGTGTAGAAAGTGTCGCGCCCATGGACTGTTTTGTGTGTTTTCCTCCCCATGTGCTCCCAGTGACCTAGTTTTTCCTCGTGTTCTCTAATGCCCATATTTGGTTTTGTTCCTGTTCCTAATGTGTTAATTGATCCCACGTGTGTCTCATGATCCACAGTGAGTTCTGTTCCTAGTTTCTTAGTCTATCGTCAAACATTGTGCTACATGTGTTCCTGTCTGCTCTGTGTTTCCCTGTTTGGATTATTAAAGACTCTCGTTTTGTGTTATCTCCTCGTTCCTCTCCATAGGCAAGTGTGACAGAAAGCTGCTAGTATGCTAGCTAACTTATGTAAACATTAGTTGCTGAAATGTCAATGACGATCTACAATCACTTGAGGCGCTCCCTCTGGCATGATAATCTTAAGAATATCATGTATTGTGTAAATTTTAAATCTTGTAGTGTGTGCATGTTTTGGAAGAAAATCTTACATTCTTCTTATGTGTGTGTGCTGCAAGCAAATTTCATAATCAGTTAGAATTTTAAAACTCCTGTAGTCTGAGCCCGGCTTTAAGTGAATGTAAAGACTTGAGAAAGAAATTGGATGTTTATCATTATATTGAAACCTTTACCTTGCATTGTGTCTTAAAGTGACCGTGCCTAATTTACTAGCTGTTAAACTGAACTACAGTAGTCAACATTTGAAGTGGATCAAAAAAGTTCATCAAAGTTAAGACAAGAACGTGTTTTGGTTTTAGGTTTTAGGACAACTTTGATTGTCTTTTGAAGGTTTTGATCCACTTCAAATGCTGACTGTTATATTTTGGCTTACACTGGAAAAATTTCTTCATTATTAATGTGCATTGTACTTGGTAAATTAATTAATAGTTAAAAATTTTTTTTATTACATACATAAAACATTTACATGCACAAATAAAAAATACAAATAGTGTGTATACAAATAAAAAGAGATGTATGAAATACAGTCAATATAACTACTATAATAAATAAAATGTAGATTAACTTCATATATACGAATAAGTATAATTATGTTTAAAATGTAGATAAACTTTTGTATGAAATATGTTATATAAATAAGTTGGTGAACTGTTGCTCCTCATTGGACTGGCATGTGCCGTTTTTTACATGGAGGTGACAGATCAGCATCGACATTGTCCTGTTGAGGGAACAGACAGGTGGTAAGTATTCCACAGACATAATATGAAGGCATATTGCTTTTATCTTGAGGGGTCAACATGAAGGGTCTGTGAACTGAAAGGGGTACGAGATATGTTAATCTGAAAGTAAAATGAGAGACAACAGAGACTAACGGATGTGCCTGTGCTCCATGATATGGCCTCTTCCAAGTAAGCTGTAAAGTCCTGTTGAAGAAACAGACATGATCATGTAATGCTAGGCAAGTTTACGTTACAGACTAAATCTAAATACGCTACTTGTACTTTTTTGATCTATTTTATCGATTTTAAATAGAAAGTGGTACATCATCTGAATAAATCTGAAAATATATGAAAATTGTAGGTTGCTGTCTGTGGGAAAGAGGTAGACATAGCTGCTCCTTGTGGGAACATGGCAGGCTTGGGCGCTACCTCATTGTCCTGTTGAGGGAACAGACATTATCATCTAATACTGGACAGGTTTAATAAGTACTTCTTGGACAAAACTGAAAGACATGACATCTACCATTTTAAAAATAAATCTGAAATAAATGAAAATAAGAGATAGGTGCGACTAACCGAATTGTCTGTGCTCCATGGGCACGGCCTCCTATTCCTACTGGATTGGGAACATTGTTCCTCTTGCAAAGAGGCATGCATGGGCGCTACTTGAGGGGGAAAGATGGGTTTGGGTGCTCCATGTAGGAAAGAAGTCTGCACAAGTGCTCTCTTTGGAAAACAGACGTTCACAAGTGCTCCTTGTGGGGAACTGATGAGAAGGTGCTCTCTTATGGGTCATAGAGGGCATTGGTGCTATCTCTGAGGAACACAAGGGCACAAGTGCTCCTTGTGGGGACCCAACGGCCACGGGTTTTCTCTGAGGGGTGCTTTGTGTGCAGAAGATGTTTGAAGCTTCTGCTGATTCCATTTTATTTTCTGTTTTGGAACCAGCAGGCATGAATGTTCCTTTTGGGAACCTGGCTCCCTGTGGAAGAGTAGTTTGAGGCTTCTGCTTCCACTTTCTTTTCTGTTTTGAACCAGAAGGGATGGGTCCTCCTTGTGGGAAACTGATTCCCTGGTAAGAGGTTTGAGACTTCGACTGCCTCCACTTTGCCTTTTTTGGTGGCCTGGTAGGTACAGGTACCTTCTGGCTTCTGCTGCCTCCTCTTTCCTCCCTTTCGGGAGCCAGCAGGCATGGGTGCTCCCTGTGGGAACCGAGCTCCCTCTGCAAAAGAAGTCTGAGGGTTTTGCTGTTTCCACTTTCTTCTTTTCGGGTACCCAACAGACACAGGTGCTCCATGTGGGCTTCTGGTGCACATGGGAGCTCCCTGCAGGGCCCTTCCGTGCACCAGAGCTCCCTGTGCAGACCTGGGTGCTCCTTGTGGGTACCAGGCTCCCTGGTGCAAAAAGGATTGTTGAAGCTTTTGCTGCCTCCACTTTTCTGTCTTTGGGATCCTGTTGGGTACAGGTGCTCCCTGCATGAAAGATGCATGAGGTTTCTCCTGTCTCATTGTCATGATGGATAGGGCTCTTAGATGGTTGTAAGACAGGTGATCCACAAAATAAATGATGCCAAGGTTGTGCAAAATTGCTTGCGTTTGCAACAAACACTATCTGTATCTGTGATACCCAGTGAGAGATAAAGAGAGGGAAGAGATGAGTTGAGTAAACACAACAGAGTTTGGAAGTTGGTTGACTGTTTTTAATTTAATTTTTTTTTATATAGCTATATGGGCAAAAACACTTTTGTGTGACTGTATGCACATGTGCATGCACTCGCATATTGTTTCAATAAATTGAACCATATTTATTACAAATACATGTTCATGTACCTAATGAGTTCACCCTAAATTAGAATATTGCATATTGTGCATTTTCAGGGATACGTTTTGGTGATAGAAGAAAAAGGTTTGTTTCATTTGCATTATTTTTCAAACACCAAACTCATCAAGGCCACTTTGTTCATTTTTTAAGTTAACATAGGATTGTATGGTGAGTAGATTCACTGTTTTGGACTGCAGCCTTGAACTTAAAAACGGGTGTGCATGATCTGTCATCCTGTTATCTAATAGTAGCCTATTAAAAAAAAAAAAAAAAAAAAAAAAAATACTGCACTCAGTAAATTAACGAGTTCATTAGTCGTGTGAGTCCTCTTTCGGCCTACATCTGAATATATGTGGAAAGTGAATATTAGTTTTTCTGACAATTATTTTTATTATGCGTAAAACATTTAATGTTTTTCATGAGTAGGCAAATACATGATGTGTAAGCACAATTTAAAAGTGACATTGACATGAATATATATATATATATATATATATATATATATATATATATATATATATATATATATATATATATATGAAATTTGTTAAAACACTGGTCTCAAGCACAGTGTTTAAAACGCAAAGGACGGAGTTGACTAATTACATCAATGACAGACTGCCATCTTGTGGCAAGTATGATTATTACTTTGCCTCAAAAGGAAGTCTTAAAGGAATAACTCGCACAAAAAAAATTAATTTGTCATAATCGACCTCTTTATTCAAAGATTATATAACATGTTTCATAATCTTACTAATTAAATGTGTCCACTAACAATATGCAACAGTGTAAGCTTATATACACACATTTTTGTTTTTAAAAGTTATAAAATACTTTAATTTATATATACAGTGCCCTTCATAAGTATTGGGACTGTAAGGACAAAATTGCTCTGTTTGCTGTGCAGTCAAGAAATCTGCAAATATGATGAAAAGATGAATATGAGACAAAACTACAGAATGTCAAATTTTATTATTAGCTGTTTCAACACATACATGTTTTACCAAATAAAAAGGTCAGCACTTTTAGAGTTCATCCCACTCATTGATGTGAGCATAAGTATTGGTATAAAAGATTAAAAGCTATTATTTAGCTGCAGATCCCTTGCGCACAATCACAGCAGTGAGTCTGTGACCCATAGACATCACCAGACTCTTGGTCTCATCCTTTAAAATACTTTTCCCAGCCTTTAATGCAGCCAATTTCAGCTGTTGCATAGTTAACACTAGCTTCTCTACACAAAATATAATATTTTCACGTTTTTGAACATATTGAAACTTGGAGGTGATGCATAAAATATCCTGCTCAAAAGTGATGTTTACCTTCTTTCTTTCTTTGTGTCATATTTCATATAAGCTCTTCACTGCACTGTTGTCGTAAGCAAATACTCTAATTTTCCAAACATTTCTTTTTTTTTTTTTTTTAATTCGTATTAAATATTTTCACTTCACAGCCCCTAGTCATTCTATGCTTCTGTTGTACTGTATGCAGCAGAGAAGTGTTAAAATATTATGAATATGCTATATAAAATATTATTATTATATCGTATTTGGAATTGTGCTAAACATTTGGGTGGACTTAACTCTTCAAAATGAACTTTAACTTGCAATGCCAGAAGTCTGATTAAAGAGAAATCATAACCCCGTTTTGTGTTGTTAGACATGATGAAGTCTGAGGATTTATTTCATCACAGACATTGTGCAAACAGTCTGAATGCTATTTCCAAATATGAGTGATATTGTACAGTCTGGTTGCATCTGTAAATGTGCAATCACAGTTCAGAGCCAATCCAAACAGATCTGACCTTGGATGTCATTGCACTCTAATTGATTAGATTAGAAATATACTTTTAGATCATATTTATCTTTCTATTTATAGCTTTTCAATGCTGTAGAATCCTAGGCAAATAAAGCATGCACATTTAATGGAACATTGGTGCATATAACCTCTTTAGTATCAGATGATACCTTCTTCATGTAAGATACAGTTTTGTCACTTGAAGAGATTTTGTTTGATTTGAGAAATTAATCCCTTGTGTGTAAAATGTTGCAACTTTTCCCTTAAAAGGACTATATTTCTACCTGATTTAACCCATACATTTTTGTTGGTATAAGCTAATGTACTGAGGTTGATTCAGTGGTGTTAAATACTATTTTAGACAATTAGAGTACTTTTAAAATGAGTAATTATTACAGAAAAAAAGTGCAAAGTGCAAGCATGAATGTAATGTGAATTTTGGACACTTAACTGCATGCTATTTATAATTAAACAAAGATTAATTTACAAGTAAACTACGATTTTTGACTCACTGAAAGACTTTATATGTGTCTTTATATGTAATTTTATATTTATTTTTATTGTCTTTTAAATATGGTAAATGTGTACTTCTGAATGTACTGTCAAGCATTAAACTAAAATATGCTTTAATGCCATTTGTTCAGAAACTGGTATGTTATGTATTTAAATATATTTATAATTACACATTTGTTTTAATAAGGTGGCCATACATTCAAAATATATTACTTTAAAGGTAATTTAAAATAATAATCAAGTATTTTACTTGTGCTTTATGTCAGTCAGCACATCAAAATAAGTGCAACTCTTTAAAGCATGACACATAATTATTAACACATAATAATTTAAAATGTACTTTAAAAGTAAAACTTTTAATTAGACATTACAAGATGCACTTTTTTTAAAAAGAGTCCACTTTTTACTTAAGTGTGTTAAAAACTGTTATAAGCATACTCTTTAAGGATTTTATTTCGTAATATGTTTATATTAGTATTATATCCTAGCTTTTATTTAACTTTTTTTTTTGTGATTCTGTCATTTACATTAGTTTTTATAATTACTCATTTTTTATTCAGTTTTAGGCTTATATTATCTGCAAGTACAGTTGTTTAAAAACACTCTTTAGACGTGAAGTACACTACGAGTGCACATTTAATACAATTAAGCACTTTTTTTTTTTCCTCAAGGGATGGTCTGATGTAAATCACCATTCTGGGGTCAGTGTCCTTCAGTAAACTGCTCGGTCCCAGCATGGCAGCCAGAATGTCACACTGTGAAGAAATAAGGGGTGTTTTAGCTCAAGGGGGTGCTTTAACTGAACTCAACCACCAGCAGATCAGGCCACTATGTTGCATAACTGTCAGACACGCTATAAAAAGAGCCTCTTTCTTCAGATTTTGCACTGCATCCAGGCCCCGGCTGCCACACCATCTAATCAAGAGAAGCCCTCAGCCTGAAACCCACCTCGAGCAACCATGCAGTCTGCCGATGCCAAGCTCAGCCGAAGCTCCCTGCTGCTGGCCCTGAGGCGCTACAGCACAGCAGTGCACAATATGGAGCAGACCATCCTGCTTCCCAGCCTCCTCAGAGACGTGCCATACGACAACGATACGGACTGCGAGGCCGCCGACCACAGCATGGACCTGTATGAGTACTACCTTCTGCTGAAAACCATCAAGAACACGGTGGAGTGCAGCCTCATCCCACATGAAGACGCCAAGGCCAAGAGTCACGCCGCCCTGCACAAAGGCCTGGAGCCGCTGCTGGAGGCCGAGCCTGAGGCACTTTTCCATTTCCATCTGCGAGGCCTGTTCACAGTCATGGCAACGCTCACGAAGAAGTCCCAGAACTTGACTGAGAAATATTTGGACATCATTGGCATCAGTCGTTAAGATTCAGCACATCTTGTGGAAAAAAATCTGTGTTGGGGTGGTTTCAGTTACCTGGAAAGCTGCATGTTTACGTCCTTGTCACTATCTATGTGACATGCAATAAAACATATTACAACTAATTTTGTTTTGGAATCGTATTTAAAAGAATTTCTTCTTTAATATTTAAATAATGTTTTCCATCTATTACATTTGAATGCTTGTACTATTAGCTTGCATGCTGTGCAGTGATTGAAAGTGAACAATTATAAATCTCTTTTACTAAATTTCTACATTTGAAAATAGACAAACTGCTTCCCTCAAATATTAGCTGTTGCAGTATAAGTTATGATTTGTTTTTTATTGAACACAATTTTGTAAATTACATACACAAAATAATTGAAACGCTTTAAAGACTTTCACTTGATGCAATTGTACATAATTCGCATGTGCATGTGCTAGTGAAATCATTGAGATCGAGCCAATAATAAAAGGCAACTGTTGTAATATCGCCAAATTATTGTACATACACTAGTGCTATTTTGGTATTATCATATTCAATTTATCTTTGGTTCTTTATCCTTTATTTTATTTCAGCTTTATTTCAATTAACAAAAATATATATTTTAATAGTTTTTGTTAACGATAATAACACTGACGTACACAGGTCCCGTAATAATATTACTTACATTGCTCCTTTCACTGGAATAATTCAGTTTTTAAATATGAATTTATGTCAAACGAGAAGTAGATGAAATCTTCCAAAGTAAACCAAGAGCAACTGAATCTGTTGCAAAACTACTGGGATTGCACATTATTGCACGAGACAGGCTATCAGTACAATATCAATGCCAAAGTCTAGCTGAAATCATTTGTGACATCAAAGCACAGCCTCAAATCTCATTCTGTTCAGTGCTGTCACGATTATTTGTACGGTCACTTCAGATATTCTGATGACCTTGTTTATGCATGTCTTTGCAACATGCTTTCTGACAATATGCCAAACACACTTTAAAGAACATTAAAATGCATAATCAGTATCCTGCATACACATATGTACAAGACTGAACTTAAATTGCGAAAGGCGCAGCTCTCCAAAAATAAAAGCACTGTCATTCTAAACCGTAGGCTACATATGTTTCATGGAATACAAATTAGACATTTTGAAGTGTTTCTTGCATGTTTTTGAGGGCGGGTAATATAAAATTAATATAATTATTATCAGCGGTTCTTAATCCTGGTCCTTCCTGCTCTGATTAACATGTTCCCTACATAGTGTTCACTGCTCTCTACTCCTTGCACACGGGAAATCGGCTGAAGTTTACTTCAAAAACACAGATTAGCGCAATTTAATACCCTTTGAATGGAACACATAGGGGAGAGCGGGGCACAAAGTAACACTTTTTGACTTTCTCAAATTGTGTAAATCCACATGGGGTTCAGAGTATAATTTTTTTTATCCACAGTAATTTCACACTTGTCTAGTACAAATATGTCGCTTTGTTTCATAATTACAGTGTATACGTTTTTCTTTATTTACCCTCAAAAATTGGAAGTGAAATGTGACAACATGCCGCATGTAACATGACCATAAGACAGCCTAAAATGTTATCTGATCCTATGAATAAAAAATATCCAAGACAAGCTAAAATATCTTGTCAATAAAATAAAATAATTATTTTAAATAAAATAATGGAGTTTTTTAAGAATTAAAAATAATCAGATTTTGAGTTTGACAATGAACATATTGCAACCATGCCTGGGACGGCCCACATAAATGAGCCAAAATGCTTTACATGTCTTGAAATAATCATTTCTGAATATTAAACTTTGATTGTCAGTCTTTATTCACCTGTTTCTCATCGTCTCTCATTAAAATGTATTAAAGTAAATAGTGTGAAGTACATCCCTAATGTGACAGAATAACACAGCAGGGCACATTGTAACGCAGTGTTACAATTTACCCCATCTGTGCAACTGGAATTTAAAACCGGATAGTGTCTTCTGCTAGTTATCAAAGTATTAAAAAAAACCATCTATCTAAACCGATAAATAACAGATTGGAGATGAAAATAATAGCAGATTTGAATTTTGGTGCACTTTTTTTCTCTATAATGTTGATATGGTAACTAGTAAATACTGTAAATTTGGTTATGCTAGCATGTGTGGAAATATTTAAACCATGTGTGTTACAACTAACCCCGCGTTATTTTGTGCCCCGCGCTCCCCTACGCTTCTTTCGGACTGGAATCATGGCAGAATATTCTGTGATGTCCACTTCGCAGAGTACTTCTGGTCGAATGGAACAAACCCCTGAAGCAGTAAGAGAAACATACAAAATGTGCAGAACAGGGGTCGCGGGGACTTATTATAACTAATTCATATACGTAATTAAAATAATCTGGTAATGTAAAAACTATTTGTGCATTGGAAAAAAATAAATGAAAAAATCAGATCTTTTTTTCAGACAGTTTAATGACATTGAGGACACAACTTAATAAATCAATATAAGAGTATTTTTAACAGTAAAGTCTGTTCAACCAGATTTGCAACAATAGTCTTCACATTCCTTGTGACAACTACATCCTTTCAACGAATTGGATGAAAAGGCTCCACGATTTCAGCAAATGTCTTCGGTGCTGGTTTGAGAAAATGAAATAAAATAGTTGAAAGATTGAAAGTATAACACAGCAGGCAACAACATACACAAACATTTCAATATAAAGAAAACCTCAAGACAGAAATTAATACACTAATGCAGATGGATTTCATGTGCTGTTACCTTTCTCTGGAAATTCCTCAGGATGCAGCCGGATGTACTCACTCATGTCCCTGTCCAATGTGGCATATTTATAATTCTCAAACTTTGTGAGATGATAGCCAATGAACCATCCAACAGTTATGAACAGCGCTTGGCGGTGAACACCTGTTTGGAAAAAAGGAAAAACATCAGAATTCAAAGATATATTTGCATAGTACAATTATGCTTGCTGATTTTTATTGGCGAGTTAATTTGTTGATGTTTTTTGAAAAATGTACAGTTATGTATTACAACTGGTATGACTGCTGCATTAATTTTACATGACATTTTGACATGCCAGTTAGGTACATAGTGCTAACATGCTAATGATATGCAGGCACTAGCAATAATATTAGCTTAAGTGATAAGAAGGAATGCAATAGCAATGCCACTGCTCTCGATAATAAAATGTGACCCTGGACCACAAAACCAGTCTTAAGTGTCAATTTTTCGAAATTGAGTTTTATACATAATCTGAATGCTGAATAATTAAGTTTTCCATTGATGTATAGTTTGTTAGGATATGACAATATTTGACCGGGGTGGAAAAAAATCTAAATATTGGGAAAATCGCCTTTAAAGTTGTCCAAATTAATTCTTAGCAGTGCATATTACTAATCAAAAACGACGGTTTGATATATTTACAGTAGTACATTTTCAAAATATCTTCATGGAATATGATCTTTACTTAATATACTAACGATATTTGGCATAAAATAAAATATACCCCAGCGACGTAAGACTGGTTTTGTGGACCAGGGTCACAAATGTAGTAACCATGTAAATATCAAGAATGTGGCATTCATTCAGCACCATATCATATATATATATATATATGTTGCCACAACAGTTTGTTTGTGTAAGGGTTGCAAGTAAAGTCAACCAGCAACGTATTAATTCGTTATTACTATGCAATTAAATAACAAAGCGTTGATGTTAGAGATACAGTTGATTATAGATGCATCGGTGTAGCTGTGTTCTCACCGGCTTTGAGCGCAGGCCTGCGGTTTAAACTGTTGTGCAGCATCGCGGTCGCCCAGCCGCACAGACCGAACCACACTGAATTTCTGTTGAAGATCCCCGGAGGAGGCAAAACTTTCGCCTCGTCAGGCAGAAGCCCCATTGTGACAAATAACAGGCTCTTCTTAAGTCAGAACCCTTTTGACACTCAACTTTCCATATCACCTCCTAGAGGAAACCAAGGGCAATGTTTAGGCGGAAATGAAAACCGGTCCGGTGAGAAACACATGGCGGATTTACAAGTGTTCCGGAGAGCATCTGCTCGATCTGAATGTGAAAATCGAACCAATTCAAGCTTTTCTTATTTTCTGCAGGTCTTTTGTAGAACTATATCCTCCTCTGATTGTAATCAAACCATGCGGCAAAAATATATGGATGTTATAAATATATGTTTTCCGGCCAAATATGTATTTTAACTATATGCTAAAGCTCAGTGAAATATATATTTTTTTTAAATTGGAAATATATTTTACTTCAGCTTTCATTTAATTTCAAAAATGTATTTCAGAGGCAATAAAATACATTCCCAATCTTATAGTATAGTAGCTACAATCAGGCTAAATGCAAATGAGCAGACTAGAGATCAAAGCTAGATTTATATTGATGTAATGTAGGCTACTTATTTTATATATTGTAATGTATTTTATATTATGCATATATTACGTATTATGTAATATTTTGAAACATAAAGTGTGTTCTTTGTTGATTTCTATTCAAATGTGCTATATTTTCACACGTAGACAACAAATAAAGTTCTTCTTACAATGAACAAAATATATTGGTTGAAATATATTTATTTTATTTAACTATATTTATTATCTAGCAAATAGCCTATTTTAGCAATTTTTTTTTTTTTTGGTCATTTGTGGCTACATTTTAAAACTAAGTGCAAAGCTGAAGTAATAAGTAAATATAAAGTAAATCATAATAAAGTAAATCAGATCTAACTTTAATATCTAAAAAAAAATGATGACTTATTTACATTTTTTTTTCTTCTGCTTTTCTGTTTTGCCATTTCCACTGGTGAACCTTGAACTACAAATCCCAGAATGCATCTGCGATGTTTTCCGGACTCGGCTTCCACTGGGGAAGCAGCATGACGTCATTGTCAAAAAACCGAGGAAACTCTGCGATCATTGTGCAACACTGGAGCCGAAAATCTGCCGAGGTTGCTGTTGGCGCTGCGCGATTGCTGTTATCGTTTAGATTAAAAGCCTGAAGAAAAGACTGAATGCATTCTGAATAATAGAAGCAGTGGGGTGAATCCCCTGTCTTTGGTAAGTGTAAAGATGATTTAATGTGACCTTTAATGTGTTGAGCATCCTGCTAGCTAATGGAGAACATTGTGCCTGCTGGTTTTATTTCAGCATAAAATAACATGTGCAATTTTCACTATTTATAAATAGGGTCTAAATATAAATGAAATGTATTAGGCCACATCTATGCCTTTTGCTGTGCTCAGTGATATTGCATATCAGATTTCAGTTTTCTGCTTAGAGATACTGCATATCAGATTTGTTTTTCATCCATACCCAGTAGGAATCAATAAATTATATATTTTCTGTTCTGTTATTTAATATCCTTATTTTGTCCTGTAATGCACAAATTACAGTCATAATGTATGTAATTTAAGGAATAGTGAAGTTACATCTATTTTCAACGTTTTATTTTCAATGTTGATTTCTGGATGAAAATGAAATACAGTTTAGAAGGCTGTTATTCATTCTATGAGAGTAAAAAGTTGTGCTCATGCTGTTGCAATATGTGCAAATGAATGTCTAAACATTCCATAAATTGTGTGCTAAAAAATTAAATATAATTGTGACTCCAAGCACAAACTCATAATTTTGTAATAATTACAAAATGAATGTGAGATAAAGTACTGTTGCAGCGGTGATGAAGTTAATTTATTTAATCAAAAAAATGTGTTTGTAAAGGGGGTCTGTTTATGCTTAACTTCATAATAATGAAATTAATATATTATTATTTCATTTTTTATTTTAAAATGTTAATTACATACAAAATGAATGTGAGAGAAATGTTTGCAGGGGAGATGACATGGTTGTGTAATGTTTGAATGTTTATTCATACAGCTAATTAAGTTAACTTTTTATTGAATCAAAATGTATTTTTAAAGGGGGTCTGTTCACGCTCAACTTACAGTTCTCAGTTGTATTTATTTTACATTTCATAAGCTTGCATCCACCACAGTTCTTAATTAGCTGTTGAAAGTATGTTTGCGTGTATGCATGTGCGTTGACAGGCCTCTGGGAGTTGTTCTTTATTCCTTGTGTCTTTATTGCGGTCCTCTCAGCATCCTGCCATAGGCCTTGGCAACAGCAGCGTTTGAGCACATGCATAGCAGCTTCTCCTATAGCAACACTCCAGAAACAAACACTGCTAATGTGCGTAGTGACATACAGAGGCACTGTTGATCTAATAAATTAAAGAATGGACAGCAAAAAAAAAAAAAAAAAGGTCCCTAGAGACATCAGGCGTAGTTTATTCCCTCGTTTGTTCTCAGTAATACATCACTGGTGTCATTGAAATGTTTGTTCTGTAAGGGCTGCTGCGGCTCTTTTACTTCAAACAGTGTTTTATCAGAGGGATGTTGCTCAGCCATGTGTAGTTTGCATTGCAGTTCTTAACACCCACATATTATCCGCCTGTCTTTCTGTCTGCCTGTCTCTCTCTCACTCTCTCTCTCTTCATTCATGTTCCCCCAGCTGAGCATGAGCATGGAGGATTATGACTACTTATTCAAAATTGTGCTGATAGGAAATGCAGGAGTGGGCAAAACCTGCCTCGTCCGACGTTTCACTCAGGTGTGTGGAATTACTTATTGCATTACCTATAATGCAACAGCATGTGTCAGTGTTTTTATAGAATTTGCAGTCCCTGATAATTATGATTTCATAATAATCATTGCATTTAAACTACTTCATCTTGCATTTCTAGGGCCTCTTCCCTCCGGGACAAGGTGCCACTATTGGAGTTGATTTCATGATCAAAACTGTGGAAATAAAAGGAGTGAAGGTGAAGGTGGGTAATCCTCTTTAGTTTTTGTTTCATTTTGAGGTAACTGTGCGGAAATTTTATTGGAGTATAATAGTTATAGATAAATATAAGTATAAATAAATAAATAGTGACTCAAAGTACTTATTTTTTATTTTATGTCATTTTAGTTTTCAGTCTGTAGTTTGTATTAATTAATCAATTACAAAAAAGACTGTAGGAATTTGCTTTATAATATGCTATTATAATATTACATTCAGAAATGATTTAAAGTATTGGTAAATAAAACACAAGCATTATAAACACTTTTTAAAAAATGTGTTTTAGTTCTCCTCACTTTAACAGTATTCAGAACAGAACAGAAATGAAACAGATATGTGTAAAACAAATTATGACATTGATTATAACAACACTTGTTATAAGTGCTAAACCAAAAATAATTTATTTAAAGCGAAACTGAAACCTCCGGCACTACTGGTGTGGAAAATGCACTGTACATATAAACTTATACATATCACTTTGCAAATTTTGTGTGCTTGACGTCAGTTGCAGTATGTGTTATATATGTGACTAATCTTGGTCTTGAAATGTAGTAAGCTTCAGTTTAGGTCATTGAAACACTGACTGATTAAGCCCTTGTATTTGTGTCTGGGCATTTTTCCGCATTTCAGTGCACTTCCCGCTAATGAAATAGACAGAAAGCTGTAGTTTGTGTTGGGTTCTGCTAAAAGTACTAAGTGACTTCACTGATTATTTGATCCGCTCATTCCCACAGCTCCAGATCTGGGACACGGCCGGGCAGGAGCGGTTCCGCTCAATTACCCAGAGTTACTACCGCAGTGCCAACGCTCTCATTCTCACCTACGATATCACCTGTGAAGATTCCTTCCGGTGCCTTCCTGAGTGGCTGAGGGAGATCGAGCAGTATGCCAACAACCAAGTAGTGACAATCTTAGTAGGTGAGTATTCAAGTTTGAATTGAACCATTTTAAATTGGTATGTCTTTTAGCTGTTTTTTTTTTCTTTTTTTTTTTTTGCTACAGTATATAGAGTGATGATATAAATGTCAAAATCAATGACATATTGTCCTCTATCGGTGAAGGTCATGTTTCCTCAAGATTGTCAGATTAACTGCACCACACAGTAGACCACAGGCTTATATTAGTAACAGTTCTTCAAAAGTTTACATACACCTTGGAGAATCTGAAAAATGTTATTTTCCCAAAATAAGAGGGATCATACCAAATGCATGTTTTTGTTTATTTAGTACTGACCTGAATAAGATATTTCACATAAAAAAACGTTTTCATGTAGTCCACAAGAGAAAATAATAGTTCATTTTATAAAAATGACCCCGTTCAAAAGTTAACACACACTTGATTCTTAATACTATGTTGTTACCTGAATGATCCACAGCTGTGTTTTTGTTTAGTGATAGTTGTTCATGAGTCCCTTGTTTGCCCTGCTAAAAAAATAATAGAAGCCCAATAGAAACCATCACAGAAATTCCAATGGTTTCCATTAAAATACCATTATAAACCATTAGCTTTTTCCAGTAAAACCATTACAAAATTCCTTTTTGTAGTGTGTTTTGGGCATTTTTCCAATAGGATTTAACATCCCACCAATAGAATCCATCACATACCAGTAGACACCATTATAGTTTCCATTAAAACCAATACAATTCCCATTATAACCATTAAAACCATTACATGTTCTATTGTGTTTTGGGCAGGGTTCTAGTGTTTTTTTTTCAGCAGGGTGTCCTGAGCAGTTAAACTTCCTGCTGTTCTTCAGAAAAATCCTTCAGGTCCCACAAAGTCTTTGGTTTTCCAGCATTTTTGTATATTTGAACCCTTTCCAACAATGACTGTATGATTTTGAAATCCATCTTTTCACACTGAGGACAACTGAGGGACTCATATGCAACTATTACACAAGGTTCAAGGTTAGTGTTTCCTTCTGGAGCGTCAGTTAGCATTTGAACTTCAAACGCTCACTGATGCTCCAGAAGGAAAATCAATGCATTAAGAGCCAGAGGGTGAAAATTTTTGAATTCGAAGATCAGGGTAAATTTAACTTTTGCCTTCTGGAAAACATGTAAGTGTCTTCAGTAATGTCTGAAGGGCAGTACTAAATGAAAACTAATATGATATTTAGGCAAAATAAGAATCATCTTCATTCTGTTCGAAAGTTTTCACCCCCCAAAATAATAAATTATAAACTATTATTTTCTCTTGTGGACTATGTAAACATCTTTTATGTGAAATATCTTATTCAGGTCAGTATCTATCTATCTATCCATCCATCCATCCAACCATTTATTAGTCACAATGTGCTCTGTTAACCAATGCAGGAAATTGTCTATCAACATTAGTTTAATATGTTTTTAGATCTATTTGTCACTGAACAAACTGACTGGCTTACGTTCGACTATCTACCTGTCACCAGATACTTAATGTCCTTGTAACCAGAGCATTTGAGCCCTGTGCACTGCTGTTATTGTTTGCAGGGAATAAGATAGACCTGGCTGATAAGCGAGAAGTCCATCGGCAGCGAGCAGAGGAGTTTGCAGAGGCGCAGAGCATGCTTTATCTGGAGACCTCTGCCAAAGAATCGGACAACGTGGAGAAGCTCTTTCTGGATCTGGCCTGCGAACTGATCCGCGAGGCCAAGCAAAACACGTTGGACAACAACGACTCCACTCCTATGCCTGGAGAAGGAAAAAACATCAATTACTTGAGTTGCTGCAGCATGAACTAGTAGACTTGGCCACTCTGTCTGGCTGAGGGGGGCAACATGGATTGCATACAAAGTGGTTGTATTGTTGGTAACCACTACATAGTTGCAGTGGTTACTGTTTTCCACTGTTGTTGAAGTCTAGTTCTTTTACCCTTCTTAAATCCCTGGGTATTTTAAAACATTTGGGAAAAACACGATATCAAGATGATGCTGCTTTTAAAGGTGGGTCCGAAGTTCCTAGATGCTTTTGGCCAGAAAAAAGGGCCTTGTTATACAAAAATACATGCTGATAGGTCAGACAATGAGATTTTCTACACTTCTGTACAATGCGACAGATGGGATTTCCCTGCTGACTTGAGAGCCAATGTATTTGTCATATTAGAGATTTCAAAAAAAAAAAAAAAAAATGAGAATGCAGGTCTTCATCAGCTATCTCATTCACTTGAAGGACTAGTTCACCCAAAAATAAGCATTCTGTCATCATTTATTACCCTCATGTTGTTCCAAACCCATATGACTGACTTTTTCTGTGGAACACAAAATAAGATGTTTTGAAGAATGTTGATGAAGCTCTTTTCCAACCGAAAGTATACAGCGACCAAAGCAGTCCATATGACTGTGCATTATATTCCAAGTCTTCTGAAGCCATATGATGCTTACGGGTTTGGAATGACATGAGGGTGAGTAAATAATGACAGAGTTTTTATTTCAGGATGAACTGCTCCTTTAAGACCCATTGCCACAAAATTGGTGTGTTGGTGTGCACATTTATTATTCGCACAAAATGCACTTCTTGATGATTGCTTGCGAGATTGTTTGAGGTTGCTTATGCATGCGTTTTTTTTTTTTTCATTTTTAACAAAGAAGTCAATAATGCAAACAGACAGCCAGCTCCCTTAAATAATCTGTGACAGGAAGATGTGAAGTAAAACTACCATTTTAAATTCTCATTTATCAGGTAGTCAGTTTATAAGAATATAAACTCCCCTTACTGCTTGCATGGAAATTTGGCTGTTAATAATCAATGAAGGCCATGTCATTTTGAGAAGTCATAGCAAAAATCCAATGTGCCTCTGCCGTTTGCATCCTGTCGTCATACATTACATAGCACTGGGGAATCTCATGGAGGGCATGTTTGGGTCATACTTAACCCAAAAATATCACTTTAACCGGGTCGATATATTAGTTTGGATGTTTTAATTTAGTTTATTTCAAGGATCGTTCTGATTAGATTCTCAGTACTGTAAAATAGTAATGGGAATAATACTGCCAGGACAAAGTTATACTTTTTATGATTTTTATCATTTTCACTGTACAACATATACTCCATATATTTACAGTAATAACATTACAGTAATAAGTAATTACAGTAATGTTTTAATTACAGTAATAAGAACATGAACATAAGAAAATGTCCTTAATTAAGTAACTGCAAAAAATGTCATTGTTCATAAAATAAGTTTGTTTGTTTTTTTAGATTTTGAGGTGAAATGCACTACCACACTACCATTCAAAAGTTTATGGTCAGTATGATTTTCTTTTAAACAAATAATTTTATTCAGCAAGGATGCATTAAATTAATGACAAATTAATTAATGACAGACATTTATTATGTTATAAATGAAAATTTCAATTTCAAATAAATGCTGTTATTATGAACCTTTTTTTTTATTTTTTATTTTTTTTATAAAAGAATCTAAAAAAAAGTATCCACAAAAATATTAAGCAGCACGACTGTTTTCATTAACAATAATTAGAAGTATTTCTTGAGCACCAAATCAGCAACTTAAAATTGTGTCTGAAGGATAATGTGACTCTGAAGAATGGAATAATGATAGTAATAACATATATTGTAATAATATTTCACAATATCAATGTTTTTACTGTAATTTGATCAAATACATTTAATCTAGGGAGAGATTTCTTTTTTGAATGGTAGTGTGTTCTTGGCAGGTTTCATGAGATCATGCGGTCTAGATTTTTCAGATCACAAAAGTTTTTAGTGGCTAAACTGTAGATATTGTCCTTTAATGTCTTTGCACATTATATGTTAAAAAGTAAATATAACGCACTAAAACGCTTACTTCATTCCATATTGGTAGTTTTTTTTTTTTTTTTTATCCCCAAGGATTACTCTGATACCAGTTTGGAGATATTCTGTCTACATTTTTACGTATTACCAGAACTGAAATATACCAGGATGCTTTGCTGTTAATTTAGTCCAGCTTTGGTATTGTAATAACCGTAGAGATGTTTAAAGCTTTTGGCACTTGAGAGGCCGAGAGAACAGTGTGTGTGTGTGTGTGTGTGTGTGTGTGTGTAGTTTATGTGTGAATGAGATGTATTTCATAGATGTTTCAGTGAGTTCTTGCACAAATGGTCTTTGTGTTCCAATGCATCATATTGAGGAATAGATGATGGAGTTGTTTAACGGTGTGATACAGTGTGATTCTGGTTTCGGTTGGCCTTTGTCTGTTCTGGAACAGTGTTGTGCATTTTAATGACTTTTAAACAGTTGGAACTTGTACCTCCAACCTTGGCTGTGCTGTAAGGTTGTTTGCACCTGTATCATTACAATGGAACTGTGAATCTCCTCTTTTATAGACTTTCAGTATTTTACTTGCTGCTACAGATCTTTTTTTTTTTTTTTTTTAAACAAAATTGATGATTAGATGCCGTGTGCTTGATTCAGTGATTTTGTTTGGACTTGTTTTTTTTTTTGTTTTTTTTTCAACAAAAGGTATTCACTAAAACACTAAACATTGCTTAACTTGAGGACCAATTGTTTCAGCTTTTTTGGTTGTCCATGCCAATTACTTTGCAGTATAATGCATTTTCCTCATATTTACACATAGCTGCTTATATGATATTAAGCTTTTCTATTAACATTTTATTTTAAAGTGATAACCTTTTCTAGTTTTGTATAAACTGTTTTCTTTCTATGTTACATGATGTGCCATGCACAGTATTTTCTCTGTCAGGTATTTTTTGTCTAGCATTCTTTTACAGATATATGCCATATTGTAATGTGTTGCATTGTGTACCAATAAGACTCTAGAATTATTTCTTTTCTATGTTAAATGCCCTAATTTCCAGTATAGTATATGTATTACTAAGTGCTTACTTTTTCTGTATGGACAATGTTATTATGACCATTATGTGAAGTACAATATTCATCAAGGAGTAACAGTCTTTTGTCTAGTGAAGATGAAATGCCATTATTTGAACCCACAAGACCTGTATCCAAAGTAGATAACTGTACATTTATTGTTTTAGTGTGTGCTTTCAATATATAAGTTGTGATGCATTATGTGTAATACATTTATCATAAAGAGACAAACCCCATGACTGCAGCAATTCAAAGCTGTTTTCTTTGAGCAGTTATCTTGGTGGAACTTATGTTTTAATTCTCAGCTCATAGACTGCAAGTTAATACTTTTCTCCAAATAAACATGGTTATATAACACAAACTATATTGTAGGAAATATAAATAAATTATTTAATAAATCAAAGAAAGCTTCTTAAATAAATACAATGAAGGTAAATTATAACAAAATAATACAAATACAACTTTATTGCTCTAATAGACACTATCACAGATTCTCTTACAAGTAAATTATTGTACATGTGTTGTTTTGAAATATTGATACATTATGTGTAGTATGTGTGTGTGTGTATATATATACACACACTACACATAATGTATCAAAATCTTAAACATATAGATAGACAAATATGTTAATAAATAAATTATAGGATACCATATATATTTATTGAGACTTTACTACACATGAATGGAAATAAGGAATAACAAGAAACTACAATACCCATGAGGCATCGCGGTGATCACGTTTTTACAATACGGAAGCACGTTGTGTCGTTATATGAAGTTAACAAAACATACCATTTATCGACAGAGAGGAGATATAATCCGTATTGAGTGAGCACAGAGACAGATAGACACTTTTAATAATTATTCGCACATGACGAACAGATTTATCAAGTTTACTGCATGATCATTTTCTGAGATTTGAGAAATTAAATTTTAAAAGCTACGGTATTGTATATATATTAGGGCTTTACATTGCATCTCTTTTGTTTTTAATGTAGTTGTCAAATTTTTGCGTCATGGAGCAACTACGAGTCATTTGACATCCTTCCTCGTTCCTCGTATGCAAATGATCCATCGCTTGATATTTTCAGATGCAGTGTGACGGCCGGGATTCACTCATTCAGCCATGAGACTGATCAACACTGCTCTGCTCTTCCTCCTCCTCATCCTCCTCATCCTCGGCTGTAATGCACTGGGGCTCAAACCACAGCTCTTAGGCAGACACACAGTCCAAACCAACTCTCAGCACACATCTGTCTCATACAAAACTTTTTATTTTGATCAACAGGTAAGTGTCTTACTTCATTGCTTCTCTTTCCTGGCTGTTTGTTCTTGGCCATAAGAAATCCATGTCAAGATATCAGTTTGTTTAAATTGTTTGGAGATCACTTGATACTGTTTTTCAAAGAATATACTTATTATTATTATTTTTTTAATTTAATTTTCTGATAACCAATATGCATTTATCTCATTTCAGCTTTAACACAGTAAAAAACTTATTAAATTATTAAAACAAACAGACTAAAATAATACAATTTAGACTGCAACAATAAAACATAATATTCCTTTTTGGATGTTATTTTGCAAATTTATATAAAATAAAAAACGATATGCATAAAATGGTATAAACGACAAGAATAATTATAGCAGTAATTTGTTTTGTTCTTGTTATCATTGTCATTATTATTGTTTAAACCATTTTAATTACACAAAGTTGCTTGTGATTTATTCTAAATGGCTGCAAAATTAATTGTGTGGCTTAAAACAGTAGCGCTTAAATGCTACATGTTTCTCACCTGAAAACGAATGACTGTAAAAAGTATGTTTTCAGGTAATATTTACTTAATAGTAAATACGACCCACCAAATAGCGCAATTTATCAGTGCATTCAGTAACCAATAATGTACGAAAGAGTAAATATCTGAGAAACAGTGGTTAGACTTATACATCCTTCTCTAACCTCGATATTGTAATCAGAAATTTATGTGACAGCAACTTGTTTGTTGTTAACATGTCAGCTGTTGTGATAGATCACAGTTGCAAAGCATTGTCATTCCAAACAACTTGTGTCAATCAGAAAGTCTTGTGATAGATCACATTGCCAGGCCTTATTTTGCAACCCGCAGCAGTTTTATCTGGTTGTGGCTGCTCATTAACTTACAACTGGGCTTCCGTTACGGATTTCCTTTATTTAATGTGTCCATAATCTGTGCCGTTCTGCTCTGTATTGTGTCTGCAGGAAATTTCCTTTTCCTTGTGGCCCCCAAAGAATAATAGCAGATCCTTTTGCCCCTCTGGGCTTGGGCCCGTGTGCAGATGCATAGCATTTGATGCTGGCAGTCTGCCCGTTTTTCACTTTATTGAACTGAAAGTGAGATCTTGAAAGTCCCTTGATTTTGGTTTTGTGTGTGTGTGTGTGTGTGTGTCAGGTTTAACATGCTTTGACTAAAATACACTGTAGCTAATTTCTTTCTTTAATATATAATTATTTAAATCGTGATATGATACTGCCAGTTGTTTAATAATTTAAGTCTCAGAAACATTTATTCTCATTCTTAGCCTGAAAAGTGGCTTAGAAATGAATCTTTTGCTCGCTATCTGTGGGAAAAGCTGACACAGGAAAAGCCCAGCGTCTAGTTTTAGACAAAAACAATCCTGTTAGGCTGTACTCTGAGCCTAATTACGTCTTGACCTGGAGACGCCAGAGTGAAGGCAATTGTTTCTCGGTGTCTGTTCAACTCATCCTCTGAGCCGTCAGGAAGATTAGGGCCATTTCCTGGCTTTCTTGCTCCTCATTGTCTTGGTTTTGTCCTTGTCAGCACTTAGTACGCCTTAAACGGTAGCCTTCAGTCGTAGCAGCACAGACGAGGCTGTTAAAATGAGGATTTACAAAGTAGAAACGCTACAGGAAATGGAATATGGGTCTAGGATTTTACATTCCCTCTGCGCTTCATTTCACATTCCCGCTCGAGCTGAGCTGTAGTCTGTCGTTTTTTAATTCTCTTTGTTGAGCAGTTGAACAGTTGTCGAGGGGATATCCTTTCAGCATCTGTTGCTGGCTGTGGATGGAGAAATGGAGAGTGCTGTTTGACAAGCAACCAAGAGCAAAGCTGTTTTCAAATTCATTAGACGGAACAAAAAGCACTAATGTGAAACAAAACATAGGGTGTGATGTTGGCAAAAAATGAAATCTCATATATTTTTTTGGATTTCTTGAGTATTGATACACTACCGGTCTAAAGTTGCAAGTAATTGCATTTTAAAATAGTAATTACATTTTGAAGATGTTTTTGAAAGAAGTCTCTTGTGCTCAGACAGACTGCATATATTTGATAAAAATACAGTAATATTATGAAATATTGTTACACTTTAAAGTAGCACAGGTATATTTGTTGCAATAACTAACACTACATTGTAAACATTGTCATTGTCTAATTATCGATTTTTGTTTTATGCCCAAAAACGTTAGGTTATTAAGTAAAGATCATGTTCCACATTTCCTACCATAAAAATATCAAATTAATATGCATTGCTAAGAACTTCATTTGGACAACTTTAAAGGCATTTTTCTCAATATATTTTTTTTTTGCACCCTCAGATTCCAGATTTTCAAAGAGTTGCATCTCAGCCAAATATTGTCCTGTCCTAACAAACTATATATCAATGAAAAGCTTATTTATTCAACCAAATCTGGTTTTGGTTTTGTGGTCTATGGTCGCATATATTAGATGGGGCTATTCAATATTTAGAATGCAGTCATATAGTTAGAACTGCATTCTAGGCTATATAACACAGTGAAAACATGCAGAGTGTGTGTTTTTTAAAAATAAGTATTTTTATAAGTAACACGATGCTCAATAATGTCAGCTTGCACATCGATAAAACAAAAATTCTGTAATGATCATAGACAATACATACCCTAAAACTAGATTTTTACTTTTATGATGAAAACATAGTAGCCTATGTGCTTCTTTCTTGCACAAAACTCGCTACCATGATGCTATATGTGGTTGCTAAGGCCTTCTATGTGCTTTTTAGGGTGTTGTTATGTGGCTTCTAGGGTACTCTAAATGGTTGCTAGGCAGTTGCTTACTTGGAGAGGTTTTGTACCCTGTAGAACAAAGATATCTGGAAAAAAGATAAGTTCAGCCTTCAGCAAATGTTATGTATGTAGTACAACACTATATAAATGTACCGTGTAAAACATGTACTTTAAAAAAAATAATAATAATAATTTTTCACTGAAAAAAAAAAGAAAATTCTGTCGTAATTTATTCATATTTTCTGTGGAATTCAAAAGATGATGTTTGGAAGAATGTCCATGCTGCTCTTTTCCCTACAGTGAAAGTAAATGACATAAACTTGAAATAAAGTGCATCATTCATATAAATTACTTTTTTTTTAAGCCTGACAATCTCTGGTCACCATCTACATTTGTTGTAATAGTGGAGTGGAACAGTGTGAAAGTTCTTTAAAACTTCACAGTTTGTGTTCCCCAGAGGAAAAGTCAAACATATGAAAATTCATCCACTGATTTGTTGTTCCAACCCTGTGGATATTTTTGTGTTGGGGTTTTAAAAGTTGTTTTTATAGCTGGAAAATGTTCACAGCTTTCCTGTAGATCAGGTTCTTCTTAAAAGAGCTTATGAAAAAGATTTTAGCCATAATAAAGCAAGTAAGTAAAAAAAAAAAAAAAAAAGCTATGTGACACACTTCCACATTTTCACATGGAAACAGGTAGTAGATTGATGACTCATGTTGTACATTTGCTTTGAAAGTCTGTATCCACCAGGAGAGGGCACTGCATTTCTGAACCAGTGTCCATAATGTGACTCATCTAACCTCTGCAGCCAAACTCCTAAAGTTATAGGAGTACATTCAGTTCTCAAATCCGCCATAGTTCTTTTAAATATTATTAAATAGAATATTTCACTTTATGTGTAATTCACAACAGAATAAGGATGTTATATAAAAAATAAGTTATACTACTGTTCAAAAGTTCATTAAGATTTCTTTTTTTTTTTTTGAAAATTCATACTTTTATTGAGCAAGGATGCATTAAATTAATCTATAGTGAGTGACCCAAAACACATTTATAATGTTACTAAAGACATCTAATTCAAATATGTGCTGTTCTTTTCTTTCTATTCATCAGAAAATCCTGAAATAATGGCTGCTGAAAATTCGGTTTTGTATATATTATTTTAAAATTAAATGTGAAATATGTGAAAATCCTGATATTTATAATCATTTTATCCTAATATTTAAAAATAAAATACATGTACATTTATAGTAAACTATTAAAAAATATATATGAATCATTTATGTATTATTATTATTATTATTATATTAATTTTATTATTATTATTTTAAGTATTATCTATTTTATCAAGAAAATGCATGTGCTTTTATGATTAAAATATTGTAAATATATATATTTTTTTAAGTGGAAATGAATAGGCTTATAAATCATGTATAAAGGCCATTTTCTAGAGCTCGAGGCTTGAGTTGTTACAGCTTACACAGAAAATAACTCACTAAAGCATGTGAATATAGCTGACACTCATTTGACCTGCAGCCAGGCTCTGACTGCTGTTGAATGAATGTAACTGTGAGCGCTCTGAGTCCTTTTGCTGTCACTGGCTCATAAAATTTCTGCCTCTTTTGTTGCCAACGGGAGGAGAAAGAGGGTATTTACAAAAAAAAAAAAAAACACTAGAGAGAACATTCTTTATTAAGTGTTGGGTGGGATTCAGAAGAGTGAGAACTGTTAAGAACTGCAGCGTTGCAGCTCTGGGAACAAATTTTAACATTCTTTTTACTTCTTCCCTCAAACTTGGAGAATTTATGGAAATGTAGAAGACAGTGAACGGCCCCTGGACCGGGTGAATGGATATTACAATTCTGCTCAAACCGGAACTAATGTGGCATCCCTGACGCTGGCGCTAGATTTTAATACAAATTGAGGCTAATTATCCCTCCATCCTGCTCTGAGGTTTTACGCTCAACAATACGAGATGGCTGAAGGCCAGAAGATTGAGGAGAACACCCAGAAATAAAGACAGTCTAGTACCATTACTGTACAACAGGGATGTAAAAACATTGTAACTGTTTATGGTTAAAACAGCAGCAGAACAACATTAAGAAAGGAATAGTTTCTCCCAAAAATTACATTTTGCAGAAAATTTATTTACTTTCATGTAGATGTTATACCTAATATGTATATGAGTTTGTTTCTTCATCGGAACAGGTTAAGTCACTTGCACACCAATGGATCCTCTGCAGTGAATGGGTGCCATTCTCATTCTGATAAAAACATCACAATAAAAGTAATCCACACAACTCCAGTGCTTCAATTAATTTCTTGTGAAATGAAAATGTGTGTGTTTGTAATAAACAAATCCATCAAATCCAACTTCAAGCTGTTGCTTCTGGCTAAAATATGAGTCCTCTATCCATATCTCCAGTGAAAGTCATTTTGTCTGAATCAGGAGAAATATGCACAGATCTAGCTTACAAGTTTACAAGTGAAAACAATCCAAATCAGTTCTAAACAAATGTGTGGGTGGATTTTGATGTGAGAGGATGTGAGAGTTGGCTCAACTTAATTGTTTTTTGTATTTATTTATTTATTTTTTACAGTGCATTCATTGCAGAGGATTCATTAGTGGCAAGTGTACTGTACATAATGCTAAATTTCTCCAAATGACACCATATGACATTAAATTAAATTAATTTTAATGAAAATAAAAATACTAATGACACCTAATGAAATGTATGTGTGCTTAGAAATATTTCAAATGTATTTTAATTTTCTTTTTCTTTTTTTTTTTAATAAAAGCAGTTATTTTTGTGTCTTAATCAGACTTCTTTTAATACAGATTGACCATTTTGGCTTTTTGGAGAATGGCACATTCAAACAGAGGTATCTTCTCAATGACCAGCACTGGCACAAGGAAGGAGGCCCAGTCCTGTTTTACACGGGCAATGAAGGAGACATCACATGGTTCTGCAACAACACTGTAAATATGCATTTAAAAAATATATATAGATACATATATCTTAATGAAACAGTGGTTGCGGAAGTAAAAATCACATTCATTTTCTCCACAAAATAAATTATACATATATATATATATATTGTTGCACTCTATTCTGTTTGGTTCTGCAGAAATTATGAGCTTCACATTTAACAGTTGATAATAATAATAAACACAGTGTCCATAGATAATCAGTATCAGTATTATTCACGTTATATTTATAGCATTATGAAAAATACTGAAATACCATCCAGAGGAAGAATAAAGATTTAGTTACTATGCTGTTAACCCTTAGTCAAAATGGAAGCTCGATATCTCAACCTCTTCTTTTCCCTAGGGTTTCATGTGGGATGTAGCAGAAGAGCTGGGAGCCTTGCTGGTTTTTGCTGAGCATCGCTACTATGGAGAGTCCATGCCGTTCGGCGAAGAGTCTTACAGCGTGAGTCCATACTGCTGCTCATGTCGAGCAGTAAGGGTCATTTAGCTAACACTGTCCTTGACCTTCTGGGCCTGTCTTTCCTTTTCTACAGAATGCAAAGTATCTGAACTACCTGACCTCAGAACAGGCTTTAGCTGACTTTGCAGTGCTCATCAAAGCTCTGAAAAAAACCCTGCCTGGAGCTCAGAAGAGTTCAGTCATTGCCATTGGCGGCTCCTATGGCGGGATGCTGGCGGCCTGGCTGAGGATGAAGTATCCCAGTGCAGTTGTAGGGTGAGTGTTTGTTCATGTGTACCAGTATATGAACAGCAAATATGAATTAAAATACTTTATGCTTAAAATTTATACTTATTACTAATTATTACAAATTTAAATAACTGTTTTTATTTTAACATATTTTAAAATGCACTTTATTCCTGTTATGGCAGATCTAAATTTTCAGCAGCCTTAACTCCAATCTACAGTGTCACATGTTCCTTCAGAAATCATTCTAATATGCTTATTTGTTGCTCAACATTTCTTATCATTATCAATGTTGAAAACAGTTGTGCTGCTCAATGTTTTTTATTTATTTTTTTGTGGAAAATCTAATACTTTTTTCTTTTGAACTTAGATTTTTTTTTTTATTAGTCAAAGTTCAAAAGAACAGCACTAATTTCAAGTAGAAATAATTTTTTATCATTTTGTAATTTGAACTCGTTCTCACTGACCTCAAAATTTTGAAACCCAGACATATGTATGTGTACATACATATACATATATACATATGCCACAGGTATATGAAATCAATCACCAAGATACAGTTTGTATTTACAAACATTTGTGAAAAAAAGTTGCATTAAGTGGTATTATTGTAAAGTGAAATCATTTAGAAACAGCAGCAACTTAGCCATGAAGCTGAAGACCCAGACCGAGGTCACCGAGCGCTGAGGTTCATGTCGCATCTTTAAATTTAAAGACGTGGCAGTTCTCGTCCCATGTGCAACCCTCTTCATACATTTTCTTTTTTAATGTTAGAGGCTTCTATTTGAGAGACAGAATCTCCAAATCATAATTCGCAAAACTGGCTAGTGAGTAGAATTTTTTTACCTGCCACGGTTGATTTTCACTCGCGTTTGGCAGGTTGGCGTGTATTAGTCTCAAGATGATATTGCAAACATTTAATAAGTGCTTAAAGGTCACAGCTAGTGTAGTTTATATCTAAATGTGAAATATTATTCTATTAAAAATGCATTAGTACAGCATACATATGCATACTTAATGGAGTATGATTCCTAGAAACTGAATAATATCTTATGTTTAGAGTGCCATGGGATTCTGGAATAGTAAAATGCATAACAGTAATGTGTAACCATGTGTTTAATTAAGGAAGGTGATGTAATGCAGCAGAGAAGTTCATGATTATGGGTTGATTTTTCTACTGTGAAATGGAATGATCAGTGAGTGTGACCTTCCCGTGTTTTCAGTGCTCTTGCTGCGTCCGCTCCCATCTGGCAGTTCATTGTGCCATGTGGAGAGTTTTACAAAGTGGTCACCAATGACTTCACCATTAGTGGCACCAACTGTAGCAGCAACATCAGGAGGTCATGGGCGGCTATTGACAGGGTCTCAGCAACAGGTTGGTGAATGTGATTGCTATGCTGCTTTGTCCCTTGTTAAAAATATTTTTTTGTAATCATGTCATGTGTAGATAATATTGTTGACAATGTTTGGAAGATGCGGTACTGATTACAAAAGGTACAATTAAAATGAGAATCAATAGTATAATCTTTTATTTCATATTTAGGAAACTTAATATGATTACCTAGTGTTATCTAGTCTTTTTTTTCTGAATTGAAAGAGAAAAAAGGGAAATATTTCTTAAACTAAATAGGTAAGCCTAATCGGTCTGTAATTTAAAAAAATAAATAAACAATACAAAAAATCTCTGTAATCTAATTATGTGTATATAAATTCAAAGGAATTGATTTTTGTTTTGCTGATTTTGATCAGTTTATTATGTAGTCCAGATTATCTGTACTCCTTTACTAGCCAACACTGATTGTTGAAGGATTTTGTGACTCTCCATGGTTTTGTAGCAACTCTCTTTTTGAAGCTTAGGGGTTTTCTTGGACTCATTTGATCAGCTTTCCTTTTATAGGTGAGGGTCTGCAGTGGCTGTCTCAGGAGTTTGGACTGTGTAATCCTTTAAAGACTCAAGACGATGTGTATGGCTTCAAGGCTTGGCTGCAGGAAACCTGGGTGAACTTGGCCATGGTGGATTATCCATATGAAGCTAACTTCCTCCAACCACTTCCAGCCTGGCCTGTTAAGGTACGATAAGTTCACTTCCAAGCTTTCCCTTACAGAACATACTGTGGCACACACCTTCTGATAAAGTTCATACCTTGAAAGCACTGATGGAAATGTCTGCCAGGTGCATAAATGTACAAATGTAATTTAAAATATATCATGTTGAAGAATTATTACCAAATTCATATATCATGGTACAGTGTTTACATGATACTTGAATTATTTATGTATTTATTTCAGAACACTAGAACTGACCTTTTCCTATAATTTTTACATAAATGGCATGGTTTTTCTGTAAATTGTGACAATGAAGTGGTAAAAATGAAGAAAAAAAGTATTACATGGTCTAGAATGAAGTATGACACACTTGACAAGCATAATGAATGAGTAAAACACAACAAAAGTCATTAACAATAAAATTCTACTTTAGCAGCTGGATTTCACAGCTAGTCGGTATGAATCATTCTCGCTGAATGATTTTCTCATTAATGCTGACTCACCTCTGATAATAAGTCAGTCGTTGTACCCATTTACATCAGTATGCAAATAGCTTCATTCATATTCATATAGCTTCTGTTTTCTTTCACCCTCAGAATTGAGCTTTTGTTCAGGTTTTTGTTCGGTTTTGGTTAGAGGGTGGCGTGGACAGAAAACATGTTTATTGTCAGGACTCCTGAGGCATCCGTATTTTCATTCATTGAATCTATCTGACAAAGCAAAGGAAAATGAATATGAAGAGCCCTAGTGTGCATGACAAGAAAGTAATATAAGCTCTGATCCTAAAGCTAGTGAGCTGCTGACCTAGAGAACATTTTAAAATGAATCTGTATTGCCATGTGCAAAACATTTTACATGAAAGATGATAGTAAACGAGCAAAAAAAATAAAAATCATTGAATCATGAAGAGTCAGCATTACATACAAGATGAAGCCAGGCTGAACACTGGTTTGCTAAAGCAATGCCTAAATAGCTATTTGTTGATTGATTAAAATTATCCAATCAAGGCAATTCAGCAGGTTTTGAAACGGAGATAGAGTTGGCGTTGTGAAATTTGAATCACAAAAGCTTTATTTTTGATGAAATGGTTTAATCATTTTGTTATTTTATTTAGAAGCTTTTAGGTACATTTACCCTCTTTGTTTTTTTGTTTTTTTTTTGTTGGTAACTGTAGCTTATTTCGAGCACATATGAAGACTTTGCAGACATTGCAAAAGCTCAGATGGTTCACTCTTGAGTAGTTTTCTTCCCCCCCCTCAAATCTGGTAATGTATGCAACCCCTATGGGTGGCTAAAGCAGTTTAGGCAGCGGGTGCAAAGAGGAGGCTTTTTAATGACAAAGCTAATGTGATTATGTGAGTGACTGAGAGAAGGGGGTATTGAAGGCTTAGGAGTGGGAAATCTGTTGCTGGAGATGAATGTATAAGCCTAATCCCATCTGAAAAGTAGAGAGAAGGTGCTTTGGACAGCCTCTGCTGGTTTTGTCATGGTATAAATCTTTGCTCGGACATGCGTGTAGCTTATCTCACGCACAGACCACCATCTCAGAAGAAAAGGTTAGCAACAAGCTTCTCAAACCCACTCAAAGTCAGACATGACAAATATCATCCCATTATGGGTTATGTGTGTTGCGATGTTAAAATAAATTCTACTATCCCAGTTTAACGCGTAACGATAACTATGAGTAAAATTGTGGTGACTTTTATCGTTATTATTTTGAAGACATATCAGTAGAAATTGGTGGGAGATTCACATAAATACCTCACACTAAAATCACACACTTACTTTCTCCTGAATAAGCATTAAGAAACTCAATAATGCTGGCTGCATCACAACGCAAACTTGTTACTTTGTGGACTGATTTCATATGCTCTAAAACGTGTTTTGTTTTTCTATGCAAATTGTCTTTAAGTTCACTAAGCGTCCATATTGTTGAAAATTTCGCAAAGGATTCATGTTGTTCAAAGGATTTTTTTCGTTTACCAATAAAAATCTTATTACACACTATTGAGAACGGCCTGCAGTGACTGAAATTTCGGAAATAAATTGCTAATGTGTTCGCACCTCAAGTCAACACTATGGCGCTTATTGTTAGTTTGAGTTTTCTGACAAGCAAACATTGGCTGAACCAAAGGTATGCTAGAAGTGCAGAGTTTCAAACTTCATCTTGGCAAAAACAGCTTCAGCAAGCAACATCTCTATGACCAGAATTTTTGATAACACTTTAGTATAGGGACCAATTCTTGCTATTCACTTGTTGCTTATTAGCATGTCTATTATTAACACATTGGCTGTGTATTAGTACTTATAAAGCACATATTGTGCATGACCATATTCTACATCCCTAATCCTACCCAATACCTAAACTTAACTACTACCTTACTAATTATTAATAAACGACAATTTAGAAGTTTATTGAGGCAAAAGTCGTAGTTAATGGTTTGTTAATAGTGAGAATTGGACCATAAAATAAAATAAAACCGATTTTATTTCTTTTTACGTGCAAGTATGGAAATGCAGACGTGAGCAATTAGCGAACAGTACTTAATTTGGTGAGTTACCTTAGAATGTTTAAGCCAACAAGCTAGCTTAATTATATAATTTAGCAAATCTAAAAATGATTTACCATCTCAGTAGTTGAGACAGTTTGCTTTGAAGTCCCAATGAAACGAAAGTAGCGACAAATATTGTATTTTGTAGTGTGACAAAAAAGATGAAAAATTGTTGGTCGGTGACTTGGTTCTATCCATTGTTTGATTGGATTTTGAGGTGTTGATTTTTTTCAGTCGATTGTGAAGGGACAGGTTTAAACCAGAAATTTTTCATTCCATGCCAACATTAATTCTCTCTATAGTGCCCCTTGTGGTAGTACTGACATTGCAACAAATATTTGCATTACTGCAATCCAATCCAATCCAATTTATGTGGAGCCATTTTCCATAGATAACTGCATAGCTTGATATGTTTGTCAAGGTTTCTTTCTTTGTCTTTGAAACATTCTTACTTTGTTCCAGCTTGACTGTGATAAATTCTACTCCAGCAGAATTCCATTCCACTCAATTTCACATGCAAATCAGATGATTCTACAAAAAAATCTGCATGGGGGATTTCACAGAAATATTGTTTTGAAAGAACTGGGACATATGGAACATCTTCATACAGACACAGCTTTGCTCGTTTGCAGATCCAAATTGTAATTTGTTCCTTTGTTATGCAATAAAGCAGAACCGTTGTCATCTCTCTGAACACAAAGCCAGCTGTTTTCTCTGTGATTTACATGTGTTTTTCTGATTCTCAGGTGGTCTGCAAAAATCTTCATTTTAATACCAGTGCATCAGACAAACAGCTGTTGAATGGTATCTCTCAAGCCGTTAGGGTGTACTACAATTACACGGGAGATGCAGTCTGTCTCAACACCTCACAAACCGCTACTGGGAATCTGGGCTTACTTGGTTGGTTCTACCAGGTAAAATATTAAAATGTTTGCTAGTTTGACTTGATATGGCCACATTTATTTATATAGGTCATTGCATTCTGTTTTATTTTATGTTGTTGAAGAATTATGATGTTGTGCTTTTCCATACATAGAAATTCATTATGGAAGGAAATAGTGGAGCTCCAAAAATGACAAAAAGCACTATGAAAGTTTTTTTTTACGCTGTATTACAAAATTTAAATGTCAAAGCGGCCCAGTAGTGCACAACTCAACAAAATCTCCACAACACAACCCATAGGACTAATTTCGCTGTGTTGTGGCTTGTTTCTGTTGTTGTGTGCTAATTTCATTGTGTTGCAGCTTGTTTCTGCCATACCCTGTTGTTGTGTTTTACATTTTTGTTGTATTGTGCTCTGCTGGGCCACTGTAGCTATAACTTAAGAACAGACCAAAATTGAAATTGTTATTGAAATTACTTGGAAGTCTTTGGTCTGATTGGTCACACTCACAAAGCTATTGTAGGACAACTTTATGATACCTTTGTGGTGCATTTATGTCGTTTTTTGTGTATTTTCATAAATGTTATAAGGCTAAAAAACTACTTTGTGGGTATTACTATCATGTTGTTGAACACCCCATGATGTGGTGTAATATTTGCAGAGTTGTACAGAGATGGTAATGCCAATGTGCACAGACGGCATCGCTGACATGTTTGAGCCACAGCCATGGAACTTCCAGGCCTTCTCCGACGAGTGCTACAGCCAGTTTGGAGTGCGGCCACGGGAAGACTGGGCAGAAATTGTGTATGGTGGGAGAAACATAAGTGCTCACAGCAACATCATCTTCAGGTAGGACCTTTTGTGTTTGTATAATATAAAGCACTGCCTTAATTTTTCACTTTATACCATAATTAAGGTTTAGATATTAGTTCTGTTCCAAAAGTCTTAAAGGAACATTCCACTTTTTTTGGAAATAGGCTCATTCTCCAACTCCCCCAGAGTTAATAAGTTGAGTTTTACCGTTTTTGAATCCATTCAGCCGATCTCCGGGTCTGGCGAGAGCACTTTTAGCATAGCTTAGCATAGATCATTGAATCCAATTAGACCAGTAGCATCACGTTCAAAAACGATCAAAGAGTTTCGATATTTGTCCTATTTAAAACTTGACTCTTCTGTAGTTATATCGTGTACTAAGATCGGCGGAAAATGAAAAGTTGCGATTTTCTAGGCTGATATGATTAGGAACTACTCTCATTCCGGCGGACTACTTTCAGGCGCTGCGTAATATCACTACACCTGCTGCGGCCATGTTACGGCAGCAAAGTTCCTTGATTATTACGCCGGAATGAGAGTGGTTCCTAATCATATCAGCCTAGAAAATCGCAACTTTTCATTTTCCGCCGATCTTAGTACACGATATAACTACAGAAGGGTCAAGTTTTAAATAGGACAAATATCGAAACTCTTTGATCGTTTTTGAACGCGATGGTACTGGTCTAATTGGATTCAATGATCTATGCTAAGCTATGCTAAAAGTGCTCTCGCCAGACCCGGAGATCGGCTGAATGGATTCAAAAACGGTAAAACTCAACTTATTAACTCTGGGGGAGTTGGAGAATGAGCCTATTTCCAAAAAAAGTGGAGTGTTCCTTTAAGGATATAGGTAGTTGTTTTCTAAGGCAGCATCCTAAACATCATGAATCTCATAAATATCTGATTTGGAACACATTAATTCCAGTAGATGATGGTGTAATACTCCATATATACATATAAATACAAAAAAATTAATTGCATTTAACTTTATTACTATTGGATTTTATTTGTATTTTTTTGTCTTGATTCAGTCATCTTCAATGTTGCAATGCATTCTGGTATATCCTTCTCAACAAATCATAGCCTACTTTAGATGGTGCCTCAAAATTTGGGCATCAAGTTATTTTAGAAAGTTTTGAACAGTTTTCCTGTTAGGCAATAGGTTGTCTATATATGCCAGCTTGTAAGGTTTTATAAGTAGGCAGCTCACTTGGTTTTTGAACAGAGCTAACAGAGATTTTTATACTATAATTGAAACGTTCCATTTATATGTTCTAGTTGGGGTAGATGTACTGCATTTAGTGATACTATGAGACCTAAAGGTGTGTCGTCTTTTTCAGTAATGGAAATCTTGATCCATGGATGAGCGGTGGAGTGACCAGAAGTCTTTCAGAATCTCTGGTTGCCATTATGATTGATGGAGGTGCTCACCACCTCGATCTGCGCTACAACAGCGAGTTTGACCCAGAGTCAGTTATCAAAACACGGGCACTAGAAGTACGCTACTTCAAGCAGTGGATCAAACAGGCAGCAACAACCCAATGATCATTGAAATGAAACAAAGACAGTAAGAAACACAATGCTATGTGTCAATGTTAGTGGTTTCTTCCTTGGTACTTAACTGAAAATGTAGTTTTTGTTGGGGAGTGGAAGGGAAGGTTTTTTTGGGGGGGTCATGGTTGATCATAATGTTGTTTAGGTTTTTTTTTTTTTTTTTTTTTTTTGGTGCAAAACAAGAATGTACAGTAGGTTTTTCTGAGAAAATTGAGGGACTGAACGTGTCAGAAAACACCAAATGCAAAACCACTCAGGGGAAGTGTCCTTTGCCAAAGTCTCAATGTTTAATTGTAGCTATACAAATGATACATTCACAGCTATGATTTTTGACAAAAGTATGCTACATTTTAAAGGAATAGTTCACCAGAAATTAAAATTCTCTCATTTTATTTACCTTCTTTTCCTTTTAAACTCTTCTGATATTTTTTCTCCCATGAGTACCACATTTGCTGTTGTGTTTTTCTTATGCGTTGTGATTGGTTACTAGACATGCAAGAACCAAACTTAGCATTTGAAAACCACAATAAAGCGGTGAAAGCTAATTTATATTTTGATGTTTTCCATTTTTTCAAAGTAGAATTTTTTTTTTTTTTTTTTTTTTTTTTTTACACATTGTTTTCACATTTTAGGAATAATTTCTACTATTTAGAACTCAAACAGTTTTAAATAGTCACTGAAATTAGCTGGATCTAATATCAGTGATTAGTGTTATTTTCCTTGTCTATACATAATCAAGTCTTCTGTTTTCTGAACAAACTGTGTACACTTCTGTTTGTACTATTGTTATTTTCTTAATTTTGCACTATTTTTTAATGGAAATAATGATGCTTGAATAACAGAATAAATGCGCATGAATGGAAGCAACTGTACATGTCCCATTTCCTGTTACTCCTCTATTGCTGCTCCAGTGTGATTTAATGAAAACCTAAAGACAGACAACGAGCAATAAAGTAGCTAGCGGGAGGCACAATGTGTAAAACACAGAGATTGTGCCCCATGCGGGGACCTGCAGGACTCCACCAGACCTGCATTCACTTACTGGCAGCTCCTGCTTCTCCAAATTGTGGTACGTAGACATCATCTGCTCTGTGCTGAGCTGCCTCCTGCTAATATTATTATTAATATCACAGCCAGAGTGCAGAGCAGGTTGTTTTGTGGGGTTGGGGAAGGTCAGGAGGAGGAATAGATGAGTGTGAGTTGATGGATGATGATTTTCACTTTGTTTTTCCCTGAAATATGATCAGCTCAGTGTTTTGTGCTCATTTCCTGTTTTCTGGTTGTTTTTTCATGTTGTCTGGATGTATCTTTAAAGGTAAAGTGTGTTATTTCTGTGCCACTATTGTTATCGAAAAGAATTAGCAAAAAGAGTGATTGTTTTCAAACATGTTTCTCAAAAACTCCACTCATGCCATTGGTCAGATAAATAGATTGTCCTGCCCCAAACTTACGCCATTGGCTGAACCACTGTTGCTATGTCAGTCTAGTCAGGAGGTTTAAACAATGAAAAGTTTTAATAGTGCTACAAAGCCAGTATTTACACTTTTTGGGAATTCAATGGCTTACTGGTTGTATCGTTATAATTTGCTAAGTTAGGAGAAAGTATTTCAATCCTGAAACTATTAAGGCATTGATATACCAACAGCAGTACTCACAAAGTTATTAATTCTTCGTTTATGGACAAAAAGAAGTTAGCAGAGCTACAGTATACTGTTTTTGAACATTACACCTCGTGTTTACACAGGTCTCAATAACAGGAATTCCAAGCCATTTCTGAACTTTTAAAGTTATCATTAACCAGAAATTGGAGCCAAATGTATTTCTCTCTCTCTCTCTCTCTCTCTCTCTCTCTCTCTATTATGAGTTATATCCAATGAAATGATTTTTCAAACAAGAAAGCATCTTGGGGCAGGACTTGATTTTGACCATCAGGAAGTGATTGGGTCATTATCGTTCCCTTAAATTAAAGATTTTACATGAATTATAAACTTAATTTATAATGGCCTGGTTTCACAGGCAGGTCTTAGACTAAGTCAGGATTAGGCCATTGTTCAATTAGGAAATTTAAGTAATTTTTTTTATTAACATGCCTTAGAAAAAAACATTACTGGTCTGTATCTTGAGGCTACGACGGTGTTTTAGTGCCACGTTAAAAAATAAAACAAATCTAAAGTTACGAGATTAAAATCGTAATATTTTGAGAATAAAGTCGAAATGTTTCGAGAATTTAAATCATAGAAATTAAGAATCAAATCAAGAATCATATCAAGAATATGATATTTATTAACAGCCTGAACAACTGTTTATCTTAAAGGAACACTCCACTTTTTTTGGAAATAGGCTCATTCTCCAACTCCCCCAGAGTTAATAAGTTGAGTTTTACCGTTTTTGAACTACTCTCATTCCGGCGTAATAATCAAGGAACTTTGCTGCCGTAACATAGCCGAACTTTGCTGCCGTAACATGGCCGCGGCAGGCGTAGTGATATTACGCAGCGCCTGAAAGTAGTCCCCAGCAACCGGGGACTACTTTCAGGTGCTGCGTAATATCACTACGCCTGCCGCGGCCATGTTACGGCAGCAAAGTTCCTTGATTATTACGCTGGAATGAGAGTAGTTCCTAATCATATCAGCCTAGAAAATCGCAACTTTTCATTTTCCGCCGATCTTAGTACACGATATAACTACAGAAGAGTCAAGTTTTAAATAGGAAAACTATCGAAACTCTTTGATCGTTTTTGAACGCGATGCTACTGGTCTAATTGGATTCAATGATCTATGCTAAGCTATGCTAAAAGTGCTCTGGGGGTACTCTGGGGGAGTTGGAGAATGAGCCTATTTCCAAAAAAAGTGGAGTGTTCCTTTAACATCAGCTCACACACTCAATCGACATTCCTTTGGGGGGCGCTGTAGCTCTCTTATTTAACCTTTTTTAACTACAAATATATGTGGGGTTATCAGCAGAAATCATACCATGCGTCATACTCGCCGGGACAGTATGCTTGGAAATAATATTTCATGTCTTCCATTGCATTCGTTATTTGTAGTGCACAAGCCACCCATTAGCAATAGCTTAAGCTTTGTGCAAAACAGTCTCAGCTTTCAAAATCAGTTTTATAACGAAACACAAATTATGTGTCTTACAATAATGTGATTTTCAAGATCTTTAATGTGGCGTGACAGATCTCTGTATTTATGTGAATCAATTAATTAAATTTTTGTGAAAATTCCACCACCTACTCCGCAAAAACGTCTGTGTCCAAACATTCATTCCTCACATAGCCTGTTTAATTGAACAGCAATAAAACAGTGCACTCAAATTTGTTAACATACGTTAAATTGTCTTTTCTGCTGTAAACGTTAAGTGACTATTCACAAACTCTTTTATTCATGGTATACTGTAAATGAGGACATAATATTTAACGTCTTCCATTCATTATTTGCTAGCGCTCTAGCCAACCAGTAATCGCAACAATTTTGTGCTTTGTTGCTTTTACACACAGCTCAGCTTTCAAATTCTGCCAGTTTTATAACGAAATACAAATTATAAATGTGTTTTTTCTCTTTATTTCAAGTTTACAGCAAGATATAAAGTGAAGGAACATCATAAGCCATGAAAAAAAAAACAGTTTAGCCTAATTTATAATGAAAATAATGTCTCGTCGTTTGTTATTGTAATCGGAAAGATGATCGACTCACATGCCGCTTGACAAACACATTATTGCAATATAGCCTACATATTGTTTGTATTTCGCTATAAAACTGACAGATTTTGAAAACTGAGATTTGAAATATCGGGGTGCTCCCAATCTGGGCCATTTGCATGCGCAAAAGGCTAGAATAGCCTACCTCAAAATATTATAACTACAATCTTTATTCTCGAAACATTTTGACTTTAATCTTGAAACATTTCGACTTTATTCTCAAATATTACGACATTAATCTCGTAATTTTTAGATTTTTACATTTTTTTAACGTGGCAATAAAACGCCGTCGTATAAAACAAAACAAAACAAAGGCACTGATATATTTTAAGATCAGTCAGTGCAAGTTAAAACAGCTCAGACTTACACTTTAGTCTGGGACTAAGTTTAAGGCTTACATGTTGTCTGACATCAGTGGACCTAGTGGTCTGAACAAGATTCTCATGTCAAAGTAGGCGGAGCCACAGAACACACCCACCTGTTCTGTAATCATCATGGACAAACGGTAGTTTGAAGGTGTTTACCAGCCAGTGCAAAGTTTTTGCTAGGAAGCTGCATAGAACCACCAAAACAAACTTCATAAAAGAGTTTTTTCCCCAGGTATTCTTTAAAATGGTTTAACACCAGTTTTCAATTTCACTGGGTTTGATTTCATTGCAACGAGTCCTGTAACGTTCTGTGTCAACGGCCACACGTAAGTACATGTTGCATTCTCTGTGTTGCCACAAGGGGCTCAAACATATCAAAGTTAAGGGCCTCCTACGGTCTTTTGGGTAAACTATGTGATATCGGAGAACAGAGAATTTAAAGAGAATCAGGTTTGTTCAATTGTGTTTATAACTTGATTAAATATATTTATAGCTATCTACCTGAATAATAACATATCCATTTTAATGTGCACAAGGAAACTCTATCACCCCCTTGAGTACAGATGTTTGTTATTACCACAGTAACACAAAAATACGGTTTTCCTTGGGTTTGTGATTCATGAATAAGGTCCACAACACAAGTGTTTGGTTTGGACATCTGACACGTAACGTGAAAAGTGTCCCAGGATGACTGGATACTTTGTCAAAAGTGGAATATTTCAACTCAAATTTTCCAACTATGGATTAGTTTGGAAAGCAACATGAGTATCTGTGCTTGCAATGCATTGGCCGAGTAGCCTACTTTGTTTCTGGAATAATAGCCTCAGTCCCAGTAAATGCTTATATAGATTACAATTACCACATTTATACTATTACAAGTTTTCTCAAAGTTGAAACAACATCTTTAGTTTCCATTCTGAATAGCTTTCATTTCAATGTACAAATGCAGACAGACATCAAGGGTAATTGGTGGGGGGTTTCAATACTATTGGACATTTCTTAGGACCATGTTGTTGCCATTAATTTAACATCCTTTCTTCTCACCTGACAGTTTCATCAATCAAATATGTTAGTAGTATTTCGCTGACTGAGAGTCTTTAGTGCTGCATGTGTTGATGGTTACACTGGGACCACACACCAATGGGAAAAGATGTGTGTGTGTAACCCATTGCTGTTCTGGAGAGCATGGAAAGGGTCTCTGGGGGGGCAGGGAGTCCAAGGAAAATGGGGTATAAAAAACATGGGTGCTGAGTTTGTAAATTCCCTGGGTGGAGGCGGGGTGCGCTGTGTGTAACGATAACCAAACAATACTCACTTTCAATGGTCCGTTTGCTTAAGCAGCTTTCCATGGACGTGAATCGAAAGCGGAAAGATGAATGTTGTTCCCTCGGCCGTCTCATTTGTTCTTCCCCCTGCTGAGTTTGTTCAACTTAGTTTGACCTTGTTGATTGCTTTTTCTTCTTTATAATTTGTTTTCCACAAGTGCTTTCTCCTGGAAATTTAAATTTCTACTCATGCAAGCACCAAATCATCTTACGCTGTAGGCAAATGTGTATTTGGGGACAATGAGAAATTAAAGTTGTCAGAGATGATAAAAAGAAAAACTATTTTTAAAATCTCATTTAAGTTAGATATTGTTTAATGTAATATCTTTTTCCTTGTTAATTTTGAAAAAAATAAAATAAAATAAAAATGTTGATACCATTTCAGCGAAGACTTTCATTTAATAATGTTAAAAATGGCAGTTGGTGTAACGATGAAGAAAGCTGGATTATATTTTCCTTATATCTTGGCTACATTTACATATCTTAATATTCTTAATTTACATAATCTTAACTAACAGTCTTAATTTATATGTATACATATCTTGGATAGTTTGCCCGGAAATACACAATTCTGTCATTATTTCTCACCCTTGTCTCATTCAATATCACTGACCATGGGTTGTCAAACTCCAAAAAAGGAGAAAAGCACAGTAAAAATTCCAAAAATGTAGTCCACACAAATAGTATGTTTTTTTTTGTTTGTTTGTTTTGTTTTTTAAACCGTATGATAGCTTTCTGAACAAAGTAAACCAGTACTAGCACAAGGTATAAATAGTTAATAATAATAATAATAATAAATTGTTACTACATATTCTGGATTACACAGATACTGGCAATCTCCTTTTATAATTTCATGTGCAAAAATAAAGTGTTAAAAATATACTTTCAACCTCATGGGTTGGACTGGCCAGTATAACTTCCACTTTTGCAAGTGGTTTGGAATCCCCCAGTCTATTTTCTTTAATGTCACGCAATTCTTTTTTCTTTTTTTGGTGTCAGTATTCTACTCCTCACCCTCTTTGATCCCCTCAGCCATTATGTGGCCATAGAAACTTGTTTCCGGAATTAGTGCGTCAAGCCCTTAAACGTGAATGACTAGCATGTACAAAAGCTCTGTGCGGGAAGAGAAGAAAATATCAGCCATTAGTCTGGTGATGTCACTGTGCCAAAATTAGGCTCCAGAAGAAAGAGGAGAGGGGGTGCTTGTTGAAAAAGAAAATGAAAGGGCTGAGTATATACCCCAGGGACTTGATGTTTAAAGTTATGTCCTAAAGATATTGCTTTTATTATTATTATTATTTTTTTTTTTGTACAGACTGACTTTGTATTAACTCACAAAAGTGGAAATGAATCCATTTATTACACAGTTCTCTTGAATACTTGATTCTGACAGCTCAAAGTGGCAGTCTGCTAGAAAAAATACCCTATAATTTATTATCCCATGCACCTGATTTCCTAGCTGGACTGGTTTTTAACTAAAGCTTTAAGCCTATAAAAATATTAATAATAATAATAATAATAATAAAATCTCATTATGAAATCATTATTTAATGTCTAGGAGATATATGATTGTTAAATTTGCTATTTTAACTACTTTGCATTTTTCTAAATTTTATATTCATAACAAAAGTGACAGGTTTTATTTTGCATAACAAACTATGTTTTCAGCATAACAATGATAGCAGGTCATCAACATGTGGTCTCTGACTTTTTGTGCTAATTCTAATTAATAATATCATATTGGTCACTTTTATTCTGAGGGGAATGTACATCAGTGTGATTTAAAATAGCCTTAACTTTGGAAAAATGGAGCTGAATCCTGTAAAAAAAAAAAAAAAGAAGCCTGTTTTTACACTGTTGCTATTTTTCTATTGTGGTACAACAGTTTATTGTGAGAGCATGGCAGCTTCTCTGGGACCCCCATTCAGGAGCAGGGCTTGAGCTGGGCTACAGATAATTAGATCACTGCTATCAGTTTCACTGTCTCTTTTCTTCATCACAATTTACATGATAATAACACTCTCGATGGTCCCCCTCTCTCAAAAGCGCTTAGACTTTCTCTTTTTTCCCCTTTCCAACATCCAAATGATTCACTGCCTCACCTTAAAATGCACTTATGGGGTGGGAATAAAAAAATCCCTGGGAAAACCTCTCAAAGTGAAAGAGGCTACGGCAGAAACTGTCCATTGGCACGTGATTTCACAACATGCAAAGTGCAATGAATGTGATGAAAAAAGAAATGTTAGGGCCGCTATAAACGTGTTTAATGTCTGGGAAAGTACAGTTTAGTGGACTGAATTGGAATCAGATCAGATTAAGGACATCTTAACTGACTTAACATTGGTCTGCTTAGTGAGCTCTCAAAAGAAAGATAAGGAAAAAAACTATACATGGGTTTTTGACATGGAATAGGTTCATCATTTTCATAAATTTCAAAGCTTTGGGCCAAACATATACTTCATAAATGAACAAAAATCCTCGTTTCTGGGCTATTGTATTGAGATGAACACCAAATCAAGCATTATCCTTATACTGAATTGATGGAAATCTCTCCATATTCGAACACTCCCTCCATCCTCAAGTGCTTTCTTTTAAGCCCACCATGCTCCAAACCAGAGCCATATCCTTTAAGTGCTTTCACTGAAATCAGGATCCGATCGGACCCCTACGAAAGTCCCAGTCTTGGATCCCTCCTCAGTATTCACTGCTGGCCAAGAAACTTCCTGCAAATGCTGAATTGTTTACAGCGGCTATTTCGCTCATACCCTGGATTTCTTAAGGTCAACATTTCTTCTGGCACACTGGGCTTGAACTGCACTTTATTCCCCTTTAATTTAACAGCTCCGGCAGCTTTTCTAGTTAAATCGACTGTTCATTATTGAGCCTCATTTTACGAAGGGGCTGTGAGGTGCAGTTTAATGAATCTCTGGCACAAAGATCCCTTTCACTGCCCAAGGAAGAATAGAAGCTATTTAGACCATGTAGGGCTGTATGTCAAAGGCAGCCTATAATAGTTGTCAGGCAGAGGCTAAAATTCCCACTGGTGCGGGAATGCACGAGAAATCAACTTCCACTGCGAACAGATTGAGATAGTTGTAGGAAGTTAGAAGAACATGTAGAAAAACCTGTCCCAAAGGATGTATCTCCAATTAAGCATTCACCTTAATTCAGGACCTAATGCACATGTTGTGAAGGTTTGGTCAAGTTTGTACAATATGTGCATACAAATTCAAGAGGTGGATTTTGTGAGACGTGGACAAGTATTTAAAATGTAGATCACACTGCATGAAACTTGAATTCTTCAGGGGAATAAAATAACACAATGCCTAATGTCCAGTATAATTCAGTCCAGCTTAAAACCTGTCAAGTTTTATGTCAGATACATTTTCTTAACATACATTTAAAGATCTCCACAGGTGATTCTGAGTTACATAAAGTATTTGTAGATTACACTCTTTAGGCTAACCTTGAACAATGTATAAATTGCATTGTTGTGTCTGGAAGCATTTGTTATTCATGTTTTAACATTTTGAGTCAAATGTTTGATTAAACAAATATAACATAATAATAATGTAAGTAAAACTTTATCTTTCATTTAACAAGCAATTCAGATTTCATAGCAAAGAAATGCTATATACACATATGCAAGAAGACTTGACCAGGACAGATGAACCCAAGGCTATTGTCTTTTTACTCTGTGGGATGCCTCAGACAAATCCCTCTGAGTTGCAGGTGGTCAGGCGTGAGCAAAGAGTTAAGTCCTCGCGTCCCTCGGCCCCTCCCCTTTGATGTCCTGACATCATTGGCCCTGCCCCCTAAAATAATCCTCCCTTCCCCCAAATTCAAGCTTTCGGCAGAGTGCAGAGGAACTGTAAGGGTGTCCTGCACAGGACCAAGGGTTAGCAAACCACCCTGGAAATGCAGATAAGAAATATGCTTTAGGGTCTCTCGAAGACAATTGCATATTTTCACCGCGAAGGTGGTGCGCTTGTGGCAGAGAGAGATGGCTGTTCAGGCTGCCATCATGAACTCGCAGTTCTTAAACTTCTGTTTTCCTGGCTCGGTCATGGATTATGAGGTGGAAAAGGGTCTGGAAGGGGGTCTCCTGGGTGAGGTGGACTGCGGGGGTGACTTCAAGGAGACCACTAGAGACCTGCTCAGCTTCATCGACTCGGCTTCCAGCAACATCAAACTTGCACTGGACAAACCTGTCAAGTCCAAGAGGAAAGTCAACCACCGAAAGTACCTGCAGAAGCAGATTAAGAGGTGCACGGGAATCATCTCGCCCGGGACCACACCGGTTCAGGAGCCATGTAAGAGGCAAGGCTCGCCCCAAACCCCAACAAGCAACCTCTCCGGCAAAACGCCACCCAAGAAGGATGGGATGCAGGCCAGCCTGCAAAGCAAGAGTCTGGCTGCCCTCTTCAACTCGGCGAAGGATGTACGAGGAGAGAGGGCCAAGAAGCCCCCGCTGCGGCATCGAAACCTTCCTCCATCCTTCTTCACGGAGCCGGCCAACAGCTCCAGAGTTACATCTACTTCTGGCATGTCGCTCAAAGACCTGGAGCGAGGGACTCCGGAAGCAGCAGAGTTCTTAGAGCTTCTTGGACCCGACTACAGCAATATGGTCTCGGAGCAGGATCTATTCCACACCGCACCTATCAGGATTCAACAGGAGGTGACCGTGGGCCCTGAGCCATATGACTCCCACCATTTTGTAAGCAGTGGGTTCTTGTACACTGAACCTTGGGGCACTTTTAGTGGCACCTCCAAAAAGTCAGGAGACATGCGGACAGTACCAGTACAGCCAAATCTTTATACCCACACAGACCTTTCTGGCAGCGTGCCTGTGGAACAGAGCTCGCCATGTGCACTTACCTTTTCAAACTTCTTCACAGACTGCTCTGCACCTCCAGTCTCCTACGATCTGGTGAACGGATACAACAGAGGGAGCTTTTCTTCTCTTTAAGCCAGAGATTTTACACTGGAACAAAAAGACTTATGCATTTTTCAGTACGGTATTGACAAAGGACGCTACCTACATGTAATTGCCCTTTTAATCCTAAAACATTTGACTCAAAACCAGCTAAGGGTTTCTTGCTTGATGGGATAACATGTACAGTAGCAACCTGTAAAAGGTTTACAATCTTAAGATGGCCTTTGCATCTAAGGATGAACTTTTCTCCAATTATTTAATGAAAACAAAATGCATTTTACACATTTCTAATCATAAATTAACAAAACTATGCTTCAGAAATTTATTTTATTGTTCCCTGTAAATAAAACAACAAAAACACTTTGGACCTCTTATCCTTTATCGTGCATTGTTTGATTTATACTATTATGCATTTGAAGCAACAATTTGTTACAGAGCTGATCTCAGGGGGTTCTGCTTATTTGTTTAACTATATCACAGACTAAATTGTCACAAATATACAGTGACCCCATTAAGTATTTGAATGCTTAAGCCACACTTAAGATGTATGAGTTTATTTCCATGAGATAACAAAAATATCAAATTAAAAAAAATATATATTTTTCTCCCTCTCTCTCATAGCTAACGTCACTCTGGTCATTTTTGCAGTCAATTCTAATCACAGAGCTGTCCTAACAGAGTAACAGGTGTAGTTCATCTATAAACATGATCCACCATGATTTAACAACCATGTTTAAAGTCTTCACTTTAAACAGTATATTGGTCGTTTTAGAATTTAAAACCAAACAACCTTTTTTTTTTTTTTTTTTGGTCAAATGTATTGCGCTATCTTCCCTAAAAATAAAAGCCACTTGGACTGATATTCTGTATTTAATACCATGACACTTATATATTTTAAGTGTCTTTTGAGTGCAACCCCCCCCCCCCCCCAAAAAAAAAAACAAGAAAAAACAAAACATGTAACATCTTGTAATAGTGGCCATCAAGACAATCTGTCTGCATTTTAATTTGTATCACTGTTAATCCATAGCTTATTGTATGTTGACTAATTAACATGTTTGCACATCTAAAACAATGACTTCCAGTTCCCTGAAGGTAAATGTCTGAATTAATTCTTTAGATATACATAACAGAATAAGTTCTAGGTCTGGATTTTGGAGTTGCTTGGTATTCTGAAAGACTGAGTGTATAAAACAAGGGTGTACAGAGGAGAAGGATGAGGTAAAATTGTGTAAGCTATAAAATGAATTGGTAATAATGTGTTATATTTGCAATACACCAATAATCATGTTCATCAAAAAAGGAGGCACAACATGAGAACTTTACAACATTGTTTTGTAACAATATTGGTTTATGATTAGAATTCAATTAGGAATAAGACATTTCCAATTGCACTGGGAATCAACTGTTAAAAAAACAAACAAACAAAAAACATTATGCTAATGCTTATGCTTTTTTATTTAGTTGTAGTTTTAAATTAATTTTATGTGGGAAGCATCAGCCAAGAGTAAAAAATCATGTTTGTAATTTATTATGCTGAAACTAGTGCTTATACTCTTCACATTGTTTGCAGTACAGAATCAAAAACACTCAGTTTATCTGACATTTACATTTTCAAGAAATGTCTGTTGACTAGTAGTAAGTTGCACACCTAAATCTATGAACTTACAGGGACATTGGATGAAAGTTTTCTTTGGTCATAAAGTAATGGGACAAAATAAAGCTGGTCTTTATGTCTATTGAAGAAACATTCTCTTTGTTTTTCTGTTTGTTTTTAGTTCAGGTTCAGGTACAAACATTTCATTCGAATTTGTAAGGTTTTTTAAATGGCAAACAAAAGGATGTAGCACTTCTCAAGTTATGGCACCCTCTGTTGGCCAAAAGAGGTCTTTATGCTCAGAGTCATTGTGTTTCCAACTAGTTATTAAGTACACATTTGCATGTTGGAAGTGTATGGTACATTTTTTTTTTTTTTTTATTATTCAAATTTAATTCCCATCATGATCAAACTCATTTAATGATCAAATGATCAAAATCATTTAATCATGCATCATAATGTTTAGATCTACTACAAAATGATGGTCAGCAAAGCACAATGTAGAATCTGTTCTTCTGGCAATGGTAACTATTGATACAATGTAATGCATTAATACTGAACAGAAAGATGAAAATATTAATATTAATATTGCTTTGATTAATCAAAATAGAATAATTAATAGTAATAATAAATAATAATAGTAAATAATAATAATATTCCATTATGAACCCCTGTCTGAGAAACTCTGCTCATTTTTCAGATTAAAAATTACTAAGGAATTGTGGGTTTTAACACTCTGTTTGCATGTGCGCACACACACACACTTGCATTTGTGGCTTACGGAGACTGTCCATAGGCGTAATGGTTTTTATACTGTACAAACCGTATTTTCTATCGCCCTACACCTAAACCTACCCCTTACAGGAAACTATTGGGAATTTTTGAATTTCATAAAACACCATTTTATATGTGTTTAAAGCCTTTTGTTTTACAGGCACACAGGAAGTGTCCTCATAAACCATGTTTACGTTGTAGTACCCATGTCATTATACATATTTGTGTCCTCATAAACCATATATACCAGTACACACACACACACACACACACACACACACACACACACACACACACACACACACACACACACACACACACACACACACACACACACACACACACACACACACACACACACACACACACACACACACACACACACACACACACACTCACTCACTCACAGCTATAGTATACTTAAGAAATAAATATAACCAACTGCATTTTAAAATGTCAGGTTAAAACATTAGTTCTGCAATTAATGAAAAATTAAATATAGACTTAAATTAGATTTTCTATAGGCGCACGTTTTATTTTTGCTGTGCAACCTTATTTGCTAAAACCCTTAATGGATCCTGCAAAGCAATCTCAGCATATTCCAGTCCACGTGGTATTGTAAGAACTTATTCAAATGCAATAGGCCATATATTCCACCCATTAGGTCCATTAAACAGTAATGTTTTATATGTGTATAACAGTAATGTTTAATATGTCTCTCACCTCAGATTTAAGATATTAGTATGCTTTAACACCTGCATAACTTAAATCATGGTGTGAAATGCTTTACAACATCATACACACCTCCCACAAGCATCACATGACATGACTATGTTGCACAATTAGTCGCTGTTTCTCTCATTTACACAAGATGGCAGTATTGGTGCTTCGAGCAAACCCTTCTACAGCAGCAGGAAGTACTATTGATATCTACAGGATATTTAAAATAAGATATTTTTTTTGTAGTTTGTTTCATCCCTCTGATGTTTCATATCTCTATTTCCCATAAGAGGAAATTAATAAAGTGTAGGATAGTCTATATGAAGCAACAATATACAAAGCATTTGACTAAATTCAAAGGACAGGTAATAACCTATATTTTTTCTTTCTATAATTCTGTTATGAGAACAGACTGCTACCTACTGATTATCTTACAGTTCTACAAATAACACATGTGATTGTTTTATTGGTCATACATAATTGCAATTTAACAGCATCTGTTTCAATGGCAGATGCCCACCTGTGCCTTCTCATGTTTAATATGATGCATCTTGGAGTAGAGTTTTCTCACAAATGCATTCAAGTATTTCATCCTTGCTTCTTGGATAAAGAGTATTTGACCTAAAGAATATAAAAGAAGGGAGATATTTTGCGTCTTTAGAAGAAAATGCCCATTTTACTCGCAGTTGCTTCAGGCAATATTCTTGAGGTAGTGTTTTTATTTTTATTTTTTATTATTATTTCTGTGTCTGAAAGCCTGCAACATTAAAAACGCAGTGCGCATGCACTATAATTTTCTTTAGAATATCCTGTTGTTTAGTTTAGAGTACAGTTGTCAACCGATTAATTGCAATTAATCGCATCCAAAATAAAAGTTTTTTTTGCATAATATATGAATGTATAATGTGCATATTTATTATAGAAATACAAAAACATGCATGCATATATTTAAAAAAAAATATGTTATGTTTATATATTAAATATATCTATATAATATAAAATATTATAATATAAATATAGAAATGTATATACATGTAAATATTTTCAAAATATATACTGTATGTGTGTGTGTGTGTATTTATATATATACATAATAAATAAACACAGTACACACACATATATTATGTAAACAAAAACTTTTATTTTGGATGTGATTTATCGTGATTAATCGTTTGACAGCACTAGTTTAGAGCAATGCACGTGTAGACGAATATTTGAATTTCGAAAATATATGTAAACAGTACTTTAAAAATTTTAAGTTGGGTAAAATTCATTTTGATCGAAAAAGTATACAGTGGAGGACTTTTCAGCAAAAACCTACTGACAAAAAATCGAATTAATAAAAAAGCCATCTACACATTTTCATTTCACACAAGTATTCATTTCACTCTGCCATCCGTGGAAATGTTTATCATATAAACATGACAGAAACTTGATGCTGCTCTTCAGATATTTCCCCTGAGAGAAAAGAAAATCACATAAACATCCACAGGTGAGCTGTTTAACACCACAATCTATTCTGATATCAAAACTTTTCTACTGATAAGTGACAATTATAGTGACAATCTTCACACTTCACCTTCTCTTGACCCACAGTGTTTGTATTTTGTGGTTTACTGAGACTGTAATGTGTCTTACAGCATGCAGTTCATAGGTTTTTCACTTATCAGCTCACATCTGACACTGCCTATGGTTCTCTGTTCCGACAAACATTATATTCAGCATATTGGAATCAGAATCTGGTTATAATATATATATATATATATATATATATATATATATATATATATATATATATATATATATTTAACGTTTTTATCAGTAGCCTATTATTTGGTAGTGATTTTAGGTTGATTTTTAGACAGTTCTGAAAGTATGGAGCCTCTATGGGGACATATGAGATGAGAAGAAAAAAATATATTTCAATGCTTTTGCATTTCTCCTGAGAAACCCCCCTCATGTCACTTTAGGGGATCTGTACCGAAGTGTTTTAGGTAGTTGTATTAAAGTATTAAAGATGGTCACTACTAAGTACTGCTAAGTGGTTGTTAGGGCGTTCACAGTTTTGTTGCTAGGATTTTCCGATTGGTTGATGGAGCTTAGTAAACTTTCTTTGGATGCTCACTTAGATGTTTTTTTCAGTTGCTGCACTGATCTGGATCATACTTAAAGCATTGCTAAGATGTTCATAGGAATTCTATTTTGTTGCTAGTACATTTTTTCTAGATATATTTTGGGTTCCTCCTTCAATGCAAGTCTATAGGACCATTTTGCCCATTTTACCGTCTGCCAGGTGAAAAGTCTGATTGCTTAATGACATCTTTTCTCAACAAGTGTGACTTTTTTTCGTTTATGTCCAAACAAATTGCATAGTACACACTAAAGTGTAATGCTAATACTTTCTGAGCCACAGTCTAGCATCACTAGCAAGTTAGCAACCACCACAAATAAGGCTTTGATTGCATGCATAAATGGGATGGGACTGCATTTTTACATGTTGTGACAATTTTAGTCTTTGTTGCTGTCACAATTTTGTCTCAATCAAAGTAAAATTTTGCTAAACAGCAGGAATTGCAAATCCCCTTTAAACTGACTGGCACAAACCTCCAGGCTAAATCACACTAATAAATCTTTCTCTAAATACTTCTTCCTGTCTAGCTGCCAGATTTCTTTTCTTACCCTAAAGCATAAAGAAATAATAGAAGATAGATAGAGGAAACTCTGTTTCATTCTTACCCATGCATAACGCTGCTCTGTGAGAGATTTGGTCTTATAGCAGTGAAATAGTCTTCTGCATTCACACCATTTGGAGCCCTCTCATTCATCATTGGACTGCTAAAATTTCACAGAAATATGTTCCTACGTGGTTGGATCAGATTTTTAAGACTGTAGAAAACCCATGCATTGTCTTCCGATTCTATTTCGAGTTCTCTGCATTGTTGTGCAATGAGAAATAAACAATCTACTGCATGTGTCTTTCTGTCTAATTTGCAGAGGAGTGAAAGTAATTGTAACAAGCTGCCTGTTTGCTGTTAACGACTGGCAGTGGATTCAGATGACACCTTTAATGAACGCCGAATTTCTGCCCCGATGCTGGAAGGTCACGGTGTAAGATAAATGTCAAGGATATCATTATGTGAGAGCAGCAGAAATGAGAAACGTATTTCTCCAGTGTGTTTATAAATTAGAGAGTTTGTGCTTCAAATCATCATATACTGTGTGTATCACAGTGCACTGTAGAGTAAGAAAATGTTCAGAATTACATTCCCTGAAAATTTTAGGAAATAAATCTGATGGATTATTTACACTGAAATGAGAGAACATTGATTGCATGTGCATCTTGAGTTGCACATGCAATTCAAATTCAACATGAAATCCAAATTTATTTCTTAATGCATATTCCTGGTCTAATTGTGAACAATCCGGTGCACATTATTCCAAGTAATCCAATCACCCAATATTGAAAAATATCTTTGTAATCTTTAATCCAAATGTAATAACTTGCTCTTCCTCTGAAATTACTTTCTGTCTTACTTTACTGACATCACTTAAAGGAGCATTCTGGTTTCAATACAAGCTCAAGTAAAATAGATTTATGGCATAATGTTGATTACCATACAATTTCGATTTATGTTGAGGCAATTTTTTGAAAAAAAAAAAAAAAACAGAATTGTGAAGCTTATTTTATAAAGGCACTTGTATAAATTATTCTATTAAAATTTGTTAGTTGAGCTGTAAAGTTGTTCTGTTATGTTGTAATAGCAACAAAGGGTCACACTTTATATTAGGGGGCCTTAACTTCTATGTACTTACATCAAAAAATAAGTACAATGTACTTATTGTGTTCATACTGTATTGCAAAACACTTTTGCTGCTATTGAGGTGGGATTCGGGTAGGTTAGGGACAGGTTTGGTGGTCTGGGTAGGTTTAAGGGTGGGTTAAGGTGTAAGGGATGGGTCAACAGTGTAATTATAAATGTAATTACAGAACTTAATTACAGATGTAATTACATATAGGTATTTTTAAAAATGTAAGTACAATGTAAAAACATATATGTACACAATAAGTGCATTGTACCAAATGGTTAATTAAAATGTAAGTACGTAGTAGTTAAGGCCACTTAATATAAAGTGGGACCCAACAAAGTTGCAAAACAGGATATAACTTTGCAAAGTAAAGCTTTGTAAACCATTTTAATACATATACCTTGTATAATTTTAAGTAATTCTGTGCATGTTCATTCCAAATAATCCGTATTTCCTAATATTCCAAATAATTTTGTTATGGAAATGTAATAACTTGCTCTTCCTCTTTCTGTTGAAATCACTTAAAGGGACATTCCAGGTTCAATGCAAGTTTGATAGATTGGTGATTACTACCAAAAAAAACCCAAAAAACAAAATATAAAATCAAGCTTACAGTGAGGCATTTACAATGGAAGGGACGAGGCAAATATGTGAAGCTAATACTTTTCTAAAAGCACTTGCATTAAAGGAACACTCCACTTTTTTTGGAAATAGGCTCATTCTCCAACTCCCCCAGAGTTAATAAGTTGAGTTTTACCGTTTTTGAATCCATTCAGCCGATCTCCGGATCTGGCGATAGCACTTTTAGCATAGCTTAGCATAGATCATCGAATCCAATTAGACCAGTAGCATCGCGTTCAAAAACGATCAAAGAGTTTCGATAGTTTTCCTATTTAAAACTCAACTCTCACGATATAACTACAGAAGAGTCAAGTTTTAAATAGGAAAACTATCGAAACTCTTTGGTCATTTTTGAACGCGATGCTACTGGTCTAATAGGATTCAATGATCTATGCTAAGCTATGCTAAAAGTGCTATTGCCAGATCCGGAGATCGGCTGAATGGATTCAAAAACGGTAAAACTCAACTTATTAACTCTGGGGGAGTTGGAGAATGAGCCTATTTCCAAAAAAAGTGGAGTGTTCCTTTAATTCTATATAGGTAGAATTTGTGTATATTAGTTGAGCTGTACTGTTGTTCTTGTCAGTTTTACAATCATTTTGGGATTTTAGCTGTTGTGTTGTAATGCTGATAAAGCTGTAAAATTTGATTTAACTACCAGGAAATTATTAATGTATAAATTTAACACATATTATTTATGTCTTGTGGTTATACTATTTATACAATGGAGTATTTAATGTTTGTGGAATGTCTCAGTTCTATACTCACTTCTATCGTGTCTGACTTTAATTCAGATTTTTGCTTTTTTTGCTTCTTCATTTATTTTTGTGGTAATCAATATTATTCCATAATATATGGTTTTAACAAAAGATGCATTCGTGTCTCCATTTCGTTAATGAATCCACTTTTACCACCCAATAAATTCTTAATAGTTAAAATAAAGCTTCCCTCATATTTATTCTCAATGAATGTCCTGTTTCACTTGAAAATGTCACATTAAAGAAGTAAAATCAGTTGAGAACAGAGATTCACATTGACTTTTAGTTTTTTTTTTGATTCTGTGTTGGCTCTTATGTGTCACAAAGTGTCCATATCCTCCTTGCAGTCGGGCTACATGCTGAAAGCGAGATCCAATCTGAAATTGCAAACGATGTCCTGATCTCCTCTAAAAAAAAGGGGCTTTAATAACCCTGAAGAGTCCTTAGAGAGGAGTAAGATCTTATAAAAGTGCAGAAAATCCCATTCCCCATCATAGACCTCTCTTTCGTAATTACCAGATCTGCCCCTTCTAAAAGGTGAAGGACACTCTCTTCTGAACACTCCACGATGTGGGCCAGTTAAGTTTCAGCTAGACTATTTTATGGTCATTCTGTGTGTATTAATAATCTTTAAAGACTAATTGGATTAATTCAGTCCATCTTAGCAAGCGGTATCCACTGCAGAACACTAAACTAAAAAGATGATTAAAAGGGGAACTTGATAAAAAAGATATCATTTGAAAAGTAGCAATGGTCAAGCAGTTGTAATTATTACTTCACCTCTCACTTCTCACAGTCATAGTTAATTTTTAATTATAAGAATAGATTTGTTTCTGGCTCTGTAACATGACTGGATATACAGTATCATGTTTGAAGTCATTGAACATAACCTGTACTTGACCGCTCTCGACATGATGTAAAAACAACCAAAATGGCAGCAGCAAGCAGTTAAAGATAATTAAATAGCAACATCCAGACATGCACTTATGTTTGTTCTTTAATAATGTGTGATTAAATGGATCAGAGGACATGATTGTGAAGTAAAGTTCATTGCATTGGATTGATTTGGTTTGAATTGATTTCATTCTGAAAATCTGTGGATGCTAGGGATGTTACTAGTGTTTTGTGGGTGGTCTCTTAAAGGGATCATGACATGAGAAACCAAATTTCCCTTGATCTTTTGAAACTTTGTATGCTTAATACATCCTGAAAGTTTCATAACTTAAAATGTCCTCATCATCAATAAAAAGGCATTTATGTAATAAAGGTGTAACAAGTTGACATCACAGTCCTTTGCATAAACACTGCCTCCAGAGCAACACATTGACATAGGCTAACAGCCTAACAGCTGACACCTGATCGCACTGAATGCGAGTGTTGCAACGCATCAAAAGCAAATAGAAATTACAATCACTGCCGCTGTCTTGTCTACACTGGATACAGTATACAGATGTGCATTCACTTTCTGACACAGTCCATGCACTTTATTGACATTCTAAGGATTAAATTAATGAGAATTAAAAAAAGAAATAAAATCAACGTCATGACCCCTTTAATAATTTAATTCAAGAGAGCTCAATAACCATCTCTCTCTCTCTCTCTCTCTCTCTCTCTCTCTCTCTCTCTTTCTTTATTGCGCATCAGGTGAAAACCGCACTGTAAAAAAGGATTGTGATTTTAACGGTAAAAAACTGTGAAAATGCTACAGTAAAAACCTGTTAAATGGTTAATGGTAAGTTCCTGTAAAATTTACAGGGAAAAACCGTAAACTGACGTTCCCAGAATTCCCTGTGTTTTGTTTGTTTGAATCTGATGTTTTTTCTTTGAAATAACTATGTTTGTTCTTAGTTTTTTCTTATCAGTTATGTTTATCAGGGTTGTATGTTACATCTAATGTTGTTAAATTAATGTTTATTGCATATTTCAGTTTAATGAGTCTCACTATGATGGTGTTTAGTGTTTGTGTGAAGGACACTGTGCACCTTCTATATATGTTATTATTTAAAAGCTGTTTGTGATGGGCTTTGGTTCATCGTGTGACTTTCTCATCACCACCTGCATTTGGTGGTTATCAGTGTATTTCAAAGGTACAAAACAGATTTCAGTACTTCAATAGGTTGGTATATTAATGTTATATCAGTTAATGAAATTACAGTATTTAACTGTAAATTTAAGTTAAAACCGTGAAACCTAAAATGTTGTTACTGTATTTTTACGGTAGAATTCCGGCAACCACAGCTGCTGTTTTTTTTACTGTAAATTATACGATTTTTTTTTTACAGTGCATAATTGTTTGCACAACTGCATGTCTCCTCAATAGGTTGTGTAATCATTTTAAATTGTAAAATTTTATATCTGTTTATCACATCTCATGCTCTTGCATTCTATTAAATGGCTGAAAAAGCTATGCTTTAGTTGTTTGTGAGAAAGTGCTGTGAATCTCAAGCTTTAAAGCATAAATTTGCTGCTGTTTTCACATCACTCTGCTTGATCGTACTGATGTTCAAAAGAATGGTACCTATTAGATGGGAGTGCCTGTTTGTGGCATTATTTCTGCATTTCCTGTCGGGGGTATTGAACCACCTCGTGTTTGTAGATTGGGGGCAACCTCCACTTTTAATGAATTGTTTACCAAGCGCGCCTTGTTGCACATCGCTTTTGATGTTTGCTGAAAGCTGACAGAGAAAGCTGAAAGCTGCCTGCTTTGTTTCATTCCAGGTTTCTTGTAATCGTGAACATAAAACAGAAACAGTGAGAATCCTGAAACCAAGATGAGATATGTGATGAATCGGATGTCTTTGATGACTTTTCAGCTAAATATTTAAAACCCTTGGAGATGTTGCCAGCTTTTCTTCACTAAATGTTTGGATCTCTTGCCAGCTGATGGTACCTGTGTTTTGACATATTGTGGAAACAATTTCACAGTGGCTTTATGTAGTCACATAACTTTAACCTTGTAAAATCTAATTTTCTGATAAAAATCTAATCATAGAAATATAATTCAGAAAAAAATCGAGAAAAATCTAATTTTATGAAATTAAACTGTCTATTGAATCTTTAGACAAAATATGTCTAATATGTCATTTAAAAAAATCTTTATCATATTTGATACATCAGGCTTTAAGGTACTTATTAGTCACAACATCAATGTATTTTTATTGAATTTGAGATCTTTGAAACATTTCTGTATTTCTATTCCCCAAATTTTGTGTCAATGCCAGTAAAGAAAGAAAGCAGGTTTTTAATGAATATATTAGTATTAGTATTAATATAGAAATATAGAATAAGATGTACATACAGTTTACTCTATTTACTATGGTAAATAAAAAGAAAAGTGTTACTGATACTTTATTGATCTAATTAAGAAAATTGGTCTTGAGCACAAATACATATTTAAAATATATAAAATAAGTAACAAAACTTTATTATAAAAAAAGGAAAGAAATATCAGTTCCTACGCTCTTAATCTTAGTAAAATTATATTTTAAGTTTTAATTCATTTAGTTTATTGATTAAATTATTTAAACATTTTATTGTGGTGGCCATGATACATCAAAAAGCCATGCAGTAGATTTTACACAGATGCAGATAAGGTAATGATCATGTTAATGGCCTTTTCAAATGATACATATGGCTTTATAGGGTTAAAAATAGAACTCCGAGAATTCTGTCAGTATTTATTCACCATCATGTCATTCCAAAAGTTTTAAATCACTTTTATGCTGCAAACTGTCGTATTTATAGCTGACTTTCTCTGTATAAAACTTTCATTGTATAAAATAGAGCTGCATGAAGATTCTTCTAAAATTCTCCCTTTGTATTCCATGGGGGGTGGGGGGTGGTGGGACTGTATACAGGTTTGGAACGGCATGGTGATGAGTAAATGACAGAATTTTCACTTTTGGGTGAACTATTTCTTTAAACCTGTGTGAGCTTTCCTTAATTCAAAGACACAGATTCTCGGCTCTCATCCCGATGGCTGGCACATATCACATGGCTGTCATCATCTGCCTCAGATATTTAGCCAGTATTCATTTTGAAGGAAAGAATGTCACAGACCGCAATGGATTTGCCTTTGCGTCATTCCACTAACATGACATTCAAAAAAGTGGAAAGCATTTAATTCACTCCCAGTTCATTTTTTTTTTTTTTTTTTTATAATGCTCTGGCACTTTATGTGTGCAATCATCTGAAACAGATTAATTTCCCCGGGTGCAACCTCTGGATGTCGTTTTGTCTGCTCAAGGTAATCCTTCCAAGACGTTGATACTGAATAGTGTAATCCTTCCTCATTAGCACATGCATTGCTATGCCTTTTTTATAATGAAATATGGAAAGATGCCTATGAATAACGAGACATTGCAGCAGGTTTAACCATGACATTGCAAATGATTAGTCACCTTAGGTGGGTGAGTTGGCCGTGAATGGATTGCTGGGACTGACAATAATAGAAAGTAGTGATGTCCAATTTGAAACACTTTTTCAGTCTATTTTCAGTGAATCTGAATCATTCTGAGTGGTTCTCAAATCAGCAGCTCTCTGACTTACTGAATCAGAAAGAGAATAGGACAGCAGCTACAGACATTTGACACCTTTGGTACAAAAAATAACCTAATTTAAAGCTTTTTCCATAGTGATGACCTTTTAGCATAGTGCTGAATAAAAAAAAAAAAAACAGATTTCTAGAAGTTTGATATCTTGTCTGGGACTGCAAGTACCACATTTGTTCATTTCTGAAATGAAAAGACCTACTTTTTTCTAAAAGGTGAACTAGACAGCAAAGAGTAGCTCATTGTACGCTTGTCTCATCATCTGCGTAATCAGTCTAGAGTCTTGTGAACTTGCTGTTCTTGTTTCTTAGGGAACAGAAGCATTAATAAAGTTCATTATGCAAAATAACACACTGTAATTAAAGTTCTGATGGCTACGTTTTTATTCTGAACATATAAAATTATCACAAAAATAAAAAAAGTTGATAAGCTGATAAAAAGACTTGATAATATTATACTAACAAAAAACACATCTATCTAACAAGATATATGTTATTTGATAAAAAGCTTACTGTAGATTTGTCCTCGGTGCAACAACTGGAGAAATATCAGGCATGTCTATACCCACTTGACAGTAGGTGCGTAATTTCTTAATAACTTGGAAATTATAAATAGTCCAATTTAATAAGCAGTGACATTAAAGGGAGATTTATTCTCGTGGGAAGAGCTACACTGAAGTGGAAAATGATCTCAGATTGGCATTTAGATTTCATTCTAATCAGGTTAGACACCACAGAGGCTTGTAAACTAAAGCCGAGTGTAAATGAAGGTGGTAAAACTTTATAACAAAGTGACCTCATCTTGTAAACTCTGTTTTTGAGGACAGTTACAAGACACAGCTGCATAGAAACTGGGAGGAAAATCACAGCCGTCGACTGACACAGTCTTGCATGGTAACTAGCTTAACACTGACAACTTGATTAGTCTTTGGTACAAACAATATCTGTCCTTAAATTGCATATTAAACACAAAGAAGACTGGTGTTAGTTGTCACACGGTGAAGCTGTTATATCTTAGTATTAGATTTTGAGTCAAAGATCCTTTTCCATTTATTCATTTTTGCTTTTTCATGAATTGACTTTTCCTGAAATATTGTGGAGGTATTTTTATATTTTATTGTGAAAAAAAAAATCACTTTAGTAGTAATTATTATGTTCATATTTGATTTTTCCTTTATATCATATTTTCATATATAAATTTCAAAGACCAAGACTTCCAAAGACTTTCATCACACTGAGGGTAATATTTACTCCTCAAGTGATTGAACTGAAATACATTGCTGTGGTTAACACACAATACCTTTTTATGTCCTTGCTAGTTTTTCAAAGATGCAAATTTATGGAAATTCTTCCTACATTTGCATCTTCATCTCTGAGGATATGCTTGCATACATAATGGTAAATTTAATGTTAATGATAGATTATATCTAAAGCAGAAAAACCAAACATTTTATGCATTTGCGGCATAAAGTATGTGCTAAGATTCATCCTTTATTGTAGCAAAACAATACACCCTCACATTGCTCATAAAGACAGAAACTTTTTACTTTCCATAAAGCAAAGGCAAGAACACCATCTGAATTGTTTTGCTTGTAAAATCAATCAAGGCTGGATCTATTTGCCCTCAAAAGAATCTCAAACCAATATGCACCAGTACACAGCAAATCCTCTGAATGTATTTCATCATATTCACCATGCCTGGCGATATGCACATTCTGGACCAGAGATAACATGCAGAGAGAAACAATATTGACAATGCAGAGGGAAACGTATTAATCAAATAGAGATAAATCCATCCGTTCAGAGCCGGCACAATGGGAGACAGACAGCAAGTGGAGCGCTCAAGCTCCGTAGACCCCATAGTGTGGCCAAGAGTGGGGCAAGGACAAAGGGAAGGTGAGCGGCATTCAATTCATTATGTATCTGTCATAATGTATCTGGAGAGAAAAGAGTTCTCAGTACCAGTCCTCGAAATGTTAAAAAACTTTGCAGTTGCAGTTTTTTCTTTCCATTGCACCATTATTACTGCTTGTGCTATGGATATGAATGATGAAAAGAGGTGAGGTGTACTATTACTTTACTAAACATTGAAAAATCCCAATTTTTGTATATTAGACATAAAAAGGGCTCTTATACTAACATTGAAAAAGGGTCATACAGTATACGAGAACTTGACTATTACAGAATATCAGTTATATACATGAACTGCTATAGCTGCATATATTATAACAATGTAATTACATTATAATTACATGTAGTTACATAGTTTTTCTGTACAGTGGTTATTTAAAGAAAATGTTTAAAAAGTTTTAATTTTTCATCTTTAGAAGAAAATTCCGCCAGCCACGTTCTGCAGAACAACAACAGATGTGCTTAATAAGTGAGATCCTCTGGAGCAGCTGTATGTTGAATACTGGTTCATTGACCATATGAAGACAAATGGCTAACAGCTGGTTTCTCCCACTGCAGTCCCACCTCTCGAAAAAAAAAAAAGATAAAAAAGAAACCTGTTTCTTAAGTTCATCGCTCAGTGAGTCCCAGGCCGTGGTAATGCTACTCAACCGAGAAGCTTCAGATGGACAAAGCTGCGGATGGACACTGCAGCTTTTAGGTAAAGTCCACGTGTATACAATTTAACGCTGTTATTACCATAACATTGTACATCATGTAATGTACTATAAATAATAATAATAAAAAACCCAGTCTAAAATCAGTATAAATAAAACAGTTTCCCACTGTGACAACATAAGAAAGGGTTCACTGAACTGAACCCCCCCCCCCCCCCCCTTATAATAACGGTGGCAAAGTTCAACAGATTGTTGTTATAAACACTTTAAGGCATGGGTTTATACAGAAATTCAGTTTAATACACTGAACAAAATGATTAAAGCAACACTTTTGTTTTTGCCCCCATTTTTCATGAGCTGAACTCAAAGATCTAAGACTTTTTCTATGTACACAAAAGGCCTATTTCTCTCAAATATTGTTCACAAATCTGTCTAAATCTGTGTTAGTGAGCACTTCTCCTTTGCCGAGTTACTCCATCCACCTCACAGGTGTGGCATATCAAGATGCTGATTAGACAGCATGATTATTGCACAGGTGTGCCTTAGGCTGGCCACAATAAAAGGCCACTCCAACAATATTTGAGAGAAAATAGTCCTTTTGAGTGCATAGAAAAAGTCTTAGATGTTTGAGTTCAGCTCATGACAAATGGGGTCAAAAACAAAAGTGTTGCGTTTATAATTTTATTCAGTATAAATAACCACACCCTGGGAAATATTTACTGAATTGTCTCTTGATATTATCAGTGTCATCCTGCTTTTGTGGCCGGGATTAGAGGAACATGATGAAATATATAGTTCATAATTACTGATCAGTGTGTGATGAATTATTGATTAGCACTATTATAGCTATTTATTCTGCACAAAGGCAGCTTTGTTTGGTATGCCCATATATTTACATTTATAATGAAGTGAATACTGTCGAATCAATAATCTTGTACTAAATGTACCATTAGCTAAAACAAACAGTAGGCCTACTCTGTCACTACAAACAGGCTCATAGTTGTGGATATGCATATATTACATTTATCAACAACCTCTTCAAAATCAACTTATGCAATATAATTCCATGCATTTTTTCCATAACAAAGACTTTTATGACTATGCTTAAATAGACTTCTGTGTATTCAAATTGCAGGGAATTACAATGTTTTTGTTTTGCCACTGGTGTAAAATGAACCCTTTATGAATGAAACACAGTGTATATCTTTTTAAAAACCGCCATAAAAGAATTCAAAGCCTGTGAATCAATTTTTGTGCATTGAATTTGTTCCATCCTGCAAATAGGCACACTTTAAAAAGGTCATTTTAAAGCCTATTTTAGTGTAATATCTACTACAGTATATTTAAATATTCCAGTAAAATAGCAGATTGTAATAGTTACAATACATACAAGGCAGGCTTTATATAAATAGAACTATGGCATGCAAAAAAAGTGCTAACATGCAAAGATTTTATGCATGTTTGCAGTGTTGCTTGATTTGCATAATTCCTGTAGTGAATCAGGTACTAAAGCAATGGAGACAGTGCATGCAGATAAACAGTGCTATCAGTGAATGCAATCCATTCTCAGTGAATCCCCCATGTGTTTTATCCTGAGCTGCATTGAATGTAAGGTGGAATTGAGATGTCGCAGTGCCACAGATTGTAGAGCTGACAGGTCATTTAGTCTTGGAGTCACTGGGCTGTGAGATGTCGAGCTTCGAAGCGTCTTTTGTGTCAAGAGTCACAAGACTTTCTGCCAGTGACCAGGAAGCCTCCTTGAATGTCACGCCATAGCTGTTTACTGACAATTTATATGCCGTAATATAGAGCAGGAATACCAATTGGTGAGAGCCTGTGCATTACACATGTATCATTATCACTGAAGAGGTTTAGTGTTAAATCTGAAGTGTTTGCCTATCCCAATTTAATATGTAGAGCTACAGTATTAGTAAGGACACAGGTAGGCTGATTTTGCCAAGTGTAAACACACACATGCTGCAACAAATTTTTACCTTTTGATTAACCTGGTCTTTTTTTGTTTTGATTTGTTTTGTTTTCCAGTAAAAAAATATCTAAAAGTCCATTAAAAAATTATGAATTTACTTAAGAAGCAACTTATTATTATTTTTTTTCTTTTGCAGTGCAGAAACATTGGCATAACCAGTGGTGTGAATTTTGGGTGAGAAAATCTGTTACTCTGACCATCATTTTTAATATCATATTCATATCATGTATAATATCATATTGTCTTTAATGCCATTGCTTATTATAGGTTATTATTATTCTATCTAGCTCTTGTGGTGCAGAAATTTCACACTTTTGCTGTGAAGAAATAGCTGTACAGTTCACCCGAAAATTTTAATTTTGTCATCATTCACCATTCATCATAAAATGTCAACATTTTATTTAAAAAAAAAGTCCTTGTGGAAAGAAGTATATTTTAGCATACGGTACTTATAAAAAAAGAGTAATTATAAAAACATGTAAAAATTCTATACTTTTTTTTTTTGCAAACTGAGTGTAATGTTTATCAACACTTAACTGCATGTTAATTGCAACTAAATGCAAATGTAGGTTACACTTTATTTTAAGGTGTCCTTGTTACAGTGTAATTGTGCATTTAAGAACTGAGCAATATTAATTAACTACATGTACTTGCTATAAGGTTAGGAGTTTAGGATTAGGGTTACTTGCATGTAATTATGCATTATTAATTGTTATTATGTTAGTAAGTACAACCTGAATTCCGGAAATGTTGGGACGTTTTTTAAATTTGAAAAAAAAAAATTAAAACTAAAAGACTTTCAAATCACATGAGCCAATATTTTATTCACAATAGAATATAGAGAACATAACAAATGTTTAAACTGAGAAATTTTACACTTTTATATACACTAAATGAGCTCGTTTCACATTTAATGCCTGCTACAGGTCTCAAAAAAGTTGGCACGGGGGCAACAAAGGGCTGAAAAAGCAAGACATTTTGAAAAGATTCAGCTGGGAGAACATCTAGCAACTAATTAAGTTAATTTACATCAGGTCTGTAACATGATTAGCTATAAAAGGGATGTCTTTATACTGCAGCTATTACAACAGCATGGCTTCGTAGTAGAAGAGTCCGGGTGCTGAATTGGCCTGCCTGCAGTCCAGACAGGGCCTAAAACTAACTTTTTGCCACACCAGCCAATGGCCATGAAACTCTTTTTGCAAAAACAGGCAGTTATTACTACTACAATGACTAAACATATTTACAATGTTTTTAATTTGTCCTGCTACTGGTGTCTCTATTAAATGCATTGTCCCTCAATTGTACCTATTAATTTTAGCCATTCAACATTACAGTATAATTTAAAGCCATTATTTTTAACATTTAATAGGCTCTGAAATATATAACAACTTTTAATTTAAGTGATTTTAAAACAGTCTTCACAGAAACTATAAATTGTATATGCATAAACTATACAGACTAATCTTTATGCAAGCTACAAAAGTTAACCAGCGACTAGAATAGTCCAATGATTTCTCTTTTTCTTTTGTTCTTTGATCTACATCAATGACAGACTTCAGCAGGTTTCACTTTAAATCAGCACTGTCCCTTTAAAACCTGATGCACATGACGCGGATCTGATACATATTCGATTTTCTCCCAACTCTTTACAGTCATTTAAGACTTTATACCTCATTTAAGACTACGTTTACGAGGTAACTCGCCAAAACGCGTATTTGGACATAATTGTGTGCGTTTTCGTTCGCTGAAGCGCTATGGTGCGCTGTCTGAAGCGACTCTGCGCATGCGTACAGCCGAACGCGCAGCCTTTCAAACTATATACTGCACTGCACCGTTTCCTACGTGTCCCTATGTGTCGGGTTATGAAGAATAAAGAAAAGTTAATCTTCCGAAATGAAGCAGCAAAATCTTCTCTGGTAAAAGTTATTAGAACCGTGTCTAGAGACAAGCTGGCCATCACATTGCTCTGACCGTATCAGCCCGTTTGTATAAATTTAATTTCTGTTGAAACTTGTGTCATGTAAAATATTTAAATATTTGTAGTTACATATTTGATGTGTAATTAATGAAGTTGCAGTTTAGTTTTATTTAAATTTAGTTGCAATTTAAATTTAAAATAATAAACTTTAACTCAAATAACATTTAAAATGATAATACTTATAAAGTACTTTACATGAGCTTTAGTCAGCACAACACATCGTGTATTTCTTTAAAGCATGACATTATTATTGAAACATTGATTTAAAATGAACTGTTTTAGAAGTAAAACTTTTAATTTGACATTATTACAAAGTGCACTACTCAAGTAGTCAGGCTTTTTATTTCATTAATATTTTAAGTACAGTTTTTTATTAAATATACTTTTAAGAATGGAAGTACACTACAGGTGAACATTCAGTATAATTAAGCACACTTCTTTTTCACAAGGGGTATTTTATGAATTATATATTTCCTTAACTGAGTGAACTATTTCTTTAAGAAACATATCAATAATGTATTGCAAAGCAGTGTTGAAGCAGGGATTCAGTTGTCAAAATAGGTAACAATACAAGGTTGTTTTGAATTTCATTTCATGCAGAAAAACGGTGATGGCACTCACAGGTCATTGGCTCAAGGGCAAGCATGTGGAGTGTTTTATTATCTCGAAACCTTTTGATACCAAATTGCTGACACTGATTGTACAAACACAGGGCAGAGTTTGTACAAAACCTCTGGCTGAACTCACTGTTACCCTCACTTGTTTCCACAGTCTGCATCCTAATAAGTCAGCAGCAAGGACATTACTGCTGCGGGAATAGAGGAGCTAAAGTAGACACTGGCCTAAAATGCATTAATTTATGCTAATAGCTCCACTGCAGAACAGCCGAAGGTTTGACCTCCCACTTACCTTTGCAGACACTTTATTCCAGTCAGGCCACACCAAACTCCAAAAGAAGTTGCTTCTGACCCCATTAATTGATTTCAGCGGGAGTTCTCAAGGCTCCTAAAACACCTAAACTGCAACAGCTGTGTATAAGAGGCTGCAGTAAGGATACTGGTATGATAATATAGATTTTAAGGCCAGCAAGATGAATTTGAATTCTGCTCAAGAAACACCGAGGCCTGCCCTGACCCCTTATTACCTGACCTTATCGCATCGACAAGGATCAGAGGAAATGTTACCTAGGTTGAACTGTGCAGAGTCCTCCACCTCAGGGAGAACTTAGAATACAATTTATCACAGCCGCAGATACACAGAGTACCTATATCCAGCTAACAGCCCATTTAAACAAGAAAAAAGGTCACCACAAAGTGAGTTTGTTTTGACATAGTTTTTTTTTTTTTTTTTTTAAAGCTAGGCCAGCAGATATATATTTTTGGTTTTTGGAATAATGTTATCTGCAAAATCAATATTGTTGATTTGTATACTCTCATATATATATATATATATATATATATATATATATATATATAATTTGTTTAATTCAAATAGAAACTGTTGGCATGTGAGTTGTACTGAAGTTGTTAAATAAGGTGTACTTAAAATAAATATAATAGTAAGTAAATGTTACACACTATTATAATAACAATAAATTATGCAAAAGTACATGCAAGTAACCCTAAGCCAAACGCTAATTCTAACCCTAACCATATAGTACGTACTGTTATGGAAAGAGACTCAGACAGATGATTAACAGGTAAACAGGTACGTTTTTAACAGCAACGGGTGCAGATAGAAATGGCAGGTGAGTATCTTGGGTAATAGAACAGTTCTTGGGTTGGAGTATATTATCTTGTTTCTTGTGTCGCAGGAGATCGTGGGACGGAGACGGGAGAGAGCACACACTTCTGATGATGATTATTGAGACGTCCACAAGGAGATGATGACTGGAAGATACGTTGAAGCGAGGAGCAGAAGGTAACTCTGGAGGAGACACAAAAGGTAAGTATAGGTTTCTCAATGTATCATTTGGATAGCATGGAGAGAGTCCACTTCGAATGAACGAGATCAGATGCAGAGTGAAGTGAGGTGTGTGCTTATGAACTAGTCCTTTCAATCAGGTGTGTGTAGTTAATACTCTGGTGATGGATTGCGCTGTGATTGGGTGGTGAATGAGTCTGGCCGATCTGTGAAACATACATGTAGTTAATTAATAATACTCAGTACTTAATTTGAGTAAGGTAATCCTAAGTAATGTAAGTAAGGTACAGTAATACACCATACACCTACACCATTCATTCATTCATTCATTCATTCATTCATTCATTCATTCATTCATTCATTCATTCATTCATTCATTCATTCATTCATTCATTTAATGTGCAATTTAGTTATTGGTTGGCCTCTAGTAACATGACAGTACCATGTGTTTGTAGAAATAGCATAGTAATATCATTGTATACTTTGAAAAGAGTAAAGTGAAAATGATACCTCTCCTTGAAGACCCATGAAATTGCTTACTTATAAGTAGAAATTTACTTATTTAGGCCAAATAACATGCTTCCTAGAATAATAATAACTTATATTTCATCTGTAAATTTCATCTATATTCCAGAGTATGCAAGCAAATAATTGAACTGCAAAACTATGTTTTAATTGACTTGTATTCCAGAAACAACATATCTGAAGATCACTGAAACAAGATAAAGTGGCTTGAGAAGTACAAAGCTTAAAAGGTGTGCTTAACTCTCGAATATGATTAAGTGCATATAATCTAATTTCTACTTTTGAGTGTTTGCTGAAAGTGTTTTTATTCAGTCCATTTGCCATGTATTCAACCATTAACATATTTGCTCAAATAACCATTGCTAAAAATATGTGCATGGCTAAACAGTCTTTTTTCCCCCCCACATCTAATATGAAGGAATATTAATCACTAGATAGGAAAGCAACATCTAAACATCTAAAACGTTATTATAGTGGATCACAGTTGCAACATAATAGTTTTTTCATTTGTTGAATAATGTTAAAAATAAAATAAAATAAAATAAAATAAAATATTGACAGGTGCATTTTTGTCTGTTTTCTTGTAACACATGTATAAGCGTATGATTTAATTTGTGGAAGATGCCTCATATACAAAATGCCAATCAGCATTAATATTTCAGTATGCATGGAATCTTTGCTATTACCCAAAGGAGAGGCATCGGATCCGATTAATGCAGTCTAACTGTATAGCTGTGCCGCTGCAATGACATGCATCCTAATACAGAATTTAAGGAGGCAGGTGGATGCTCATAGCATGCAGATTGAGCCAGATCTCTTCTGAAATGAATATGATGTTATTAATGTGCAACTCTCTGGCTTTTATTACATAGGATCAGTGCGTCACTAAAAGCTTTTGCTCAACAGTATGCAATATTGTAAGCAAGCAGACATAAAATAGAATGAAATTCAAAGAAACAAGAGTACCTTTTAATAATGCATTTCATTTAAGCATGAATTAAGTGTTATTTTAACTAAAGCTGTTAAGATTGTTCTTTGTTTCATTATTTAAATCAACCTGAAATGAAATGAAATGAAATGTAAATATTAGACAAAAAAACAAAAAACTAACCTAGTGAAAATGCAGAGATAAGTATAAAATATGTAAATATAGCAAAAAGCAGTATATCCTGAAAAATTAGATGATAATAAAATACATTTGGTCTCACTTTATATTAGGTTGCCTTAACTACTGTGTACTTACATTTAAATTAATAATTTGGTACAATGCACTTATTGTGTACATACATGTTTTTACATTGTACTTATATTTTTAAAAATACCTATATGTAGTTACATCTGTAATTAATTTCTGTTATTACATTTATAATTACACTGTTGACCCATCCCTTACACCTTGACCCACCCTTAAACTTACCCACACCACCAAAACTGTCCCTAACTTCACCCGTATCCCACCTCAATAGCAGCAAAGTGTTTTGCAATACAATATGACCACAATTTTTTTAATTTAAGTACATAGTAGTTAAGGCCACCTAATATAAAGTGTGACCATACATTTTAATAAACATATATTAAAATAAATTCCATTATAAACTTCTATTATAAATGTTAAACATTTCCTCAATATACAGATAATATATATTTTGGTGTCGCTATTTATTATTATTATTATTATTATTATTATTATTATTATTATTATTATTATTATTATATTTAAACAATGTAATGGACATTTTGTGGTAATGGACAAAATTAAAAGGGAACACTTTACAATTAGGTGTCACGCCTGTTTTGGGTTTTGGTTTATGTTCATGTTTTCGTTTCTTTTATTTTGTCATAAGTCATGATTCCTGTTTAGTCACATGGTTCCCTTATCCTCTTGGTATCCTGCCAAGTGTATGTGTCATGTTCTGATTGGTTATCTTGTTCATGTGTCTTGTTCTCATTGGTTATTGTCCGGTCATGTGGTTCTCAGTTCTGTTTGCTCATTGGTTGGTTTATGTCATGTGACCCTTATTGTTTTTTGCCCTCATGTTGCCATTGACTCTTGTCGAGTGTTGTCCCTGTAACCTTTGTTGGTGAGTTCTTGTTTTTGTTTACGCCAAGTCTGTTCATCTCATGCCAAGTCAAGTCAAGTCAAGTCAAGTCAAGTCAAGTCAAGTCAAGTCAAGTCAAGTCAAGTCTTTGTTTATTGTTTGGTCACATTACAGAACACTTGACCGCAGCAATGAACTCAACAGTTTCTCGCCTCATTTGCTTTCTTCAAGGTGACCAGGCTATAGAGGATTATGTTGAGGACCTTTGTGGACTGTGCCATTTGGTAGCTTTTAATGACGTAGCGCTCAAAGACATTTTTGAGTGGGTTTGAACAATCCCATTCATTCCTGACTACCTGGAGGGAAAATACACTGGTCTCTGGAAAAATATATTGATCATGCTCTGCTCTTAAGTGGATCCTCATTTACTGTGGGGATTGCTGATGAGGAACACAGCTATCCTACAGTACCCACAATGCCAGAGCATTTCCACGTCCCTACCGTCATGTCTGGAGTTGTTCAAGTCAAAGCCTGTTCACGTCATGCCTGCTCACATCATGTCTGCTACTCCAGGGCCTGCTCACGTCATACCTGCTACATCAGGACCTGCTCACATCATGTCTGCTACTCCAGGGCCTGCTCACGTCATGCCTGCTACATCAGGACCTGCTCACGTCATGCCTGCTACTCCAGGGCCTGCTCACGCCATGCCTGCTACATCAGGACCTGGTCATGTCATGCCTGCTACACCAGGGTCTGCTAACGTCATGTCTGCTACTCCAGGGCCTGCTCATGTCATGCCTGCTCACGTCTTGTCTGCTACACCAGGACCTGCTCACGTGATGTCTGCTACACCAGGGCCTGCTCATGTCATGTCTGCTACTCCAGAGCCTGCTCAAGTCATGTCTGCTACTCCAGGGTCATGTCTGCTACACCAGGGCCTGCTCACGTCATGTCTGCTACTCCAGAGCCTGCTCAAGTCATGTCTGCTACTCCAGGGTCATGTCTGCTACTCCTGGGTCTGCTCACGTCATGTCTGCTACTCCAGGGCCTGCTCACATCATGTTTGCTACTCTAGGGTCTGCTCACATCATGTCTGCTACTCCAGGGCCTGCTCACGTCATGCCTGCTACATCAGGATCTGCACACATCATGCCTGCTACTCCAGGGCCTACTCACGCCATGCCTGCTACATCAAGACCTGGTCACGTCATGCCTGCTACACCAGGGTCTGCTCACGTCATGTCTGCTACTCCAGGGCCTGCTCATGTCATGCCTGCTCACGTCTTGTCTGCTACACCAGGACCTGCTCACGTGATGTCTGCTAGACCAGGGCCTGCTCACGTCATGTCTGCTACTCCAGGGTCTGCTCATGTCATGCCTGCTCACGTCTTGTCTGCTACTCCAGGACCTGCTCACGTGATGTCTGCTAGACCAGGGCCTGCTCACGTCATGTCTGCTACTCCAGAGCCTGCTCAATTCATGTCTGCTACTCCAGGGCCTGTTCACGTCGTGTCTGCTACTCCAGGGTCTGCTCACATCATGTCTGCTACTCCAGGGTCTGTTCACATCATGTCTGCTAATCCAGGGCTTGCTCACATCATGTCTGCTACTCCAGGGTCTGCTAACGTCATGTCTGCTACTCCAGGGCCTGCTCACCTCATGCCTGCTACATCAGGACCTGCTCAAGTCATGCCTGCTACTCCAGGGCCTGCTCACGCCATGCCTGCTAAGTCAGAACCTGGTCATGTCATGCCTGCTACACCAGGGTCTGCTAACGTCATGTCTGCTACTCCAGGGTCTGCTCACGTCATGCCTGCTCACGTCTTGTCTGCTACACCAGGACCTGCTCACGTGATGTCTGCTACACCAGGACCTGCTCACGTGATGTCTGCTACACCAGGGCCTGCTCACGTCATGTATGCTACTCCAGAGCCTGCTCAAGTCATGTCTGCTACTTCAGGGTCATATCTGCTACTCCAGGGCCTGCTCACGTCATGTCTGCTAATCCAGGGCCTGCTCACGTCATGTCTGCTACTTCAGGGCCTGCTCACGTCTTGTCTGCTACTCTAGGGTCTGCTCACGTCATGTGTGCTTATCCAGGGCCTGCTCACGTCATGTCTGCTACTGCAGGGTCTGGTGACATCATGTCTGCTATTCCAGGGTCTGCTCACGTCATGTCTGCTACTCCAGGGTCTGCTAACGTCATGTCTGCTACTCCAGGGCCTGCTCATGTCATGCCTGCTATATAAGGACCTTCTCACGTCATGCCTGCTACTCCAGGGCCTGCTCACGCCATGCCTGCTCTATCAGGACCTGGTCATGTCATGCCTGCTACTCCAGGGCCTGTTCATGTCATGCCTGCTCACGTCTTGTCTGCTACAACAGGACCTGCTCACGTGATATCTGCTACACCAGGGCCTGCTCACGTCATGTCTTCTACTCTAGGGTCTGCTTACGTCATGTCTGCTAATCCAGGGCCTGCTCACGTCATGTCTGCTACTCCAGGGCCTGCTCACGTCATGTCTGCTACTCTAGGGTCTGCTTACGTCATGTCTGCTACTCCAGGGTCTGCTCATGTCATGTCTGCTACTCCAGAGCCTGCTCAGGTCCTGCTTGCTACTCCAGGGTCTGCTCACGTCATATCTGCTACTCCAGGGTCTAGTAATGTCATGTCTGCTACTCCAGGGTCTGCTCACGTCATGTCTGCTACTGCAGGGTCTGCTGACATCATGTCTGCTATTCCAGGGTCTGCTCACGTCATGTCTGCTACTCCAGGGTCTGCTCACGTCATGTCTGCTACTCCAGGGCCTGCTCACCTCATGCCTGCTACATCAGGACCTGCTCACATGATGTCTGCTACACCAGGGCCTGCTCAAGTCATGTCTGCTACTCCAGGGTCATGTCTGCTACTCCAGGGCCTGTTCACGTCATGTCTGCTACTCCAGGGTCTGTTCACGTCATGTCTGCTAATCCAGGGCCTGTTCCCGTCATGTCTGCTACTCCAGGGTCTGCTGACATCATGTCTGCTACTCCAGGGCCTGCTCACCTCATGTCTGCTACATCAGGACCTGCTCAAGTCATGCCTGCTACTCCAGGGCCTGCTCACGCCATGCCTGCTACATCAGGACCTGGTCATGTCATGCCTGCTACACCAGGGTCTGGTCACGTCATGTCTGCTACTCCAGGGCCTGCTCATGTCATGCCTGCTTACGTCTTGTCTGCTACACCAGGACCTGCTCACGTGATGTCTGCTACACCAGGGCCTGCTCACGTCATGTATTCTACTCCAGAGCCTGCTCAAGTCATGTCTGCTACTCCAGGGTCATGTCTGCTACTCCAGGGCCTGCTCACGTCATGTCTGCTACTCCAGGGTCTGCTCACGTCATGTCTGCTACTCCAGGGCCTGCTCACGTCATGTCTGCTACTCTAGGGTCTGCTTACGTCATGTCTGCTACTCCAGGGTCTGCTCATGTCATGTCTGCTAATCCAGGGCCTGCTCATGTCCTGCTTGCTACTCCAGGGTCTGCTCACGTCATATCTGCTACTCCAGGGTCTAGTAATGTCATGTCTGCTACTCCAGGGTCTGCTCACGTCATGTCTGCTACTGCAGGGTCTACTGACATCATGTCTGCTATTCCAGGGTCTGCTCACGTCATGTCTGCTACTCCAGGGTCTGCTCACGTCATGTCTGCTACTCCAGGGCCTGCTCACCTCATGCCTGCTACATCAGGACCTGCTCACGTGATGTCTGCTACACCAGGGCCTGCTCAAGTCATGTCTGCTACTCCAGGGTCATGTCTGCTACTCCAGGGCCTGTTCACGTCATGTCTGCTACTCCAGGGTCTGTTCACGTCATGTCTGCTAATCCAGGGCCTGTTCACGTCATGTCTGCTACGCCAGGGTCTGCTGACATCATGTCTGCTACTCCAGGGCCTGCTCACCTCATGTCTGCTACATCAGGACCTGCTCAAGTCATGCCTGCTACTCCAGGGCCTGCTCACGCCATGCCTGCTACATCAGGACCTGGTCATGTCATGCCTGCTACACCAGGGTCTGGTCACGTCATGTCTGCTACTCCAGGGCCTGCTCATGTCATGCCTGCTTACGTCTTGTCTGCTACACCAGGACCTGCTCACGTGATGTCTGCTACACCAGGGCCTGCTCACGTCATGTATGCTACTCCAGAGCCTGCTCAAGTCATGTCTGCTACTCCAGGGTCATGTCTGCTACTCCAGGGCCTGCTCACGTCATGTCTGCTACTCCAGGGTCTGCTCACGTCATGTCTGCTACTCCAGGGCCTGCTCACGTCATGTCTGCTACTCTAGGGTCTGCTTACGTCATGTCTGCTACTCCAGGGTCTGCTCATGTCATGTCTGCTAATCCAGGGCCTGCTCATGTCTTGCCTGCTCAAGTCTTGTCTGCCACACCAGGACCTTCAAACGTCATGTCTGCTACTCCAGGGTCTGCTCACGTCATATCTGCTACTTCAGCATCTGCTCACGTCATGTCTGCTACAGCAGGGTCTGCTCACGTCATGCCTGCTACTCCAGGGCCTGCTCACGTCATGCTTGCTACTCCAGGGTCTGCTCACATCATATTTGCTACTCCAAGGTCTGCTCACGTCATGTCTGCTAATCCAGGGCCTGCTCACGTCATGCTTGCTACTCCAGGGTCTGCTCACGTCATGTCTGCTAATCCATGGCCTGCTCATGTCATGTCTGCTACTCCAGGGTCTGCTCAAGCCATTGTCTGCTTCGCCAGAGCCTGGTCAAATCATGTCTACTACTCCAGGGCCTCACGTCATGCTTGCTACTCCAAGGTCTGCTCACATCGTATCTTCTACCCCAGGGCCTGGTAATGTCATGTCTGCTACTCCAGGGTCTGCTCATGTCAGGTCTGCTAATCCAGGGCTTGCTCACATCATGTCTGCTACTCCAGGGCCTGCTCACGTCATGCTTGCTACTCCAAGGTCTGCTCATGTCATTGTCTGCTACACCAGAGCCTGCTCAAATCATGTCTACTACCCACCTCTCCACGGTCTGCCACTGTTCCATGCCCCAGGTCCTGTCTGCTACTGGCACTGTCTGGCCCAGGTCCACCGTTGCTTCACGGTCCAGGCCCACTTCTGCTCCACAGTTTAGACCTGCCCTTGCTCCAGGGTCCAGATCCACCACTGCTCCATGGCCCATGGTCTTTCCCACTGCTCCACGATCCCTTCATGGGACTGGCCCTCCATCCCTCCCCCTGTTCCACCTCCACCACCTTCATGTTGCAGTCTCTTGTAGAGTGTTGTCCCTGTAACCTCTGTTGGTGAGTTCTTTTTTTCGCCAAGTCAAATCAAGTCAACTCGGTCCCACTTTATTTTAGGTGGCCTTAACTACTATGTACTTACATTTAAATTAATCATTTGGTACAATGCACTTATCGTGTACATACACGTTTTTACATTGTACTTATATTTTTAAAAATACCTATATGTAATTAATTTCTGTAATTACATTTATAATTACGCTGTTGACCCATCCCTTACACATTAACTCACCCTTAAACCTACCCATACCACCAAACCTGTCCCTAACCTTACCCGTATCCCACCTCAGTAGCAGCAATAGTGTTTTGCAATACAGTATGAACACAATAAGTACATTGTACTTATTTTTTTATGTAAATACATAGTAGTTAAGGCCAGTTAATATAAAGTGTGACTGTCAACTCAAATCAAATTAAATCAAATCAAGTCTTTGTTTATTGTTTGGTCACTTTTTGGAGTTAAATAAAGCTGCACTTGGGTTCTCACTATGCTCGCCTCCAGTGGACTCATTACATTAGGTTACATTTGTTTACATTAGTTAACTACTTAACAGACTAATAATGGAAAATACTTCTAAAACATTTAGTTCAATAGTTGTATCTATTAATGCTATTTAATTAATGGACCTGAGCTAACATGGACTAATAATTAACAGTTTTATTTTTAAAATAAGCTTTATTTTTAAGTAGCGTTAACAAATACTAATAAATACTGTAACAATGTATTGCTCATTGTTAGTTAATGCATCAAATATAGTTAACACAGAATTTGATGGCTGTGTTGTTAAACCTCAGCAAGGAAAAAGCTAAATGATTAATCTAAATTATTATTATAATATTTAGAATTTTGCAAAAGTTGTGTTGGAATAATAAAATAACCATTACTTAACATACTTCATCAATTCATATTGGATATTAACACATTTCTAATTTTCAATAAAAAAGTTTAAATATATTGATATACAAAATTGAAATTGAAATTGGGAGTAGGTTGTAGCACTCTTTGTACTTGAGACTAATTTACATATTTTAGAGACAGGGAGATGATTTCAAAACAACTTAAATTTGTTTTGAGTGAGTTATGAATGTTAAAGCATAAAGCATGACAATCCTTGGTTTCCCCTAAATTAAAGCTACCTGTTATTCAGTATGATACATGCAAACAGACAGGACTGGAATATTCTGGAAAACTGTCAGGGAGGCTAATATGAGATGTTTAATTGACAATCACATTAACTAACCATTTGCAGTGCACTCCTTAGCTATTAATATTCATTGTACACAAGTATGACTGGTTACCTCTGTAACTATTGAATGCATATGCTGATCTGTTGTCAACAAACCAGAGGGAAAAGCTTCTTCTGAGGCATTTCATGACACGACTGTCCTAGATGAATGTCAAATCACTCGACAGATTCTCTGTTATTAGGCGAGGATATTTTGAAGTAGCAGGTTGCTGTGTTTCAATTAGACGTGCATATTTGTTTTGGTTTTTTTACTACTGGGGGTTGAAGGGCTGGTGGTGATGGAACTGTTTCTGTTTATGCTGTTTTTTAATTGTGCTGTTAATTATAACACAGCAGTTAAACAGATTTTCCAACACTGTTGTAGACATCCTATAACCCATGATTAAATATGGTTCTGAGTAATGTTTGGGAAACAAGGGAAGCTGAGTTATGTCTAGAAAGTGCTTAAACGTTCAACCTGTTCTGCTGGACTGGAATGGACCACTGAGTGATAATTGTAGGCCGCTAAGTGCTTTTGAACTCAATGTTCAGTTTTGCACTCTGATGTATTATATTGCACTCTGATATTACACTCTGAAATCACAGGTAGTGATTTTTATCTCAATTAATCAGAGGGCTGAATGAAAAGGATTGATAGGCCAGTTTAGACCCATTGCTCACTAATTGATGAACTCTGTATTAGAGTGTTGACCTTCTAAAATAACAAGCTCATCTGTTGACAAATGTAGGAAAACAATAGATTGTGGTATTTTCAAAGGAATAGTTTTAAAATTTAAAATTTGTCCAGTCATCTAGACAGATTTTGAGAAATTTAGCACTGCAACACTTGCTCACTAATGGATCCTCTGCAGTGAATGAGTTCTGTCGGAATTAGAGTCCAAACAGCTGATAAAAACTTTTATTTTTATCAACCTTTTAAGGAAGGTTTATTATGGATTATAGGCAGGGGTTAAATTGGGATTTGTTATGTGGGGGGGGCTCTATGGTATCGAGCATATATATATATATATATATATATATATATATATATATATATATATATATATATATATATATATATATAACAATTTAGCAGACACTTTTATCCAAAGCAATTTATAAATGAGGACAATGGCTGTATATGTGTGTGTGTGTGTGTGTGTGTGTGTGTGTTTTGTTTTTTTTGCAAATATGATTTATTCTAATGCAATATTCTCATCGGTTTTCTATCAGCTGTGACATAGGCTATAAGTCTGCATGTTTTTTATATTTTATCCAAGGGCATTTTTTATTATTATTATTATTACCTTGGTAACACTTTATTTTGATGGTCCCTTTTGAACATTCTGTTAACACTAAGTAATGTTGCAACTACATGTCAGCAAACTCTCATTAGAGTATTAGTAGACTGTCTGCTTCATATCTACTAACTCCTTGTGTTGGTCTCCCAACAGATATTCTACTGACTATAAGTAACTTTGCAAGAACGTGTCAACTTAATCTAACCCAAACCCTACCAGTCAACTAATACACTACTAACACTCTAATGAGAGTTGGTAGAAATGTAGGTGCAACATTACTTATAGTCAATAGAATGTGTTAAAGGGACCATCAAAATAAAGTGAAACCATTACCTTTATAGAGGGCATTTTCCCACTAATCTCATTAACTTTCATTTCAAATTCATTTGGTCTATAAATTCAATTATAATAATGTGATTTTTATTATCTATACGTTATTAAATTAAATAATTTACACTGAAAAATACAACTAAATTAAACTATGAGATTCTTAAAAAAAAAAGTTGAATACACAAACAAGAAATGATGGTGGAAATTATACTTTTCAATGAAATTAAAACACCAGTAGGTGCCACTATATTGAGCGTTTAATGAGTGAGTCATTGAGTCGTTCATTCAAATGATTCATTCAAACGGCAGATTCATCAGATCTTTATGCATGGGCTAATGAAACTTTAACTCAACCGATTCGAATCATTCAGCAATGAATCAGATGGTTACTTTGAGACAAAAATGTAAGTGATCTAATATTATTGTATTTGCTCATTGAACTGTTTATAGAACTATTAAACAGTCGTAATGGTGAAAACGTTGAGTGGTGTTGCCTAACTAACTGTATTTTAAATATAAAAACTTTCCATTTTGAATTTTTACCTCAGTATGCTGAGTTTCCTAGTGTTGTGCATTTTGATTTCTCCTCGAGAGCTGCGTGAACCTCGCCTCAGCAGCGCAACCTTATACTGTCAATAGATGAGTCAATAGATATACAGTAGCTATATCCACTATTCGTCACTTACTGTAAATGTAATAAAATCACAATAATACTTGCGTTTTGGTGTTTACATAGTTATTTTTGGTTAGTGATGTTTTTTAATCATGTTACTTGTCTGGCGTTAATGAAGCGTTAATGTCGAGCCCTGGAGTCTATGTGCCGGGGCTCAGCCCCGGACGGCCCCGGCCCAATTTAAACCCTGATTATAGGCTTGTATTTTCGTCAAAAGAGACAGTTTAAAGTTAGATGCCTTGATATATTTGTTTCTTACAAATGTAGTTTTTCACTTCACAAGATGTTAATCGATGGACTGGAGTGGTGTGCATTACTTGTGGATTATTGTGATGTTTTTATCAGCTGTTTGAACTCTCATTCTGACGGCACCCATTCACTGCAGAGAATTTATTGGTGAGCAAGTGATGTAATGCTAAATTTCTCCAAATCTGTTCTGATGAAGAAATAAACTCCTCTACGTTTTGGATGGCCTGTGGATGAGTAAATTATGTTAGAGCACCCGCCTCCCACGTAGTTCGTAGTTCGTAGAGACCGTAGTTCGAATCCCGCTCGGAGCGGGCCTAGTAGGACTGCGACATATGTGAATGAATGGTGAATGGTACAATGACTCACAAAGACAGTGTAAATGCTGCATGCTGATGTAATGAGGTAACAAACATGGCAAATCAGTGAATTAATATTTTTATTGAAAAGGATCAAAATAATTGAGTCATTGGGATGAATCAAAAACAAATTTACTAGCTGTTACTCCCTCAGACATAGATAAATAATTCATACAAAAATCAATCACTGAGACATTATTTAAAGGCAGCAGCTATTTACACTAAGTGCAAATATCAATATATGCTATTTACACTAAGTGCAAAGAGCAATGGATTCTATTTACACTAAGTGAAAATAGCAGTATTTTTTAGCTATATGCTATTTAAATTAAGTGCAAATAGCTATTCTATTTACACTATGTTAAAATAGCAGGATTTTCTGCTATTTATACTACTTGTTGCAATAGTCTGTACCTCAGAATGTATTACATTATAAAACAGTATGCAATAATAACATATTGAGTGTAAATTATAATTTTAATTCAAATTACTAAATGGATGCCACCTTATTGATACAATAAAGCCCTCCCTACACCTACCTTAACCCTACCCGGTACTTTATTTTCAACTTTTTGGTTATTTCCTTAATGTTTTTGAAAATAAATGCCTTTATGATGTGATATGAGATTTGAAAAGGGAGAAAACAAAATTCGGCAAAAGGCAGGTTCGAACCCTGGTCGATCACGTCAAAAAGACCATAGAACACACTTTAACATCTGCACCACTGGAGGTGATGATTCATTGCCGTTTTTTATAATATTGACTATCCCAATCACACGTTGGTGGGCGGAGTTAGTGTAAATAGCCTCTGCCAACAAGGCGGGCTGTTTGCACTAAGTATAAATAAACACTCCGTTATTTTAGGCAATATCTACTTTTGTAGTCCAAGATAAACACTGATTTCAAAACATTAACAATGTTTTTATGCATAGTTGTGTAAACTTATACAGTAGTTACACATGGCTTATATAAAGTTTGAAAAACATTTAAATTTGCCATCATTTTTCAAGAAAAAGGCCTTGGAGTGCTACTTACTGAAAGAACCTCCGTTTAGTGATCCCAGAAGGTACTCTTTGGTTGGGTTCAAAAATGTATCTATACAAAAAACGAATCCAAGGCACTTCTTCCGGTTCCAAAATGTTAAAAAGCCTTTATTCAAACATGGCTCACTCAAACTCAGTTCCTGAAGGGCCGCAGTCCTGCAGAGTTTTGTTCCAACCCTGCTCCAACACACAAACCATGTAGGCTTTCAAATAAGCCTGAAGGAATTGATTAGCTAGATCAGGTGTGTTTAATTAGGGTTGCATCTAAACTCTGCAGGGCTCCGGCCCACCAGGAACTGAGTTTGACACCCCTGCTCTAGAAACATTAAAAAATAGCTAAAACACTGCACACTAATGCCTTCCTCAGAGTGTGTCAGATACAAAATTGATCACAGGTGTAGATATAATCAGTTGCTCGGTAGAAATGGAAGATACTATAATAACCATTACAAAAGGAAAAAAAAAAATTATAATACCAACAATAATCATAATGATGAATCATTTCACAAACATGGAGTTAAATCTAATTCCTCATTCAAACCAGGAAAGATGGTGGCTTTTAGCTGAAACATCCAAAAGGCTTCCCTTTGTAAAAGTGTTTGTTGTCTATCGCCCTTTCTACTGCCATCAGGTACTGCCATAATTTTTGTTGAAGTGATTTTGACAAGGATTTTATCTAATTATAGGTCAAAAGAGAAACATAATTCTAAAGACATTATAATAATAATAATAATAATATTTTTTTATTTCATTTATTACTTTATAAATGTCTTCAAGTGGACACACAACTATATAATTAGAATTCAGGACACCACTAATAACCAACTAATTATTTAACTAATTACCTCATGTTAAATGTGGAATAGATTAAACTTCAAGCTGAAGTAATTTCTTTTCTATATTTTTCAAAATTAATCATAATCGCATACATACACATTTGTTGCACCGCTGATAAGTAACACTTCACCCATGGTAGAAATTAAATTCACTGGCTTTTAAGCACTCAAGGTTTGAATTGATAATGTTTAAATTAGACCGCATTTCATCTATACCTTTGATTTAATCTACATTCCTGCTTCAATTAAATATTAATCTTTCAAGTGTATTAACGGATACTGAATTCCACATTCCAGTATGCTAAGAAACAGATTATTCTAAGTGTTTCATCATATAAGCCAGCTATTTACTGTTTTACTGCATTCAGTTTTAATGGAAAAAGTGCACAAATAATTAAAAACAGATTTGAACAGCTTTGCTTGATAAAAGATTGATCATCACCAAGATGATTATTAATAAAATACAGGAATTTTCCTCACTCCTACATGGAAAATGCCAGGACTACTGTATATTGAAAGTATATGAAATATATGACTGTCCAAAATTACCTTCAGTAATAAGATATTACATAAACTATTTTATTTTATAACTAAAGTGTGTTCCTTAAACAAAATGACTGTTTGAAGTGTTTTGCTTCATGACTGGGGTTTGTGTTGACATTTAATCATGCATATAAAATCTAAAGAGCAAAAAACAACATGGCAGTAAGATAATCCCTATCTGTGCTTTAGACCTGTAATTAACATAATACCTGATCTCCACTTAATTAACTATGTTGATCTAATTAACAACTTGATTCTGCACATCAGTTTTAAATTAAGGCATTGTTTCAGCTTGCTGTTTTTTTTTTTTTTGTGCATTGGTTTAATCGAAATTAGGGTTTAATCTAGATGTTGTTGTTCATGAAAGCTGTAATGAGCCATTGTGAGAGTGATTTACATGTGACACCTGATGTGGAATCTGAGTCTGACACGAGACAACTACATCCACTTATACTATATTATTACATTTAGTATAATAAATCTTTTTAATTCCATAGTATGACAAATAAGGATGTCCAAAAAGTTGCAGAGAAAACTATAACTACCTTTTGATCAAACAGTTGAAGGGATAGTTCACCTTCACTTGGTCCTGATTGACTTGCATAGTGTTTTTTTTATATACTATGGAAGTCAATGGGGACCAACAACTGAAGGTGAACTATACTTTTAAAGAGATAGTTCACCCAAAAATGAAAATTCTGTCATTGATTACTCATCCTCATGTCGTTCCAAACCCGTAAAACCTTCGTTCATCTTCGGAATACAAATTAAGATATTTTTGATGAATTACGAGAGCTCTCTGACCCTCCCATAGACAGCAAGGATCTTAACATGATCAAGGCTCAGAAATGTATAAGGACGTTTAAATCGTTAAAAGAATCCATGTGACATCAGGGGTTCAACCGTAATTTTACGAAGCTACGAGAATACTTTTTGTGTGCAAAGCAAACAAAAATAATGACTTTATTTAACGATTCATCTCCTCTGCGTCACCTGCCATTTTGGAGAGTATCACATACGTAAACAACACATGTACGCGGATATGTTGTTTACGTTCAGATCAAAGCGTAAACAAAGTAAACAACGTATCTGCGTGGCGCAGCTGACACAGAACAGCATATGTTGTTTACGAATGTGATACTCTCTAAAATGGCGGTATAGGGTGACGCGGAGGAGACGAATTGTTGAATAAAGTCATTATTTTTGTTTTCTTTGCGCACTAAAAGTATTCTTGTAGCTAAAATTAAGGTAGGACCACTGATGTTGCATGGATTATTTTTACTGATGTCCTTGCTCCATTTCTGAGCCTTGCTCGTGTTATTCTTGCTGTCTATGAAAGGGTCCGAGAGCTCTCGTAATTCATCAAAAATATCTTAATTTGTGTTCCGAAGATGAATTAAGGTCTTACAGGTTTATTATTATTGACAGAATTTTCATTTTTGGGTGAACTATCCCTTTAAGGTAACAAAATCTTTATGTATGTATGAATGACATCATTCATACTGGCAGATGGAAGTTTTTCAATTATCACTTTATTTTTTTTTAGTAAACTGTGCTTAATCTGGGCATTTTTCTCACCTGATTCAGATTAAATGACTTTTCCACTGGAGAAAGCAATATTATAGATAGAAAACTCATCAGCTTTTTTTTGCTTCACAAGAAATTAATTGTTGAACTGGAGCTGTTTGGACTCTCATTCTGATGGCACCCATTCACAATTTAATTTAATTGCTACTGGTGAGCAAGTGATGTAATGCTAAATTTCTCTAAATCTGTTCTGATAAACAAACAAACAAACAAACTCATCTACATCTGGAGATGGTCTAAAGTGGCAGTACATTTTCTGAAAAATTTAATTGTTGGTTTGGTGTAATGTTACTGTATTTACTTGTAATTGTGCATAATTTACTGTTATTGTAGTAAATACATGTGGCATGTAACAAGGACACATTAACATAAAGTGTTACCAAAGATACTTCCAGTATTCCCAGATTCTATAACTTTATGTGTGAAAGGGAAATGCATGTTTGTTTGCGTATTATTGCAACCCTTCTATAGCTTATAGAGTGCAGAATTGCAGGAGCACATATAGAGATTTTAATGCCAGATAGAAAGACTCCGCTTCTTCTGCTGATTGTTATAATGACAGTGCAATTGAATATGAGAAGCACTCAAAATTCAGTGTGGTGTTTTCTCTTTCAGATAACAGAGAATGACGGTTGACTTTTGCTTTACTGCTCTTTACACACATGCATATAATGCTGCACATTCTGAATACCCTCTCAGAATACAGCTTACCATTAGGCATCCATTACATGATGCAGTTTGCTGCTTCCTTTCCTGTAGTCTTACAAAGTTTACCGTGGCAGCAGCATGTTACAGTGAAATAAAAAAGAGGTACTTTCATATACTGTACACCATGGTATTACACTAATTTGGGAGTAATATTATTACAATGTAAAATAACTGTTTTCTGTTTTAATATATTTCAAAATGTAATTTATTTCTGTGATGCAAGGCTGAATTTTCAGCATCATTACTCCAGTTTTCAGTGTCACATGATCCTTCAGAAATAAAAGGCTGATTTGGTACTCAGGAAACAGTTATTTATTATCAGTGTTAAAAACAGTTGTTCTGCTTAATATTTTTGGGATTTTTTCTTTAAGATTCTTTGAAGCATACAAAGTTCAAAATAACTTTTTAAAACTTTTTTTGCTTCTTTATGTCTGTCAATTTTCATCAGTTTAATGGATGATACTATTCTACCTAGTACTGGAATTCATATACCATTGTGTTTTTGTTGTACTCCAAGGTACTTTCAACAGTACATAATGTGTAATACATGGTAAGATGTCCAAAACTGTGGTTTTAAATGGTAAAAGTATGTATTTTATTTGGTACTGTCAGGAATATGGACCAGTTTGTTGTGTTTTCCCTCCCCATGTGTTCCGTGACCCAGTTTCTCCCTTGCATGATTGTGTTCATGTCATCTAGGTATGTCTTGTAATTACCTTCATTACCCCATGTATTTAAGTCCGAGTCTGTGCTATCTGTCTTTGTTGGGTCTACATTTTCTTATACGTGTGTCATTTGCCATTCCAAGTGTGGATTACCCTGTGTGCTGGATTCTAATAAATACTGTTCCTTTGATCCACGTCTCCGTAGTTCCCTCCGACGCAGTGTGTAATAGAAGACTCAACCTACAAAAGAAGTAAAACTGCGTGTTTTCCCTCAGTTTTTTTTTCTGTGGTTTATTAAGTGTTTTTCCCCCCCCCGTTTTCCCCCCATGGTTCCCTTCGACTCCTTATCCCGTCCGGGATACCTCATCCTCCTGCTGGAACAGGAGGAAAGATCGCTCGAGGGCCATACCATACAGTTTCTGGACATCGCTCATCTCACCAGCTACCCGGATGACATGCTCTGCGCGTTCTATGACACCAGCCTGAACCCCGCGTGCAGAGCGCCGTCATCCGAAGATGGCCCTTGAGTGGATTTCGCCACCTTTGTGGAGTGGATACTGGTGAGAAATGGATCTCCGTTCACCGTCTGTTCCCAGGATGATCTGGCCAGTTCTACTCCGGACCCAGAGCCCAGCCCACCATCAACGGAGAGCCCAAGACTGCCGCGACCGACGAGACATCGCCACGGGGAAGTCGTGGCCTAATGGTTAGAGAGTCGGACTCGTAATCCAAAGGTTGCGAGTTTGAGTCTCGGGCTGGCAGGAATTGAAGGTGGGGGGAGTGAAAGTACAGCTCTCTCTCCACCTCAATACCACGACTGAGGTGCCCTTGAGCAAGGCACCGAACCCCCAACTGCTCCCCGGGCGCCGCAGCATAAATGGCTGCCCACTGCTCCGGGTGTGTGTTCACGGTGTGTGTGTGTTCACTGCTGTGTGTGTGCACTTTGGATGGGTTAAATGCAGAGCACAAATTCTGAGTATGGGTCACCATACTTGGCTGTATGTCACGTCACTCACTCACATGGAGCGACAGAGCTGAGGATCACCATGGAGTCGGAGCTGTTTATGACGTCAGACCAGGTGCGAGAGCCGGCTACAATGCTCGCCCACTGCACCATGGCTGAAGGTGAGCTTATTGTGGATCTGGGACTGTGGAATGCCGAAGGGGATCCCAAATTGGATTTATGGGCCAACCTGCCCCTTCTCCTTCATCCTTGTTGGAGCCCTCTGTCAGTCCTGTCCCCACGTCAAGCCCAGAGAGCCACAGATCCAGAATCAAACCCAAAGAGGGCTCCCTTTCCTGAGTTCACCCCCGAAAGGGCTCGTTTCCCCAAGTCCAACACAGAGTGGGCTTCCGTTCCCAAGATCGGCCCAGAGAGGGCTTCTGTTCCCAAGTTTAGCCCAGACAGCGCTCCTGTTCCTGAGTTTGACCCAGGGAGGGCTTTTGCTCCTGATTGCAGCCCTGAGAGCCCGGGGAGCCTGTCGCCTCGGGACTCCACTCCTCCGGCTGCACCTCGTCCCTCCATCCCTCCAGCTCCGTCAGGCTTCTCCTTCCCTTTGGCTGCTCCTCAGCCTCCGTATCGGTCGCCTGAGCCATCTGCTCCACCTTGGCCCTCCAGACCCCCCTCGTCAAGTAAATGAAAGGCGGCACAGACAAAAGGCTATTTTTTTAATGTGACATGATCTTGCCCAAACATACCAATATGCGAATGTTTTCATAAAAACATGAGCTGCTTAGAGTAATGAAAGTTATCAATGTTACTTATTTTCAAAATGGTAAGCAAGCGCGGCTTTGTTTAGCCTACATTTCGTATCTGAGTTTATCTCGTATATCTTTGTTTATCTTGTATATCTTTGTTTCGGTCTCTGTTTGAATAATGAATATTAACTATTGATAGCTGCTGATATAGACAGCTAACTCCTCTCACGCAGGCGCAGAACGCACGAGTTCAGTTTGCAGTCGGCTGAAGTCTGTGCGGTGTGTTTACGTACATCTTTTTTGTCCGTTGCTGCCGATGCGAGGGGACAACACCGTTGGCTTTCGTCGCCGCTAGTTCTTTGAAGTCAGCTTGGTGGTGGGCTTATCACTTCTTGTGTGCGTTTGGTTATAAAACATAGTTTGTGGACCAGACAGAGTTGTCGGAAGTTCTTCCTATTGTAAAGTCATGCAGTGTGGAACCTCCTGTCGCCGATCTATCGTGCAATGTGAACACAGCAGCAACTGAATGCTACCCCAGATAGTCGTGCAGTGTGAAAACAACGATGATCCGATGATTTTGAAAATCATGCAGTGTGAACTCGGCATAACCAACACTTAAACCTAGCCAATGTTAGGTACATTTTATTTTATTTTATTTTATTTTATTTTATTTTATTTTATTTTATTTTATTTTATTTTATTTTATTTATTAATTAAGTACATTAATTAAACTAAATGAAAATGAAAAATGTTTTGGAAAAAGGCTTTAGCAACTAACTGAAATTTTATTTATTTATTTTTTCAAGTAACAAAAATGTCTTTACTGTTCCTGTAGAAGGTTGCTATATTGTACGGGTGTGCAATAGCAGGGCAATGCAGTGCAGGGCAATGCAAATGTAAATGATTTTAGTAGTAGTAGGGAGAAATGCATTCATATAAAAGGCCGGTACTGGATGTATGCGGCCTAATGTAATTCTGCCGTGAAGAGTATTCACCACAAAGAGTTATGACAGCAATGGAAGCCAGCAAGCGAGGAGCTTCCCAAATAGCCTTTCACACATGACATCTCCCGTAGCATTATAATGCAGGTAGGAAACACGCTCGGCTGCTTAGCTTTCATGCTCCACTGCATCTCAGCTGGCTCTCAGAGCGCTGTGCTATGACGACGTATTCCCCTTCACCATGGTTACATATTGAAGCCTGTTAGGAAAGCGACTGCATTGATTCAGGGCACAGCTCAGGCGTACAGCCCATGCTTTAAACCCAGAATGGCTTCTGTCAAAGGCTGCTGCGCCCACGCCAACAAAATAGGCGGCACCACGTGAAGAGCTGCTCTGATACGCATACCCCATAAAAAGGGGATAAATGCTGGAATAGAGACTTGCTCTTCTTTTTCTTTTGAGGTTATAGCTGTGTCCTTGCTGCATTATGGTTGTTGATGGCTAACTTAGCGTCTGGCTGCGCTCCAAACACAGGAAATGAATCATTGGGACAGTTGGCACACAAAGCTGCCTTCTACTTTAATAATGGATGTAGTATTTCATTTGGGCTGTGGAGTTTGCCATGATTACTTGGTCATTGTTTTCAGTTTTTAAACTTATCAAAGTTGGAGCCATTCATCAAGTTTTTATGTGGATTTTATTGTTTTCAGCATCTGTTTAAAACATCATTTGGTTTTTAGATGAAAACACTGGGTAAATCAAAGAACAAAAATCATGTTTGGGTCATATTTCAGATTGAAATGAAAATAAAACCCAAAATTATATTTTGCAAGAGCAAAACCTTGTTTTAGGACCAAAAAGATTGATTGGTTGATTGATGTATATAAATACTAAACAACATTCATAATGGTATTAAAAATACATATATTTATTTATTATAAATTTATTTATGTTCTTCATTTTTACCCTTTTTTTGTGAAAATAATAAAAATCATCAGATGCACTCACATACAATATAAAAATGAATATTTCTTAAATTACTTTGCAGTCAATTCTATATTTCTCTTCCACAATCTTATCTTCTGTTTTATTACCCTCTGAACAATGCTCTTTGTGTAATTACACGCTTAATTATTAGAATTTTCTGTGTTGAAAATGTACATTTGTGGTTTAAATAGGCCACTGCTGGTTGGATGCTCACATGCATGCTAATTAAATAGGCAGGGTCTCTGCACAGATCATTGCTTAGTGCTGATTAAAGCATGATGGGACATACATCAAAGACAACCATCCCAGCAAATTAGACTTTGCAACCATTAAATCAAGGTAGGCTCTATTCTCTAGAGATAAAACATCTATGTTAACAAACAGTGTCACTAAATGTCAGGTCACATTTAATGACAAAAAGGAAAACAAACAAACAAACAAACAAAAAAAAAAACTAAAACATAAGAAGAACAGAATATACATTTATATAAATACATTTCATGATGTATTGGTTAATTTTTATTTGATTTGATTTATTTTGAGGTGAAATGCAACATTGTGTACAATATGTTCTTGACAGGTTTCGTGAGATTCAGTCAAGGATGCACATGAATTTGATTCAAGCTGTCATGTCTTTGAATGTTTTGGATCATTAAGCTGCATCCAAAGCAAGGTGAACAAAAGGAGAATAAACCAATAAACCGAGCACACAGACTATAAATTGAATAGTATATAACATAATTTGAATAACAATGGTGAATGTACTATTCTTATGCATTCGAGGCGTCCCCAAAGCTTCTGGGAATGTCATATGTGTCACTCATAGGAACTCTGGGTAGGAAACACATTCTTTAGTTCACAATGTGAAGCTCTTTTTGCTATGGAAGTCTCCCTCTGCCTGCTGTGGAATAACCATATCAAGTAGAAATGTCCTTCAAGCTTTTGTCATAAAACCGATACACCACAATGATAAGCACAGCATGCTATCAATCACACGTCCCGGGACTGTCAGTTCACGGAGCGGCTCCCGTCTGCCCATGAATCATGCAACAGACCACAATCCAAATGCTTTGATATGCTTCCACCCCCCACCTAGTCAATTGGACATGTAGACTGTAATACGTCTTAACTATTTCCAATGGTTATGACCAAATTCCTATCTGAAGTGGGTTTTATGAGTGAGGTGCATTGTGGGAAAGAGAGTCGTTTTCTCGTTCAATGCCATTTTTCCCCCCATTTACTTTTTAAACGGTTTTGGTCTTCATTAGATTTTATTTCCAACGTGCCCTCATATCGATTAATTATCCTTGACAACTACATTAATTCAGGTACAAGCAAAGACTATGAAGGACATGTCATTACCTTGAGTGTTAATTACTCTGAAAAAGCACGGACATATCAGTTCTTAAGCACCTTCTTCGCTTCATGGCAACCGTGGTAGGACATAAAGAAAGGGAGATAATGGCGGGGCCGGACGAATTGGGATCCATGTTTAAAATGGATTTAAAACAGAGATGATGTCCTCAAAGGTTCACCTTCAAAGCTAGGCTATTACATTTCCCTGCAGAAATGCGTCTGATTCTAATCAGGCCTTAAGGCATAGAAATGTGCTGATGAAAGTCGACCAATAAATGAACATTATCATCTTGTGGCATCTCAACCCTTGCTGTGACTTCCTGCTCAAGCCCTCTGCAGCAGTCAAGGGCTTTAAGAATGCATGCACGGGATAATTAGAAAAGCCCAAAAGCTGTCTGATCCACAGATGGTGGGGTCGATAGACACTTTCATTATTACACACCGAGCACTATGGGGTTTGGGTAAAGCATCAATAACCTGACATCAGGAGACTCATAACTTTGACTTTTGGACATGCTTTACTTTGTCCTTCAACTGTTCATATTGAATGTGCATTTAATAAAAATGTCAGTTCATCTGTTCACTCACTGCATAAGTGTTAATGTTAACTTCAAAATCTGGGTACTTCATTTGTGTTAGGGTCAAACCTATTGGTTTCTATGTAATTCTACAAAAATTGAAACTATGAAAAACACTATAGAATCTTGTAGAATAATGAATAATGATGAAAAGCTCAAACCTCCAATGACACCACCTTGCATCATATTTGCTGAATGAAATCCAATACATGCTTCTTACTAACTTTTGGGTGCTGTTTCCAAAAGTAGTGCCTGATTTGCTCACATGTCACATGTTCTCAGAAACAGTACTGGAAGTAACATATTACAGCATTAAAAGTAACATGAGTTATGTAACCAGATTACTTTTTTCCAAGTAACACATTACTTTTTAAGTAACACTTGTAGCATTTGGACCAATCAGACACAATTTTGCATTTGATTTAACAAATCAATTAGTTATTATATTAACAAATAGTCACAGACCCCTCACCCAATACACATACTTGGTGCCAGTAGGTCTGTCAATGACTTCAGGCCCCCGGTTAACCCATCAGATAACACTAGTTTTATTGATCAAAGGAATGCAAGCAGAGCAACTCTTACTACCTTTTTCCTATAGGAAACTCATTATGCCATTAAAATGGACTCTTCTCTAATTAATTCATAGAACAACCTTTCTTTGAATGAACACACATATCATTCAGGTCATTGTGTATATTATTACTGTTCTTGCATATGTTTTTGTGTATTGTATACTGTTTTATGCATGCTTATGCTTATGTTTTATGCATGCTTATGCACTTGTTAATATCACTTTAACTCATACCATGTCTGGTCTCTATCAATTCGTCTTCGGATGATCTAACTGAGAGTGAATATTACATGTTGATACCTATGCGACATATTAGTGTCCTAAGAATCTTTAATAGTTTGTATATCAACTTCCAATCCAACCCCTTTGCAAATTACCATGCTCTCAGACAAAGGGTCATAAAACCCCCCAGTATTTCCAAACTCCCGCTTGGAAATTCAGCCTTTCTCATTGGTCAAGCCCATCCTGAGAGGCGTGACTCTTCGCAGACCTTAAAGGGCTCACGCACAGTTCCACCTTCACTCTTCTGCAAAAGCTCTTCTGATAAATCTCTGGATTGCTGCCTGTGTGGAGAGCCTGAGCCGGTACTGGCGTGCCTGGTGGGCTCCAACATATCTCAGTCTGCAATTCTATTAGATCCTAGAAGGATGTGAGCTAGAATTCTTCTGGACCCTTAAGTTTTGTGCCAGGCTTTGCAGCCTTGACTTTCCATTCAACCAAAGCTCCTTGGACCTCAGGGCCAGAATAACATCTTGTGGAATTCATCACTCTTCAACCCGGAAGAACGTGATCGCGAGTCCAAAACCTTGAAACCATCAAGACTTTTCATCCGAGACTGCATTCCAGACACTCGCCAACAGCCAAGGAAGTGCAAGTATGGTACATCTAACTAAACTAAACAGAGGTTTAGTATTAGTTATAGACCCCATTATAAACGGCGCTGATGGTTTTACTCAGGTGGTTAACTGACTCTTTCCATAACTGCATTCTGTTTTCTCAAATGGCTTCATTCATCCACTTTAGCTCCCCTTTTGTATATACGTGTGAGTGTATGTATGTTTGTTTGTTTGTTTAGATTAGGTATATGTGTTAGCGTTTAGTTAATAAAAGTTGTGTGCACAAATTACATGAGTTTCTGGTTCTGCCTTGCAAATTAATGTCCCTTTACGATTTTTGATCCTTACTACATGCTCTAATGCATTAGTACTTAGGAAAGTATTTTCTGTGGCCACGAAAATATCCTTTCTTAGAGTTAAAAGAACCGTTATATATATAAAACTTCTGTGCAATAGAAAGATTGCATGGATGTTAAAGCTTATTCATGGAAACATAGATGTCAATAAAGAACCTTTATTTTAAAGTGTTGTAACATTTACTTTATGTCATAGAATTAAATGTGAAAATATCTTGAGCTTCTGTTAACCACAGCCCTAATTTCAGTCATCTAACCAAAAACAAACAAACAAACAAAAAAAACCCCTTTGACAGGACAATGAATGAATTCGAATGAATTCGAAGAATAAGATGTTACAGGATGGATGGGACCACAACAGTGCAGAATTGTTGGTTATTAAATGACATGACAATATAATAATTATACAGTGGGGGGCCGTCAGGGCCAGCAAAGCCTTCTCTGTTGGCCTAAACACTATCAGAATCACTGACTTAGTTTTAATATATTTTTCCATGAATTTGTATTAAATTATTTCCAATAGTCTATTCTCTTCATTTCATAGCTTTTCACTTGGTTGTGCTGCTTCCAGTAGTGTATGTTTTTTTTTTTTTATCCAATATTTTTATCCAATCATATTTCAGCAATCGTGTTTCCAGGGTAAAATAAATCTGCCTAAGGCCTTCAGAATCAACTGTGCAGGCATCTGTAGTTTAAAATCTATGGCAATGAAACCATTTCTTTAACCAATCAGATTTCGAGTTGGCAGCACCAGAGCCATCTAGCAGGCTTACGATAACGTCAGCATTTTCACTCCTTTGATTGGATGGTCAGAGAGCATACTAGTCAAAGCTAGTAAATCACTGTAAATCATTTTTGTTTTCACAGTATTATTAATATTTCTCAGGTTTCTTGCCACATATTCAGTGTACAGTGCGTTATTGTAGATTTTCAGTGCATTCTGAAAAATATTCGCCTTCTGTAAATTTAAATACTAAAGTACTAAATGACCACAAAAAACAACCACACACCTCCTCGGCACCGGCTCTGTGAAAGACTCGTGAAGATGAAAAACCACTAGAGTATGGTAGGTTAAATTTCATTTTTGACTTTTTTATTGCTTTATGAGTTGTATTCTGGTGGTATTTGCAAGATACAAAGCCAGGTTTAAGTTTCTGTAAGAATATCTCAGAGTCGAGCTGTATTAACTGGACTTTTCCTCCAGCCGCAGCACCACTGGCAGAGAGGCAGACCGATGGGAGACTTGGCGTGAAGATGAGAGTCACAGGGGTACGTTAAAACACATGTATACACTTTTCTTCATTGTCTTGTATGAATTATTTTAATGTTTCTTGCTCACTTTCCCGGTAAAGCTGTGCTAACAAGTATTTTCCTCCCGCAGCACGCTGGCAGATTGACGGGGAGGCTCGTGAAGACGAAAAGCAGTAAGAGTTCATTAAATTGTTAGGTTAACTTTAAAACACATGTAATCGCCTTATTTGTTTTATAACAATGTTATCTGTAAGGTATAAATACATTTGAGTTAATAAATGTCTTTAAGAACATCAGGTGGACTATATTTGTGTCATTTTGTGCGGTTAATGCCTCAGCTAGAGATGATGCGTTGCGCAGTTGCGGCAACTAGTTGAATTGTGTTAATTGGGTTTCTAGCTTTAGTAATAGCATTCATTCTTGCCATATAAGATACCTATCTCTGATGCAATGCCCTGTTATACTGCATTTCTGTGTAATATTTATGGTTTCTATAGCGTGGCATCATTGTGATGGTATTAAGAGGTGGATTAATTCATTTTGGACGCCACTGAAGGCCTAGGTGTGAAATGCACGGCCCGCCACTGTAATTAAATATGGGTTGTTTTATTTATTTACTTATGTGCAAGTGTTGGAAGTGCTACACATGGAATGTGTATTCAACAGTCTGTTACATGTTGAAATGTTTACATGGTAAAACACTTTGGGATTGCCTCTGCATGACCATGCTCTGAAGCATGTGTGAAATCAGTCCAATGGAATGGCGAGATATCACGGGTGGGTTGATGTAGAGACCAGGAAGCTTAAAAGCACATCCGGTGTAAACTTCTGTTTCTTCAGCAGTGCTCTCTGTGTGTTTGGCATGTGTGAGTACAGTTCTTTGTTCTTTGTTACTTTGGTGAGCAATAAGTCTGAGAAACAGTGTTTTAGTCTGTGTGGTCCTCCCTGTCTGCGATTCATTACGGATGGGGATAGACATAGAGAATTTATGAGTTGTTTGTCTCGGAGCAGTGCTCTATGTGCTGTTTGTCCGGTCCTGCCAGGGTCTCTTTGAGGAGAGTACCCAGGCTCGTGGTCCTCGTGATCATCGCTGAGGCAGAGCAGCGGCTGCAGTCATTGGGATCACAGATGTATCTGATAGAGGGATTGGAGACAGGTTGGTCCCTTTCTTTGAACCCACCCACCAGATTAGAAACCCACTTTGCGGTTTCTTCCCCCCAGAGTGAGGGCTCAATGCTTCACCAGTCTTCTTTTGAGGAGGTTGATATGGTGGGCGTTGACCAGAATAAGAGGATTCCCCATCTCAGTCCATCCAGTATGAGGAGCTGCTGGAGGTAGTGACTAGTGCGGTGGCCAAGCTTAAGATTGACTGGCCCGCTCAGCAGCAGGATGCTCACCCTAAGAGCAAGCATGATGAAAGCTTACTGCATGGTCAGCCGCTACCTCCACGCCGGGGGTTTCCATTTCTTTCAGATTTCGACACTAAGGTGTCGAGATCTTGTGGGAAAACCTTTTCAGCCTGCCTCTTCTGTCCCAAGGTTATAAATTATTCTATGGCGGTGCTGCAGGCTTACCAGGCGGACCTGCTTAAGGACGGGGGTTTCCATTTCTCCCAGATCTTGACACTGAGGTGTCGAGATCTTGTGGGAAAACCTTTTCAGCCTGCATCTTCAGTCCCAAGGTTATAAATTATTTTATGGCGGTGCTGCAGGCTTACCAGGCCGACCTGCTTAAGGACCTTGAAGAGGGCGGAGGTTGGCTCTGACAATATTAAAGAGCTTTGTCAGGTAGCAGATTTGTTATCTCTAGCTGAACCTGTCTGACATGAAGGTGAAGGAACGGTTCTTCCTGTCGGATGCCCCACATGCACCTACTGGCCTGTTCGGTGACACAGTTAATTCTGTCATTGACAGGTCTTACAAGGCCAGAAGGCAGGTGGTGGTATTCCAGCGGTTCCTCCGTCGCAGCTCTCAGGACCATGGGGCTTCTGGGTGGGAGCAGCCCCAGTTATCTACCAGCTCCTCTTACCACGAAGCACAAAAGTGAAGTCTTCGTTGTCTTGGAAGCAGAAGATGGATCTGTGTCTGTCATTCTCATTAAGATGGCTTTGGCCAAGAAGTCCTGATGCCTCTGGTGTACACCTCATTACACAGTGCCTGTCTTTCCTCAGTCCTCTCAGGGGATCAGTCTGTCAACCCTGCCACCTCCGGGCACAGTGGTCTCTAGTGAGTGCAATTCTCAGTGTCCACCCCAAACACGTAGTGGCCCTGGGAAGCTTGCATCTTCCAAGGAGGTTATTAGAGCAGTCAGTTCGGTTGTTCTCTGCCGGTCATCCGCTTCAGGGCATTGAGCTGGCTACTCAAGGTACACCAGAGGTCAGTCTCGAGAGGCTGATTCCCCTCGTGGACTATTTTGTCACAATAGATCTAAAGAATGCATACTCCCATGTATCCATCCTTCCTCAGCACAGGAAGTTCCTGAGCTTTGCTTTTGGGGGCAAAGTGTACCAGTATCAGTTTCTTCCTTTCAGTCTAGGACTTTCACCCTGTACTTTCACCAAGTGCGTGGATTCTTCTCTAGCTCCCTTGCAACTCCAGGGCATCCTCATACTCAATTATTGTATATGGATGACTGGTTGATATTAGCTCAATCAGAGCATATGAAGGCTCAGCATTGAGATGTCATCCTCGCCCATCTGAAAGAGCTGGGGTTAAGGCTGAACGGCAAGAAGAGTATGCTTCCTCCAATTCAGTGTTTCGAGCCTTGGAACACTTTCTTCCAGACCTGAGAGGCCAGCATGTCCTTGTTCACACAGACACATCGGTGGTCTCTTACATCAACCACCAGGGGGTCATCGTTTGTGCTCCCTATACAGATCCTTCTGTGGGCCCAAGTGAAACTTTTTTCCCTGAGATCAGTTTACATCCCTGGGCATCTCAGTCAGGGTGGAGACATCCAGTTGACACAGTGGCTGAGGCCCAGGAGAATGGATGGTCCACCCAAGGAAGTGTAGCAGATTTGGAGGGAATTCAGCAAGGCGGAAGTGGATTTGTTCGCTTCTCTAAAGACAACACACTGTCCACTCTGGTTCTCTCTCATGCGTCCAGCTCATCTTGGACTGGATGCTTTGGTACAGGCTTGGCCAAGGTGGTGTCTGTACACATTTCCCCTGATTGCGCTGCCACCCCCTGTGCCAGCTATGAGGTCCAGACCTCCGTAAATGTTTCATGTTCAAAAATAAAATTTGAAAACCTTATGAAAAATTATTTAAAATCATGTCGCTGAATAAATTCATGTGGCTGACTCGCAGCAGCTGTGAAACGCAGGAGGGGCTTGGCGCAAGTGCAGCCTCCACTCCTCTCCGAAATTTCAGAGGGAAAAGCTTCTTTGTCTATTGTTAACAGTGTACAGTATGAAGAACAGTTCACACAGAAGTTACTTTCAAACCAAGTAGCTTTCTGTTGGCCGACTAGGAGAATTCATGTAGCCAACTTGAACATGAGAAAAATCTGAATTGGGGGCTTTTTCACCCTCCACAACACCAGGCATGAATTTCTGTTTAAATGACTGCTAAAAATATTCAACATTATTAAATGTGACCGTGCCTTGATGAATTACTTATTGAATTAACTGTATAATACCGTACCTAGCGTCAGATTTTGTTTTCTCTGACTTCTGATGGTGTAGTGTTCTGTTGTATAAAAATGCAATAACATAAACTATATGTAGATGCTGCTAGCGAGCATCAGAATACAATGCAACTACGTAGACTGCTTTTATGAAGCATCTGTAGAAAAGTACAGTCAGAAACTGTGGCCCTGTCCCAAATAGTGCACTCAGTCTCACTGTGGACTTTATGTAACACTACTTCAACAAGTATCACTGCAAATATCAGTTTGGTCTTTTAAAGATTATAAGGTAAAACGTATCTCCATGAGGATGCGTTTGGGTGTGTGTTTGAATGGGGGGGTTGTTGGCATTGAGTGTTCAGCAGCAGCCAGAGAAATGACAAGGAAAAAACAATCTACTTGACCCTGCAGGGGATCCTGACAGAGAGCTCTTGCCATCAGTGCATAGCTGGAAGCTTGCTGTATACTCGCGTCTGTGTGTGTGTGTGTGTGTGTGTGTGTGTGTGTGAGAGAGTGAGTGTGTGTTTCAAATCAATGCCGTGATAAAATTTAAAGAGCAAAAACAGCACAGGGGAGAATCCATCAGGAATTGGACCGTGGAACCTTCGATTAAAGTCATAAAACAAATGACAGACATCAGAGCAAAACAGCAGCTGAAGGCTTGGAATTGTGAATTTGTAGAAAACTGAGTTATAACAAAAGTGATGGAGCAAAAACTTTCACAGAAACACAGTTTAAGGTAGAGTGGCACTGTCCAGTGGATACAACAGAAATAGTGTGAATAAAAATGTGACAATTGCAGCCCTATTGAAAAGATCACTGCTGGCACTAGCTTAAGCAGCAAGCCTTTTTAGATTAAATTGTTACATAAAATGTATAGACTGTCATATCATCTCAAAAAAAAAAAAAAAAAAAAAAAACGTCCACAATTTGGAAGCAGAGAGTTTATTTCAATATAACTTCATAACCTTAATATACAGTAATTTCATATTCAAAATAAATTCATACACATGAAAATATAACACATTTTTTATCAAATTTTATTTTTCAAAAGTTTGGTTTCAGTAAGATGTTTTAATGAAGCTGTGCTTGTTGTCATCAAGGATGCATTTATAATCAAAATGATCAGATTTGATCAAAATACAGTAAAACAGTAATATCTTGAAATATTACAATTTAAAATACTTTTTGCATTATATTTGAAATTGTCATTTTTCATATAAAGGCAAATCTAAATTTTCAGCATTATTATTCCAGTCTTCAGAGTCACATGATCCTTCAGAAATCATTCTAACATGCTGACTTGCTGCTTGAGAATTCATTTATTTAGTTTTTTTTATTATTTTTTTTATTATTAATAACATTGAAAAACATTTGCTTAACATTTTTATTTGTGGAAACTGTGAAATGGTTTTCCAGGAATCTTTGATATCAAATATACACTGGGGAAAACACTTTTTTTAACCCATGGAATAGCACACACACACACCTGACAATCCACATGAAACAATATGCTCTTGACCTTTGAAACATTTATAAAGTGCTTTAGACAGAATGCACTTATTCTGAAGTAGCTCCCTCCAAAACATTTTCAATAGAAATGCGTGTATTACAACTGTGACATAAAATCACTGACAATTTTAGCATACCACAGTGTGCTAGTGTTAATTTTGTATCATGAAGATACTGTTATACACTGTTACAAATTGTTTTTATTAATATTTTGGGTCCCACTTTATATTAGGTGGCCTTAACTACTATGTACTTACATAAAAAAATAAGTACAGTGTACTTATTGTGTTAATACTGTATTGCAAAACACTTCTGCTGCTATTGAGGGGGGATACGGGTAAGGCTAGGGACAGGTTTGGTGGTCTGGGTAGGTTTAATGGTGGGTTAAGGTGTAAGGGATGGGTCAACAGTGTAATTATAAATGTAATTACAGAAATTAATTGCAGATGTAATTACATATAGGTATTTTTAAAAATATAGGTACAATGTAAAAATATGTATGTACACAATAAGTGCATTGTACCAAATGATTAATTCAAATGTAAGTACATAGTAGTTAAGGCCAACTAATATAAAGTGGGACCATATTTTGTATTTGTATTATGTATTATTTTGTATTAAATTTCATTTTAATTGAAGTTTTAGGAATTTTGTTTTGTGTCATTAAGGATTATGGATCATCCTGTAGAGGAGATCAATCTGATGAGTAAGTAATGTTTCTTTTTTGCATTAGTTAATGTGTTATTGTGACATAAACTTGAACACATTTGCTAGTTGTGTTGTTCCCAAACTACAACATGATGAATGCTACACATCTAAGAATGTTTAGACCATGTTTATTATTAATACTCTGTTCACAAATAGATTTTAATAGCGTGCTAAACAATAATAATTAGTTTCTCAGATATAAAATATCCTTTTTTATAGTACAAAGTACATCCTTTTATGAATGAAGCATTTATATAGTGCTTTATTGTGTATTGCTATGTACCCAAAGCACTTAACAATCACATAGGGGGTCTCTTCTCAACCACCACCAGTGTGTAGCATCCACCTGGATGATGCGACGGCAGCCACAGCACAATGGCGCCAGTGCGCGCACCACACACCAGCTACAGGTGGAGAGGAGAGAGAGATAGAGCCAATCAAGTGGATGGGGATTATTAGGAGGCCATGATAGACAGGGGCCAGTGGAGGGAATCTGGCCAGGACACCGGGGTTACACCCCTACTCTTTACGATGAGTGGTGAGGACACCCTGCTGGCCTCACTAACACCTCTTCCAACAACAACCTAGTTTTCCCAGGAGGTCTCCCATCCAGGTACTGACCAGGCTCAGTCCTGCTTAGCTTCGTGGGTAAGCGGTCTTGAACTGCAGGGTGATACGGCTGTGGCTTATACTTTATAGTACTTATATTATACTTTGTACTTTACAGTACAAAGCATGCGTGAGTCTATGCAGAACAATATCATAGGCTACTATAAAATCATACATACTAGGCTATATGACTACAAAATCATAGTTGGGTTTTCCCAAACTATAATTCCTGACTACACTGTTTGAAATTGAGTAAAACATTTTGAATATGATAGGCAATTCATTATATTTAAATTTCTTATGGCGCGATGATGTTTTCATGCTCTTGAATCCATGGAAAGAAGTAGAAACACTTAAATAACATGTAAATATCAGGTATGATTTACTTGTTTCACTTGTTGAACAGAATCTGTTGCAGGAATGACTCAAAGTCTGTTCACATCTCTGTGGTTAGATCAGTGTGCACAATAATGTGTCTATACAGTACAATTATAGCAAATGAATAAATCATATAAATGAAAAACTTCAAATAATGAATAAAACACAAATATAACAAATACATTAAATTATAAATTAAAATGTTCCATTGGGACAAGACCACGGGAATCAGATAAGCCCTTTACACAATCTGACATGGCTGCGGTTGGAATTGAACTGCAGGTTTCGTCTGGTCAGAGGAGAACTAGCCCCCTGACTGAGCCTGGTTTCTCCCAAGGTTTTTTTCTCCATTCTGTCACAGAGGTGTTACGGTGCACACAGCAGGGATGGACGAGGAAGACGGACACGAGGAGTAACTTCAAAATAATAGTCTTTAATGAGGACATCAGGACAGGGCAAGACAAGGCAAGGTTCACACAGACAGGAACACTGGGGAATAACGAGTAGACCAGACGAAATCTAACTAAACGGGCAGGAACTAAATACACATGACAATAACTGATAATTAGACAAAACACGGCTGGACAAGACTTAACTAATAATCACACTTAACAAGGACAGGAACAAGACCAAATATGGACACAAGAGGCGGGAACACATGACACACGACAGAGGACGTAACAGTACTCCCCCCTCCCGAAAGGCGCGACCCGCGCCGTAACAGTTCCACCAGGGAGGGGGGGTGGGCACTCTGGAGGCCCCTCAGGATAGACATGAACTGGAACACAGGACGGGGACCTCCAGAGTGGAACATACAGACAGAGGCCCTGGCAGGGCTGGGAGCTCAGGCGGTCAAGGCTGATGGTCTTCGTGGCCGTGGCCGTGGCCTCGGGTCCCTCGGCCCGGCCACTCCACCCGGAGCTCTACTACCCCCCCCCCAAAAAAAAATTTCCTAGGGGAATCCAGGGGGTATCAGGAGCCCTCCAGGGCTAAACGAACAGGACACGACACTGGCCAGACACACACTTGACAAGATAAGACAAGACAGGATAGCCCTCCAGGGCTATACAGACAGGGACAGGACAGGGACAGGACAGGCCAGACACACAGACAGACAGGACAGCCCACAGGAACAGGCTCGGAAGCTGAGGCTTCTTCTGGGCTTGACAGGGAGTCAGGGGCCCTCCAAAGGTCCCTCAGCAACCGCCTCCACTTCCACGACAGGACGGCATTGAGTTAGCGGCGGCCGGCGGGCATTGAGCTCCAGGCAGGCTAGGGTGAGCCGCAGACCGCGGCGTGATCTCCCGCGAACGGCGGGCCTGGGTGAGCCGCGGATGGCGGCGTGCTTCTCCCGCGAACGGCGGGCCTGGGTGTGCCGCGGTCGGCGGGTTGGCTTTCCCCGCGGACGGCGGCGTGATCTCCCGCGAACGGCGGGTCTGAGTGAGCCGCGGACGGCGGCGTGAAGTGAGCCGCGAACGGCGGACTCCCTCATCGGCAGGGACCGGCGTGAGCCGCAGTCGGCGGGTTGGCTTTCCCCGCGGACAGCGGCAGACTTGAGGGAGCTGCTGACGGCGGGTGGGCTTTCCCCGCGGACATCGGCGTGATGTCCCGCAAACGGCAGGTCTGGGTGAGCCGCGGACGGCGGCGTGTTTCTCCCACGAACGGCGGGCTTGGGTGAGCCGCGGACGGCGGGTGGGCTTTCCCCGCGGAAATGGGCCATTAGGGGCCATTAGGGGAGGGCCCTTTGTCTCTCAGGTGAGAATCAATTAATATTCAAGGACATTGCCACTCCCTCGCATATAGGCTTTCAATATATTTATATTGTTTTCTGTGAAGGAGTAAGCAAGATGAGTTTCACATAATTTTGAAGTAAATATTCTAGCCTACAAAACTGATTACTCAATAATCAGAATAGTCTTATTCAGAACTATTCAGTATGTGTTTTATGGCCTTATTTCAGCTACCTTTTCCCCAAAAAATTATTAACCACGGATAATCTTTTTTTTTTTTTTTCTAAAAAATGCAAACATATACATCAGTCTTACTCACATATTACTGTAGCACAGTTTGTGCTGAACACACAAAAAATACATGTTGGCCAACAGTATGATATAAGTAGCTGAAATAAGCACAAATGTTAGGGCATATCAAAACATCTCAAGGGCCTCAAAATCACCTCAGACCCCAGAGGGTTAATATTATTATAATTTTTAAAAAAATATCGATATAGTTTAAAAAAAATATATATATATATACATTTTTATTTCTGTTTTAGTCTTCGTTATTTTAGTATCTGTATGAAAATGAGAAATGTTGCCTTGGCAAGTAGCGGAAATAAAATTAAGTTTAATTGGGAACACTTTACAATAAGGTTCATTAGTTAACATTAGTTAACAACATTAGTAAACATGGACTAAGAATGAACAATACTTCTACAGCATTTATTAATCTTAGTTAATGTTAATTTCAGCATTTACTAATGCATTATTAAAATCACAAGTTTTGTTTGTTAGCATTTGTTAATGCATTGTGAACTAACATGAACTATCAATGAACAACTGTATTTTCATTAACTAACATTAACAAAGATTAATAAATAGTGTAATAAATGCATTGTTCATTGTTTGTTCATGTTAGTTAGTCATGTTAATGTTAATAAATGACACCTTATTGTGAAGTGTTAACGTTTAATTATTATTTTTTAAAACTATTTTATATTATTTTATTTTATTTTATTTTATTTCAAGTAACGAAACTAGCATTAACCTATAGCATAAACCAAATGGCGTAAACATGTCTTTTCAGCGTGGTAGTTTGGAAGTTGTGTAATCAGACAGTGTATCAAATGCAGACTGACTCCTTATTGTTTTCGGGGTAATTACCCCATCACTCTACGCTCCAGTACGTACGGCCATCTTTCGGCAGAATCGCACCCTGAGGGGACCGCTTAAGCAGCTCATCACTCATTTTGAGTAATTGTGCAGGTGAATTGTAAGTAAACTCTGCGAGCGTGCTCGGTTGCTCGAGTACCAGATGCCAGCCAAGCCTGCCAAAGTGTGGACATGTGACCGCCTCATTAAGCCAGGAGGAGTGAGCCCGTTGGCCCTTCCTTGCCAGCAGAGTGCCGCGGCTCAGTCAAGCCAACCGTCCCTTTGCCCAGACAGCTCCCGATCAGGGAAGTCAGCCAGCTGGGACAGATCCTAATTCATTACAGGGAGGCGAGAATAAGAAATAAAAATGCAAGGCCAGCATCAAGGAGGAGGCCGCAGGGAGCCGGCAATGATATTAGAGGAAGGGAAACTGTTTCCTCTAAGCAGCAGATTATGAAAACATTAAGCAACAATTACTGTAATGAGAATTACTGGGGCGGCAAAGGAAGCAGACAAGCTGTGTGCATCTGGCTAATGCAGCTGGTTTCAGGGGTGAAGCGCAGGGAGTCGGCGAGGGACGGTGCACTTTTCATTTGTTTTCGACGTGTCAGTCTAGCGCAGATGGGGGGCTGTCGCTAGCCTTGGGTTGACGATCTCATTGAGCATCAAATTGGCATTACTGTAAGCTGTTCGATATGCAATAAGCTTGATTTATTATTTGTCAGAAGGCAGATACTCCTCGAGGCACGGGACACCGGGAACGCACAGCTTTATTTGTGTTACACACGAACAAGAGCGTGATAGGTTAACTGGTGTAAATTGGATTCTTTCCACTTTTAACCGTCTAGATCGACCGGCTAGTAGCATTAGCATGCCCAATGCCCTCTTATTTATTGTTGCCTCTGCAGGTCACAGTGGTCAGCTTCTTCATCTTGATCAAGCCGTACACTCATAAGAATTATGATTTGGTTTCTGCGTGCGAGCCGAAGTAATATATATGAGCCCAAACAGCTGCTGCTTCAAAACAATCTTGTCGGATTTGATTAAACTCTCTCTGACACACAACAAAGTTGAGCACACACAGCTTGCGCTCATCACCACAACCTGTGATTACATGAGAGGATTTAGTTATTGCGGCTAATATCATTAGCATTCTCACATATTACGCATCTCTTGATGTTGTGCATGAGGTTTATGCAAACAGGTGGTGCCGCAAACAAGAAGCAAATGTCCTCACTTAGTTGAGGCCGTTGGGTTTAATCCACAACAGGTTTTGTCTACATATAGAACAGGATAACCCATCAAATTTTCTAAAGTTCTGCTAAGTCTCGAGCTGAATGTCAGCTGTATACAAACTCAAAATGTAGTATAACAGATGATGTGATCAAACATAATATTCTCCCTCCAGTGATTTTCCAGTGGTTCTACCCTTACGCAAAGAAAATATATTTCCTAATATATGAATGATCAATATATTAAATGACACAATTGTGTATATATATTACAATATATTGAATAATACATAAGGAATTGCAAATTTCATATATTGTAAGATATGTGACAATATATTTACTTATATATCACAATATATATATATAATTTTATATTCAGTAATACACTATATAATATATAGATGTACATGTGGTAAGATATGGTACTGCATGTGTAAAAATATACTTAACATTTATTCATGCAGTGTATACACACACATATATATGGAAATGAATTTTATATTTAACAATGTTTTATGATATATATATGTTTCATATTTTAAAATATAGTTAGTTTACAATAACATAAGCACACCTGCTCATACTAAAACACTTGAACAGACTATCACTGTGCTGTGCTGAAAATTGCACAGTCATTACTTTTTAAATAAAGTAACATATAATTTAACGATGTTTGGCCAATCGTCATCCTAACCATAGGCTCTACTCTTCTGCACAATGGTAACCCCAAAAACTTACACATAGGCTACCAGAAACCCTTTTACATTTCAAAATTTTACAATATTAAACACTAACAGATATCCCCCTATATTGAGCAAAAACACATGACATAACACTAAAAATTTTACTCACCTTTAACAGTCAGAAGCAAAGCATGCTGGGAACTAGAAATCTGATTTAACTCATTCTTTCAAAGAGTGTACATACGTTTACATTTATATGGGGACATCTGTGTGCAATATATATACACAATAAAGGATCAAACATTATGAATAATAGATTTATCTTTGTCTTCATTTCTAAATATATTTGTATGTATCAATATACAGTATAGCCATATATTGTCAATGCATATATTGCTGTATACTGAAAAGCATAAGCACTATAGTTTCAAATGTATTATGTAATATATCACATTATATTTTGCAGTATATTCCCATATATTTTTGTTCCGTAAGTTTACAGAAGTCATAAATATTACATCATAAACATTATTTTTAAAAGTCATAAATATTCTTTATATTGATATAAACAATTCGGCACATCAGTTGAGTCAGCTTGACCTATAGGATTCTTTTAAAATAACTTTTAATGGCCACTCTGCCAATTCTCTTGCACAACCCAGGTTTACTGGAAAAACCTGCCTACATTTCTGCAAAACCTTAAAAAAAAAAAAAAAAACCAAAAAAAACCTTTGTCAGAGTACATTTTGCTGTAATTCTCATGTCCACAAGAGGCACTATTGGTGATATCATTTCCTGTTCACTGCAAATGTGGATTCATTAAACAGAACAGTATCATATAAAAACATGCCTGTGGATACCTGTTGCGTTGCTTGTAAAAAGTTTCACGGCAGTTTCAAAGTGTACTGTCCAATATTTGGTGCTAAATAGCTTGTTTAATTTTCTTCAAACCATGACTGAAGCAACCGTGACTGTTTGTTGTACATATCACAGCAGTTCAGAAATGAAATGTCGTGTGAGTGGTACTAAAAGGTTAATGCTGTATCATTTTTTAAATTAACGTACCACCTGCACTAACCCCTACCCTAAACCTAACTAATAGTGTTAACGAAGACAAACATGAGATAAAAATGCATTTGCTGAAGCAAATGCATTTTTAAAATTGTGCACTATGGTAAGTGTTTTGAGGTCATAACAATTTGGTTTAAGGTGCAAGAGCAAAATTAAGGTTTTATTCAAATCTACCTCTGTAATCATAATTTCTGTGAAAAAGAACAAAAGTTGTTGATGTTTTCCTGCTTCAGTGTTCGGTAGTGTTCATTTCATCTGGAAACTGCAGTGAAATGTAGGTACATTTTTGCAGTTTTGCAGAAATGTAGGCAATCGCATATTTCCAAGGAGCATGGGCTGCTCTTGCCAACTCTCATGCATTTCAGACTCTGTGTCATGCTCTCACTCCACCAAGTAAATCTCACGCCACATAACAAGACAAAATAAAAATGGCACTGCTCGATTTGTCTTGAACTTCAAAAGGGACTTATATTCGTAGAAAGTTTCATTTGAGCTGGATACCATGTCAGGTGTCGACAGAGCTCTTTACTGTTTAATGCAATCGAGTTGTGTTTTCTCCACCACATATCCTGCATTACAATTATGCACATATTTCCATTTCGCAACAGTTAGGCATAACCTAACTGAACTGTAGCTATAACTTCAAAACAAGCTTGCAGTGTCAAACAAATGGAGAGCAACAGAGAAATTAGTGCACTACTTTAGATTATTCATTTTCATGCATCATAAAATATACAAAGGAAATTATATTTTTATAACAGTAACTGTAACAGGATCTCAATAAAGAGCCATTTACTTTTATTTTATGCTCTAATAAAAAAAATAAAAAAAATGTATAAAATGTATATAATATATATATATATATATATATATATATATATATATATATATATATATATATATATATATGTATATACTGTACATATAAATTATATTATATTTTATTAATTGTAATTTTAATTAATTAATGTGACACATCAAAACCGGTGATGGAAATACCAAAGGTATTCTTACAGTATTCAAATGAAGTTGAAGCTGGCTGTGATGACAACACAGGACATCACAATATATACCCATTTTTGTTGCGCGACGGAAGAGCTCTGCACCACGACTTGTCAGGGCATTTATATGGTTTTTTTTTTTCCTCCTTCATTTTGGTATGCCTGTGTCGTAACCAAAGCAACCCATGCAGATAAGTTGGTTATGTCTGGACACACACAAATCTGATTTGATCACTTTCAATTAATAGTCTGCCTGAAAAAACTGTCTGTCCGAAAAGATCTGATTTGAGGAAAAAAAAATCTAATTTGCCTACAGTGCCAAAATCTCACTTCCAGGCAAACAAAGTTTGCAACACTGTCTATTCAGTGCTTGATTAAAAAAAGGCCCACAACAAATTAGCAATGTCATCTGAATTTTGTTTGTAGAAACTTTGTTGTACTTAAATTGTTACATACAGTAGTATAGACGTATAGATTGTGAAGTGTTTCCAAAATCAAATGCAGTGGCGTGCTGACTTTACAGATTAGCAATTGGCTCTTTTACTCAGAAGGCGGGGCTTTGTTTGCTAGAGCGGCCATATTGAGCATTGCACCCCCCCCCCAATTCAGAAAAGCCTTTGTATTCTAGTGTTATTTCTTTTCAATTCCATGTAATTATTTTTAAACAAAACAAATTCTTTTAAGGAAATGAAAGGATGTGACGTGTGGCCAAGTATGGTGACCCATACTCAGAATTTGTGCTCTGCATTTAACTAACACACACACACACACACACACACACACACACACACACACACACACACACACACACACACACACACACACACACACACACACACACACACACACACACACACACACACACACACACACACACAGAGCAGTGGGCAGCCATTTATGTTGCAGCGCTCCGGAGAGCACTTGGGGTCCTTGCTCAAGGGTCTCACTTCAGTCGTGGTATTGAGTGGAGAGAGCACTGGACATTCACTCCCCCCACCTACAATCCCTGCCGGATCTGAGACTCGAACCTGCGTCCTTCGGGTTACAAGTTTAAAATTGAAACCATTCTGAACGTGTGGAAACACTGTGATCTGAACACAGCCTGGCATAATTAGTGAACAGTTTCTCTGTCAGAACAAGCGATCGTGCCTGTTTTTGGAGCGTCTGATGCACACATGGACAAACACCACTGATATTCACATACTTATCCAAAACACGCTTCTTCGGTGAGCATCCATTATACACTTACTGTACATCAATTTTGACAGCTATGTGAATATACCGAACTATGTCCAAGCAGAAATATGATATTAGAGTGATTCTGCTGTATGGAATAGAACAGTGTAAATGTTCTACAAAACATCAAACATTTCATACAGGTTTGAAACAACTTGAGTTTGAGTAAATGATGGCAGAATTTTCATTTTTGGGTGAACTATTACTTTAACCTAATGCCGCCTACACTACCACCATGAATTACTGAGAGTTGTGCGATGATCAGGTGGGACCTCCAGATTTGCTGCTGTATTAATTTTATCTGCCTGGCAGGCCTGCAGTAATTTACTGTACTGTATTGAGTCCTGCCCTTAATGTGCCCATTAAATCAAGCAGCAAGATTAAGACTGAAGAGGCAAACACAGCTCAACAAGATGTACAGTACTGAAAGGCAGCCTGACTTCATGACCCAAGATGGATGGGCCTCGGTTTGGCTAGGATGGGACGCCTCCATAGGGTGGTTTGGGCTACTGGAGACCATAAATCAGACCAGCAGCAGAGGTCTGGGCTCAGGTGGTGTAATGAGCCAAACAGCATGTGGCCGACCTCTTCCTAGCCACTAGGTTTTGAGGGTCCACTCGCTCTGTCAAACCCTGTGGTTTGCTGTTCATCACTGCTCGCCTGATGCTCAAAGGCATTGGAGTCTGCAAACACATCATTGTGGACATTGTGTAAAGATAACTTCAGGTTTAAATAAAAGGGCCTATAGACAGCAAATACAAAAAATGGAGACTGTAGGAACATTTATTGTCCCTTGAAGTGAATAATTGCATGAATTCATATGAATTTCATAGACAACGCGATACTAGATGCAGAATTCAGGTAGAATTCTTAAACTTGTCTCTGTGTTAATAGGCCGGTTGGCAAGTGCCAATATAAAGACTAGACTGCATAGGAACTGAATGTGTTTTATATTATTAATATAAGTTTAGATTTGTTGCTTGTCAGTCACCAAGTGACTACAGGGTTTGTTTTTCTGCATACATGGATTAATAGTAGTCGTAAACAATATACTGTGAAATGGATGAAAAACAGCAGCAAAATGGATGAAAATTAATGTTACTGCATTTGTCACAAAAATAAAATAGACAATGAAACATCAAACATGTAAATAATGATCATAAAAATAACTGTTCAGGGAGATCAAATTAAACATTTATTTTTTTATTTATGCCAATCAACATGCTTCTGACAATCTTCATTGTTTAAATGGATTGCACTTTTAATTTCTAATTAAGCAATAACATGAGCGAGAGTACTGTTGTACTGAATGCTGATTTTCAGTTCATTTTCATTAATTTCAACTGTTGTCACTACTGACTGCAATTTCTATGCTTGTAATTATAGAGCAAAATACACAAATATGGACATTTACTAGAAAATAACCTGAGCTTCCCTTTAAGTAAGAATAATATTAGAATATTCCCTTTAAGTAAGAATAATATCTCTGCACTGCAGAGAGTTCCCCAGGGGCAGGGGCTCAACTGTAAAATAGGGGCAATGCAAAAAAAAAAAAGAAAAAAAAAGCCACAATATAACTTGTAACAACATGTTGAAAAGCTTGAGGTCAGTATTTTTATTTATTTATTTATTTTTTGAAAGAAATGAGTTTTTCATTCAGCAAAGATTTGCTAAATTGATAGAAACAGTGATATTAAAGATTGATATTGTTAGAAAACATCTCTATTTTGAATGATTTCTGAAGGATCAAGCACTGAAGACTGGAGTAATGATGCTGAAAAATCAGCTTTACATTACATAAATAAATTATATTTTAAAGTATATTAAAATAGATAAGCATTCTTTTAAATTGTAATAATATTTCACAATATTACAGTTTTTCTGTATTTTTGATCAAATAAATGCAGGCTTGATTAGCATAAGACACTTTCATTATGCTGCATAATTATCAAAATGCTCATATAATAAAGTCCTTTCATGTCACCATTTCACCAGCCTACACTTCACATAATAGGCCTGTAGGTGCCACGTGGGCTTAAATAACTATGATAGTTTCATCAAATAGTAAACGGTGTATATCATTCATACCAAGTGAATTGAATAGCCTTCCGTTATTGCGACTTTTGGCTCTGCACGGTTTTGTGCCGTGCTTTTGTAGTCATTTAGCATCCATTTTCTCAGTGATGTAATTTGATTTGATTGACCCACTCACTGAAAGAACAATATTTGAAAGCCTATAGGTTTCCAAACAGACTGTGGAATATCAGTCAGTCAGTCAGTCAAAATGCACGCATCCCATAGCAACGCCTCAGATGGACAGATATGTAAAATAAATAAATAAATAAAAATAATAAACAGGAATTTACCGACTTTTGAGCGATTATTTACAGTTTTGTACACATTGTCATGTTAATTATAATTCAGATGCATTTTGTTTTATTGACTACAATATCATTGCTATTTGTCTGAGAGGGGCACTTCTGAATAACTTTGAAAAAGGGCAGGGGCTTGAGCCCCCAAAGCCCCCCCATTCTGCACGTGCCTGCCTTTCAAAGAGAGGAGTACAGCCAGATCAGAAAAGGGAGACATATAAAACACATTGATAGAGAGAAGGAGAAATGCATTCTGGCAAATCACTTTGCCTAATGGAAATGTTTAATAGGGGCTTTCTATTAGCCTCTCTTTATATGCTCCTCATGCTCAAGAGAGGGAAGACTGCACTGATCCGTCTTCATTAAAAGACAGATTTATATGACGCATCAAATTCTTCACGGCTTCCACACAAACATATTAGGATGTTGTGAGGGACTTTTAATGTATTGCTATTCTGTTGCTAAGGTGTCCTGAGTGTCATAGCGTGTTTCTGTATGGTCGCTAGGGTGTGTTCTGAGAGGTTGCTAAGTGGTTGCTTTTTTTGTGAAAACCTAAATTTGTTCAAGTCACCCTGAAGTCTTTATATTCTGCCTTGGGTTCCACCATCAGTATAAGTCTATGGGATTTCTTCTCTTGTTTTAATGTCTTCCAGGCACTATTTTGCCTGATCTTGGCAAAAATTATTGGACATATCAGTGTTTAAAGGAATAGTTCACATTTAAAAAAAAAAAAAAAAGTTGCTCAACAGTAGATCCTTTGAAGTGAATGGGTGCCGTCAAAATGAGAGTCCACACAGCTGATAAAAAAAAAAAAAAAAAAAATACATCACAATAATCCACAAGTAATCCACATAACTCCTTTTCTACTTAAGTGAAAAGGCACAAAACACATTTTGGATGGCCTGATGGTGTGTACATTTTCAGAAAATGTAATTTTTTTGGGGTGAGATCCTGTAAGAAGTATGTCACATGACCAAAACATTGCTGTTTCAATACATATTCTTTTGGCAAGCTACAACAAATGTGTGTAACTTTTAAGATGCATCATATACTTTTTGGCTTCCACACAAACTATTATGCCCCTGAAAGAGTGTCCTTATCTGACAGATGGAGTCCTTTCCTTTTCTTTTCTGAGAAAATCTTTCAGCGATATAGGGCACGACAGATAGGCCATTTACAGCATCTCACACAGGTCACCTGATGTGAAAGAAAACTTTTCACTCCTGGCAACAGATGTAGCTGCACATAGCTGTAAACATGTGAATGATGAACTGAAGCAACAACTGGGTCAGATATCCTGCAAATAACCCACACAAAACAGGTATTGTATGTGTACGGCGATAAATGAAAGGCATTGAAAAGCCTTGGAGGGAAAGGCGGAGCTACTTTTCATGCTTTCTGTGCCTTTTGGATTTTCAACAATATACAAAGCAGTCTCTGAACTATGCTCAAAGCAAATACATTGAAAATATAATAATTTACATGTCATCGTGTCTTATTCGATGAATATATACTTCATTCAAAAAATAGCATGAAAAGTGAACAGTAAACATCACTGGTTTGCCTTGCTTCGGAGAATGTGAAGAACTAGATGTGAAAATGTATGGAAATTCATAATCACCTTGATAAAGGGCTGTGGATGGTTGTCAGGTTGTTGTATACACTCCATTTTGGGCTCCCCATAACCTTTGTATGATTAATGTTCTATTAATATAAAGAACCTTTTTCTACTATATAAAAAAAAAAAAAAAAAAAAAAAAAAACTTCTATGGAATGGAAAGATTGCATTGATGCAAATGGTTCCTAATGAATCATAGATGCCAGCAAAGGACCTTTATTTTTAAGAGTGTATGGTGTTTAACGTGTTCTGAGTGGTTTTTAGGTTCAATTAGACTTTTATCTGATTACTCACTACAGCTTTAAAAGTGTGTTAAACTTGTTAAGGGAGGTTTTCATTGATTTTAGATTTACACTTCACTTTAATGTGTGTTGTGTTTGTGTTGCTCTTGTTGAATCAAAAAAGTGTAGTGCTGATTTGTCAGCCATTTTCCTCATTGGTCTGACCTGCTTGTATTTTGTTACTATGGTCTTCACACCTGTGACTTTAGATCCTATATGGTTTAGTTAATGATTTGGGTTTGAGATTCTGGGCTTTTTTTTTTTTTTGCTTCCATAACTAAGAAAAAATCCAAATAATAATTTAAGTGTTTATTTTATTTTGAAATTTCAAGTTGTTTTTAGGTAAGTTTTCCCAAATTGTTTATTTATTTATGTCTAAAAGAAATCTCCATACTTGTATCACACTTTACAGTTGTATTCCTGTCTATATTCTGAAGGTTTTTAAAGAGGTTCAGAATGTACTGTTATGAATCAGGTGAATGATATGTGAAGACTCATCTACCATTCACCTGATTTTTGTAACGTGTTATTCCTAAAAAAAAAAAAAAAAAAAAATGATGATTTTATTTATTTTTTGTTCTGCCTGTTGACAGTAATCACTCTAATATGTCAAGAAAATGAAACAAGAATGTTGAACCTGGCTTTATCCAGTTTTCAGATTTCTGTTCTAGAATGCAAGTTAGTATTTAATTAGATTCTGCTTCATTTGCATATTTGAACACACTGTAACATTTCAGAATGTACGTAATATAAAAACAATTGTCTTAATCAACTGGTGATATCTATAGTATTAGTTGAACTTTTCCCACTGTCCACTTGTGGTTTCTTGCCGTAAGTAACTTAATACTTGTAATCTGAATACTAACTTATTAACCAACAATGCTTTTAGATATGTGACATGCAAGCTTAGAATTCAAAAGCCAAATTATTTATTGAAGGCTAACATCTAGTTTTGTGCCGCTAAATTGTTCTGTCATTATATGCTGCCTGTTGAACACACAAAAAAAAGATTTCCATTTGTTTCTGTGTAAACAGCGGAACACATTTCATCTTTGGCTATACGCATGAATCAGCAATAATTACTTTTTGTTCTTTACTGATGGTTACGGAGGCATGGCAATTTCTGATTAAAAAGCCAAATTATAGAAAAGCGGTGATGTAGAGGTTTAAAATGGAATTAAAAATCACTGCTCTTCTTTGGATGAAAGACATTTTCTTGATTATAATTTCACACAATGGAACATTGTTTATTTCTACTGTTTCATGCAATTTACCACGAAAATAAAAATATCTACATATTAGGTGAAGCCTTGGTAAATCTCTCATAATGAAGTGAATCTCATGAAAGTGTGATTCACCTTTCTCCTCAAAATCAAGAGTAAAAAACAGGATAACAGATAATGTTATATTAATGAAATAAAAGTCCACTTAAGTACTCTTAAAGAAAATTCACTTGTTGCATACTTAAGTTCTTTTAAAATGTGCACTTTGTAATAATGTCAAATTCAAAGTTTTACTTTTAAAAAATGATGCATTTTATATTGTTTTGTCTTTTGTCATATACTTTAAAGTACACTTGTACAGATTTGCTTTATCCTGCAGTATAATTTTTTTAAAAGATAATTAAAGGTTATTCTATATACGTGGGTCAAAAAGTTCAGCAAATTGTATTTAATATAAATGTACATTATAATACATATTATTTAATCGCGATTAACCTTTTTTCCCGTAATATTATTATTTTTAAGTATGTTAAAGTATACTTGTTTTCACAAGAGAAATAATAACAATAATAATAATAATAATAATAATAATCTCACTTACCATTTGAAAACAAAATTACAGTGACAGATGAAAAGGAAATAAACATTGGATTGAGTTACAATGTAATTATTAGTTCTCCACCACAGACCTCATAATGACATTTAATAAACTGGTCTGTTTTGTGTTGGCTTAATTTTACCAATCAATTAAGCACCATGGAACAAACGTCTCAATACAGGTACAATTTCCATAAAATTACTGCTGCTTTATTTCAGACAGCGTAAACTAAGCGGAGAGAATTATTTGTATCCTGTTTCCAGTGTTTACAACCACTCATAGTGTGATGAAATACATATTAAATTAGAGTTGATGCGTAAATATGATTAATGATGTGCCTCCAGGGCTGCTGAAATTAATTATAAACCGAATGACATTTCCTGACCTTGGTTTCCAAGGAAAGAATGGTTAATCCCATGAGAAGACGAATGCAATAAAACGTTTGTTTGTCACATTGATTTTGAGTGCCTTTTGTTTCACACGTGTTGATTAGAATCCTTTGTTTGCATCTGTTGTTTAATAATTTGCAGTGTTCGCTAATCATGATTGGGCATGTTGCTTGTTTTACGTTGAACATAACATTCGTTTTATCGACTCACCTCAGTCAGATTTAAACAAGAAGCGTCTGAGAGAGTTTTCCATCTTAATTATGCCGCTAATCGCAACATTAATTTGTAATGCTTGGTGAAGGTAAACGTCCTTTTTGCATGGGGAAAAAAGTGTCTGGCTATCATTAGCAGATGCCATCTAGACCTAATAGTTTTCCAGCTCATTAAATATGGTCTCTTGTGTCATTAGGTCCTCAAGTACAGGCACAGGGCCCTCCTCGCCATATTTTATGCTTATGATGGTGATGATTTTGAGCAAGGAGGTCGATAATATCTGGAAAATTTCCCGGCCAACTCAATGGTTGTTGCTTGGTTGGCATACTACTATTGCACTACAGATATTGTAGAAATAGTATCTGTAGTATGCTATTCTGAATTCAGCTTCAGTAATTTGAAATCTGAAATCTTTGATCAGAAACACTTCTGGACATGGACAATTTGGAGCCAATCACCTGAGCTATAAATGCCATGTGACTAATCACACTGGAGCTGCAGGAAAGTGATACTGATTGGCTGAAGAACATTCAAAACTGATAACGTCAAAACCAGCAAATAGGGAAAAGAATAAAATGTTATTTATAATATTGTAATATAACACATTTTGTGCTGTACACATGAATACGCAAAAAATACTTATTTTTGTTCTTTACTGTTGCTTATGGAGGCATGGCAGTTTCTGATTAAAAGCCAAATTATATTGCTTAATTAAAAGCGGTGATGTAGATATTTTAAAATGGGATCACTTCTTGATCAAGACATTTTCTTGATTATAATTTCATATGGAATAGAACATTGTTTATTTCTGTCATTTCATGCAATTTACCATGAAAATAAAAATGTCTACAAATGATGTGAAATATTGAAAATTTTATAATATAGCAAATCTCATGAAGATGTGCAGGTCACATTTAACCGTGAAAATACAAATCAGGCTACATGAATGTGACTGAAATTAAAAAGGAATAATATATAATGTAATATAATAATTTAAAAATACTTTAACTAAAAATAACTATATATTACAAAACATGTTTGTATGTATGTATGTGTGTGTGTGTATATATATATTTTTGGTTTGCCGCCAGCTAGTGTATTTACAGCATCCACCAGCTGAGGTTAACTGCTAGTCAAGCTAGTGATGACAAGCCAAATCATGACTCCTTGGTCTTGAGGAAATATGAGCAGCAGAAGTTGCAGCTTTTATAATGGGAAGCGAAAAGCCATTTGCAAATGCTTTGCAGTTGATCACCAGAGATGGCACTGTTGTGCTGCTGATATCCTGACAGACTCCAGGGTGGCAGTGCCAGTTAAAGATGCAGAATGTGAGAAGCGGCTGATGAAATCTCATACAATGTACTTCTGGGAAAGACTTTTGTCAAAAATTACATTATTAAAAACCACCCATAGAAATAGCACATGGACAACAATAGCCTTTTCCATTTAATCATATCCACTCTAACAGAGCAAATGAGCTTTTTTGGCCTTTTTTTATTTTTTTTAAATGGTGGACTCTGCTGTTGATGTGATATTATGTTACAGTTATTTGGTCTATTCTGATACAAAGTCTTGCTATCGGGATCCAAAATTAACTTTTTCCTGCATCTGTCCTCTTCCTGCATGTTGCATTTACCAGAAATAAAGGCTAGACATTCAACGGTATTTTACATTCTATTTTTAACACTATATGAATTTGGTTATAATGAATGTTCAAAGATAAGCATGATATTAAAAAGACAACACGTTCCCCCCCTAAACTGTTTTATTGGCCATTATTTGTCATTGTACGAAAGCTAATATAAATTATACACAGTATATGGTCACACTTTATTTTAAGGTCAATTTCTCACCATTAACTACGACTTTACCCTCAATAGACTCCTGATTTGTAATTAGTGAAGGGGTAGAAGATTAAGGGATCTAAAATATTGTCATGCCAAATAAGGTGTCAATATAAGGACTAATTAACAGCCAATATGCTAGTAATATGCATGCTAATAGGCAACTAGTTAGTAGTAAGAATTGCTCCTTAAAATGGTGTTTGTTTGTTGTTGTTTTTTTTAAAAAGACAACTCACTAGAAAAATGCAAGAAAAATACAAATAAATATATTGACTTATATAATTAGCTTGCCAGTTTTATTTACAGTACTCACCAAATCAAATCAATTTTATATTCCCAGTATTTTGGACCATTTGAAAGTAATTTTTATGGGTTTTTTTCTTTGTTCCTGACAATTTTGATTTTGCACTTTGTCTTCATTGCTCTCCGAGTGATGTGGACTGGGCATGAGTCTGATGGCAGCTTGCCTTGAATTATACATAGAAATGGGAAGCGTCACTCACCCTGACAAGCCTATTTTCTGCCCTTCTATTCTGAACAGGAGAGTTAAGCACAGTAACAGAAATGGCTTCATTATGCCACATCTGCTGGATTTTGAATGGTGAATCTCCACTGCTGGCTGTATGGACTAGTTTATAAAAGTCTCAGACATAAAAATGTTTAATGGAACTCACATTTGATGGCTTTTTTTTTCTTTTCTTTCTGCCAATATCATTACAGCCTTTGGCTTGAAGGTGAAAAATGTCAGTTTGGATTTTATGAATGCGCATGGCTTCCCATATGTCATTTTTAGGGAGCTTTCAAACTAGAGCATTTGGTACGGTCAGAGTTCGATTCGCTTGGTTGGAAAGTTACAATATACATCTGAAACAAACAGCAGCTATCAAACGATTAGCCTATCAAGTTGGTTTAATTTAGTACATGCTAAATGCTAGTGTCCACAAAACATAAACTGAGAAAGGTTGTGCAATCTAAAGGACACTTTCTTGTAAATCTTTGTGACTTTGTGCCTTTGACAGCCACACAGTGAAATTCAAACGTATTTAATCTTCAGCTTGAAAGATAACTGATTCTTTTAACTGAGTAAACACAACTTTTTTATGCTAATCGGCTAACCCTTCTGATGGAACGACTTTGTTCTTTGCATCTTTTATGAAGGCGGCATTATCTTACCAAACACAGCACGTTTCTGGTATCAGCCGTTTATGTCAATAGCGAGTTGGAGTGATTAAATAGTCTGTTTGGGTGGCAGTAATCTCAACGCTGTAGGCCTAATATCAGGACACAGAGGTTTGCTACCATATTGCTGTTTTGGGATATCAGCTTTACAAAATGGAGGCATCTGTTATTGATAAAATAATGGGACAGCTGCTGTAATTGGAGAGGGTAAAAAACTATAGTCCAATAATGTGCAGTGCCGTGATAAAGCTTATCTATTCTGCAGTAAAAGTATGACCTCCATAATGTTCCAGTTATGAATCCTGACATGCTGAGATGAATGGAGAGACACAGCAGGCTGGAATGTATGAAGATACAGCAATATGCACTGTAATAATTCCTCATAATGCTGAAATAATAATAATAATAATAAAAAAAAATACTTGTTTATTTTAGTTTTTCTTGTTTGCTATTCTGTTCTAAATTCTAACTTCTTACAACTTTTTGAACATGTATCTTAAAGCAGGTTTTCTATTACGATGCACTCTGCTTTTTTTTTAAGTCAACAGCAGCTGAGTTCATTTAATATATATAGAAGATGTAGTGATTATAAGTTTTTAAACAAGACATTTGTTTAAAATAATCGAGAAAATTAACTGGATTCAGTTGAGACTATTATTCCAAACTCTGAATTATTTGTGAACGCAGATTATTTTTTATTGCATAGAAAATAAGGATTGTTGCCTCATGTAGAACTATTTTAAAATTACAGATGGTGAATAATGACAAACACTTGAATACAACCACATATGTTTGAACAAGAATCAGAAGAGAATGAACCAGTTTCACAACCACAAAGACAACTGCAGCCTCGCACAGTTCACACATCCAAAAATAAAACAGACGCACGGCTGAAACAAAAAAACAGAACACGCAGATTTGGCATAAAGGCATAGGGTTGTGATGAGAAAACAATTAACATAATCTCAGGAACAACAATGTGACTTTGTGCTGTTTTTATTCATTGAAAACTGACAACAGTGAAAATAATCCTCTCTGACATTAACTAAATATGAAGGATTTTTAAATCTGCATGCAGATGTTTATTTTAGCGCAGGTAGCGTATGCTGCAGCATATGCCATAATATTAAGCAGTCAGGTCCAGTGCAGTTTTAACTGTCCCATATTTCGATAACATTGTATTAGCAAGGCCTGCATCAGATATAATCTGCATTGATTATAATCCAGCGACCTTCATTAAAAAGAAACTTCAGATGCTTTTTAATTTTGTAGCCAGTGTTATTATCGTTATAACTAAAACTATTAAAAATAATGTTTGGTAATTGAAATAAAGGTGGAATAAAATAAAATGTTAATACTAGAAAAAAATATAAATGTTACCCTAGCAACTAAATGAAATAAATACATTTCAGTTGAATTATAATAAAGTTTCTAAAATTAAACCTTTAAGAAAAAGCAAAAAAACAAAAAACAAAAAACAAATCAAAACAGAAAATGTGAAAATAAAAGCTAATTCAAAATATTAATAAACACAATAACAGTAGACAAATACTAAAATAACAATGTTCAGACAGGATGAGCACAAGATCTTTTTTATTTATTTATTTTTTATAGTTCAGTGAGCTCTTATATGTCTGAAGATCAAATAAAATACAGGAAAATTTATATAAACCAAATATTCCATACATACACTGTAAAAAAAAATGATTGTGATTTTAACGGTAAAAAACTGTGAAAATGCTAAAGTAAAAACCTGTTAAATGGTTAACGGTAAGTTCCTGTAAAATATACAGGGAAAACCGTAAACTGATGTTCCCAGAATTCCCTGCATTGCATTTCAAATTTTGTTTGAATTTGATGTTTTTTCTTTGAAATAACTAGTTTTCTTCTCAGTTTTTTTCTTATCAGTTATGTTTATTAGGGTTGTATGTTACATTAATGTTAATGAGTCTCACCATGATGGTGTTTAGTGATTGTGTGAATGACACTGTGCACCTTCTATATTTGTTATTATTTAAAAGCTGTTTGTGATGGGCTTTGGTTCATTGTGTGACTTTCTCATCACCACCTGCATTTGGTGGTTATCAGTGTATTTCAAAGGTACAAAAGTACTTCAATAGGTTGGTATATTAACATTATATCAGTTAATGAAATTACGGTATTTAACTTTAAATTTAAGTTAAAACCATGAAACCTAAAATGTTGTTACCGTATTTTTACAGTACAATTCCGGCAACCACAGCTGCTGGGTTTTTTACCGTAAATTATACGGATTTTTTCTTTACAGTGTAGCATAATAGTGCAAGTTTTTAATTTGTCCAGATGTGTTGGCCTTAAAAGGTAGAGAACTTCTACTCTTATAGCATTAAACTAACTAACTAACAAACAAACAATCAAACCCTCCATAATGTTCTATTAATGAATGTATGATGAGTGAAATTAAATTATGAATTGCTACAGCTCTAGTTAATTTATTATTCCAAAATTCCTTGAAATATGACTGACACCTTTGTTAAACTTTTGCCACAACTTTCCAGCCATTCTCCACTGCCCTGCATCTGTTACCTAGTCATCATCAAACCCAAAAGAGACAAGACAGAGACTCTAACATCTATTCACTTGCGTTTCTTTTGTTTCCCATTTAATGAATTCTGGATTTGATTAATAAGTTTTAATAAGCGATAGGATGGGGAATAGCTGTGCCTTTGGAATGAAAAAGGCCAATCTGTCCTTTTTGTCTGCGTTTGATACCACTGTGCATTTTGTCTCTCATGGAGATTTACGAGATTTATGCCTCGTGTCATGATTCCAGGCTGATCATAAGTACTGTCAAGTTCTTAGTTAGCCAACAGGCTCTCAGAATCTCCTTCTGCATTGAAAACCGGAGTGTAGATGATTAGAAGGGAAGTTTGTTGGAAGATCCGCAGGGGCAAGTTGGTCTCTCCCCAAATGCTGGCCCTGCCTCATTAGGACAGGGGGAAAAGTTCTGGAGAACTAGAGGCTTAGTCTAAATCTGAGTGACAAAAGGACTGGAACCATCGCAAGAGCTTTGACGTTTTCTGAAAAGCATCAGCCTTATGGAAAAAATTCCCTTTTTTCCCTACGACATTTTTAGCCAATGGCGAATGAAGAGTTGACGTCAAAACCAGTGCCTTTCTTGCTTTAAAGAGCTCTTATGAAAAAAAAATGGGCACTGACAAGAGTGCCCATTTTTATGATTCATGTTACTTGCAAAAAATAATAATTTGGTCAGAATACAGGGCACTTTTGAATGCCTGTCAATTTAATAGTAACCAATTTTACTTCTGTAATATGATATATTTTAGAGCATAATGAAAAGTGGTTTCTGTAAGATACCTTTACATTGTCAGTGTGATTTGGAATGCAATTTAATCTAGCAGTCATTCTATTTAGGATGTATAGAAAGCAAATTAGAGTCCAAATCAATCACATACCCATCAGCTCCTTCGCCCCATCCAAATCCGTTTGGATGCACTATAAGAAGCATGCAGTAAATTATGCATATGGTGTCACTAACTGAAATGGTAATGTGTTTCATCTCAAAGTTGTCAAGTTCTGAAATGCAAAATGAAAGATCTGTTCCAGTGAATCTGCTAGAGATTCTGTCATATCAAAACGTGAAGCGCTCAGATGTGACAATGACCAATTAGCACTTGGCTTTACTTGTGATAGAAACTGTGAATTCAGAACAATCTGTGTCAGATCTCAAAATTTTCTTTACATCTTATTGAAAGAAATGCAATAAACAAGGCATTTACAAAAAAAAAAAAAAAAAAAAAATGCAGTGTTCACCAAGCAGAAAAGAAGATCTAACTCTCAAATTCCCTAATAGTGAAACTATTACCAAAGACTGACTCATGGTAATAATCAAATTTTGTAGGCATGGAAAAATACACCACAATTTCTTTCAGGGGCTTAACATTTGAAATTTTAGAGTTCCATTACTACTATTCAGAAACGATTATAATGGTCTTTTACTGGAATAATACTGAGTCCAGTGTTGGGTAAATTATCTTCAACAGTATAATTACATTACTGTACAAATTACTCTCTCCAAAATGTATTTAATTACTTATTACTTTTTCTAAGTAATAACTTCATAACATCGTCGCCCGTAGAAGACTCAGACTGGCCAGCCACATCCTCCGTATGGAGAACAACAGGATCCCCAAGATGGCCATGCGATGGGTACCCCTTGGCACCAAACGACCATGAGGACGCCCCTGGAACACCTGGCGAAGAACGTTCTTACAAGATCTGAAGATGCTTAACATGGCATGGGATGATGCCAAAGTTCTCGCCCAAGACCAAAGATGGAGAATGATTGCTGCCCAATATGCTACATAGCATGGGAGGAACTAAGTCTAAGTAAGTATTTATACGTGTAATTAGATTACTGTACAAATTACTCTCTCCAAAAAGTATTTAATTACTTATTACTTTTTCTAAATCCTATATCAACCTCGACAAGTTAATGATACAAGGATAGACATAGATTAAGGTCCAATTCTCACTATTAACTATGACTTTTGCCTCAAAATACTCCTAATTGCTGCTTATTAATATTTAGTAAAGTAGTTGTAAAGTTTAAGAATTGGGTAGGATTAAGGATTTAGAATAAGGTCTTGCAGAATAAAACATCAATATGTGCATTTTAAGAAATAATAAACAGCCAGTATGCCAGTAATATTAATGCTAAAAACCAACTAGTTAATAGTGAGAATTGGACAATAAAGTGTTACCAATATTGTTATTAACTCACCAAAGTATGTAAAGTGAGAAGTGTACATAAAAAACATGCATTTTAAGGATAGACTTTACATTTTTATGTTAAGTCCACTATTGTTTTATGTATAAATGTTATTCAGTCTATACACAGTATTAAGTTGAATTACATAAAAATCAACTGTAATTAAATTACAGAAAAAAACAAGAGTAATCCCTTACTTTACTTTTTAAAGGGACAAGTAATTACATTACAGTAACTAATTACTTAGTAATTAGTTACACCCAACACTGACTGAGTCATTACTGATGTGAGTCATTTCTGCAACACTAGTGGCACCACACATAATCATAAAAATAAAGATAATTTTCAAAACTCATCCCAATTTTATTGTTCGAACTATCAAGTAGTCCCTGGCCAGTCATGCCATTGGTTAAGCCAGAATATTGACTTAAGTTGGTGTGTTCAATTCCTCCAAGGAAGTTTGTATGAGATAATGAAATGTTGCGCTCAAATCAAGATGGTGACATACTTTTTCATCAAAAGGAAAAAAAAAAAAAAAACTGCATCAGATGTGTTTCTGTGTTTTTATATTTTTATTCAATTTATGAAGGTTCTGTAAACTGAATCGTTATGAAAAATCACACATATATATAAAAATGACAGTCAGTACAGATGCTGCATCTATGCTACAGGGTCAACACACACACACACACACACACACACACACACACACACACACACACACACACACACACACACACACATACATATATATATATATATATATGTGTGTGTGTGTGTGTGTGTGTAATCAAAATACTCCTAATTACTGCTTATTAGTGTTTTTATTTATATAAATAAATCACTAATAAGCAGTAATTAGGAGCATTTTGAGGCAAAAGTCATAGCTAATAGTGAGAATTGGACCCTAATCTAAGTTTCATGTCTATCCTTGTATCATTAACTTTTCGATGTTGATATAGGATTTAGAAAAAGTAATAAGTAATTAAATACTTTTTGGAGAGAGTAATTTGTACAGTAATCTAATTACACGTATAAATACTTACTTAGACTTAGTTCCTCCCATGCTATGTAGCATATTGGGCAGCAATCATTCTCCATCAGCTTTGGTCTTGGGCGAGAACTTTGGCATCATCCCATGCCATGTTAAGCATCTTCAGATCTTGTAAGAACGTTCTTCGCCAGGTGTTCCAGGGGCGTCCTCATGGTCGTTTGGTGCCAAGGGGTACCCATCGCATGGCCATCTTGGGGATCCTGTTGTTCTCCATACGGAGGATGTGGCTGGCCAGTCTGAGTCTTCTACGGGCGACGATGTTATGAAGTTTGCACACGCCGCTCCTTCAAAGTATCTCTTCATTGGTGATGTTATCATAAAAACGGATCTTCAGAATTCGGCCTCTGCTGGAAAATGTCGAGCCTGTTGTTAATGCTTCTTGAAGCCTTCCAGGTCTCACTGGCGTAGATGGCTGTCGGGACCACGATTGCGGAGAGCAGGCGAAGCTTGATCTTCAATGAGATGGACGGCGAGGACCAGATCTTGTTCATCCTCCGAAAAACAGCTGCCGCCTTCCCGATGCGGCACTTGATGTCCACCTCAGTGTCGCCGTTCTGGGAGTTCACACTACCCAAGTAGGTGAACTTCTCTACTTCCTCCAATTGCTGTGTCCCGACTGTGACTCCCCTGTCTGGGCCGTGTTGCTCACATGCATGATCTTGGAGTTCTCGTTGCTGATTCTGAGGCCAACTTTGCCTGCTTCTCCTTCCAGTGCATCCTTGCATCCTCTCCATGCATCCTTGCCTGACCCCAGTTGCAATCTCAAAGAAGTCTGTGTGGCCATTTCCAGCTCGAGCATAGGTACAGGCCCTTGAAGATGGTGAAAAAGGCCTCCGGTACCCCGTACAAGAGCAAGATCCACCAAAGCGACTCGCGGTGGATGCTATCGAAGGCTTTCTTGAAGTCTACAAAGTTTATGGCTAACAGATGTCGGTATTCGACGCACTGCTCGATGATGTTACAGAAGACGAAAATTTGTTCGCTGCATGACCTTCTGCCACGGAAACCAGCTTGCTCTTCCCGCAAACGCTGATCGAGAGCACCCCACAGGCGTCGGAGGAGGACCACACAGAACGCCTTTCCAGGCACAGAGAGGAGAGTGATGCATCACCAGTTAGTACACTCGGAGATGTTGCCTTTCTTGGGGATCTTGACTATGGCGCCCCGTGCCAGTCTTCTGGGACTTTGCCATTCCGCCAGCATTTGTTAAAGAGTGATGTTAGCTTCTCCGCCATGGGCAGCCCTCCGTACTTCAAGATCTCCGCCATTATTTCATCCAAGCTAGCTGCCTTGTTGTTCTTTAGGCTTTTGATCGCGATCTTCACTTCCTTGATGGCGATGTCACCAGAGTTCACCTGAAGCTCCTCATATATATATATATATATATATATATATATATATATATATATATATATATATATATATATATATATATATATATATAATTTTGTTTTATTTTACTTTATTTAACCAGAAAAGACTGAGATTAAAGGTGCATTCAGTAGTTCATTCAGTATAATTTAATTTTAATTTGTAAAATGTTTAGAAATGATCTATAATCACATGAGATGAATACAGTACTCATAATATTATATACAGGATGCGGGTCGCAGTGAGGGACAGTATTTTGCCATAATTAAATGACGTGACCCGCGTTCTGTCAGACTTTGTCTCAGTGTCTTGTTTCCCCCTCCACTCGTGCCCTTATTTGGAGTTCCTGTTCCTGTCCTCGTTATGTCTTCATTAGTTTGTTAGTCTCCAGCCGTGTGTTGTTAATTATCTAGTTTACCCCAGCCTTCATAAGCCCTGTGTTTCCTTGCCTCAGTGTCCAGTCTTATATTGTCATTCTAGATGTCTATATGTCAATCTGCTTGTCTACTCCTGAGTTCCATGTTCAATAAAAGGGATTATTGAATAGCTTCCTCGTTTCTGGTTCCTATGTGGATCGTGACAGAAGACTGGACCAAAACAGACTCGATGATGGTGGAGGATAGGCTGTGGGGTTTGCTGCAGGCCGGTCGGAGGTTGGAGTGGTATGTAGAGGATTTCTGTGAGCTAGTTCACCAAATTAGCTGGCACGAGGCCGCTCTTGGTGCGTGCTTTCTGCTGGGGATGGATGACGAAATGATCCGTTGTGATCTTCCTGCCTCGGAGTTTCCCCTGATCGAACTGATTAATCTTGTGCTCTTTTTAAATAGTTCTGACTTCGAAGTCCATGAAGTTAAGGAACTTCCCAAGTTTTGTCGTCCAGCCCACTCAGAAGCACACCGCATCGCACCAGCTCACCTCATGCTCAGAACCCCCACATACCGCGTAGGGCTCCTGCCGTAGAGGCCGAGGTGGGGGCTGGGGCTGAAGTCTCGGAGGCAGACCCACCATGGCCTCCCGAGTCCGCTGACCTGCCATGGCTTCCCAAGTCCCAGGATCCGCCATTGTCCCCTGAGTTCCTGGAGGTCGTCCATCCCTGTACTCTGCCACCATAAAATGTCATCCAATCATATCTCTCAACCTGAGGGCTACGATAAGCTGTCCCACATGTCTGTCAACGTATGTAGTTGTATAACTATGCACAACCTGTTCATGCAGACATGATACATCATCAGAACATAACATTACGCTATTGCAGACAGCGAGAATTGAAGGCGTTATTATTGTAATATATTATTGTAATGTTATTTGCTGTGTACTGTATTGTTTTCTCACAGGTGAATGAGACACGGGGTAATCTGACAGCATTGCATGTGTTTTGGAGAGTGCAGGGAGGGTGGGATCTTAAGCTTTCAAAGTTAGCTTGCTGTTGCTAGACTTTGAAATTGCCTACCCTTCCTTTAAATGGAGAGCTGCAGAGCAGCTGAGTAACTGCATTCTACACAAATGCTAATAGATAGCTAATTCAAAATGCACTCTCATAGGATTTTTAGCTATCAACAACTTGCTTTTGGGCACATTTTGAACTGTAATACTACTGGACTGCTTAAGAGAGCGGGAATATATGTAAGATGCTAAAATAATGCCAGGTAATGGCCTGACCTTTTTCTCTTAAGCAGCTCTCAGGCACGAGCCTGCTATTTTCTCTTTGATGGCTTGCCAATTATGTTCATTTGGGTAATGAAGAGTCTTCAAATAGATCGGTGTAAATGCAGTAATGTCTACCAATTCATGCACTCTTCCCTGCACTGTTTGTTTAGCCTAAAAGCTTTAATTAGCCTATTTTTGCAAGACCTCACACACTTTCAGTGAACAGAAGGGAAACATAAAGCCCTCATGCTTCCATTTTAGGTGCCATAAATAGCCAGTGTTGCTTCATCCTTTTGTGCTCTATAAGAAATAACCTATCAACAGATTAACAATGAAGAGCAATCTTTTGATAGCTTGTCTAATATGTCCATCAAAGGATCTTGCTATTATTTCCTTCTCCATTTTGTCCTCTGTAGAAACCCATTAATGCCACAGTTTAATGCTGCTTAATGTAAAACACTTTGCATTTAGATTCAGGCTCATCTGTCTGTCTGTAGACAAAATTTATCAATAAGGTGATGAATAAATTTGGTCTTTCAAGGTCACTGTCTCAGTACATTTAAGCCATGTTAAGCCTTTCCTTTATAACAGTTTTCTATAGATAAAGCTTAAAGTCGGCATGAAACAGAAGTAGCGACTGCCTTTTCTTCTCTACTGTGACGTATATCCGAGTGAAACGGCATCTGAAATGAGAGGGCGGAACTTGATTTCGTCCTTCGGAAATTGATTGGAACGATGGAAGTTGGGGCGTTACTAACAAAATGGAGGCAGATCTGAAATGCCAGTTTGGAGATAGTCAAGTCAAGTCACCTTTATTTATATAGCGCTTTTACCAATACAGATTGTGTCAAAGCACTTAATAGTATCAAATTGGAGGACAGAGTGTCAGTAATATATAATAAGATTAAACATTTAATTTTCAGTTAAAGGCATTTCATTATTGAATTCAGAGATGTCATTGTCTAGCTCAGTTTAGTTTAAATAGTATATGAGCAATCAAATCGGCGATAATCGCTAGAAATTAGGTGTCCCCAACTGAGCAAGCCAGAGGCGACAGCGGCAAGGAACCAAAACTCCCTCTGAGACAGAATGGAGAAAAAAACCTTGGGAGAAACCAGGCTCAGTCGGGGGGCCAGTTCTCCTCTGACCAGACGACACCCACAGTTCAAAAGTTTCAGGTTCTAACGATAGTAGTATTATGTAGTTAGGTATTTTATTATATTTTTAATTATATTTTTTAGTTTTAATGTATTTTAATCGAGGTCTCCGGGGGTCATCTGGGTGTCCTGGTCTCCGCTGACGATCAGGGCTGCAGACATCATCTCTTGGTGCTGATCCACCATCTGATCATAGGAAAGAAACAGACAAATATTAGCGTAGATGCCATTCTACTTACGATGTAACGAGTACACCGTGTGTTGTGGGAAGTGTTCCCGGTTCCGGTTGATCTAATTAATGCAGCCTAACAATCCTTTAACGGATTTGAATAATAGAAGCGTATTAGTGTGTTATGTGTACGCCAGGGTAAAGAGATGGGTCTTTAATCTAGATTTAAACTGACAGAGTGTGTCTGCCTCCCGAACAGTGTTAGGTAGACTGTTCCAGAGTTTGGGTGCTAAATAGGAAAAGGATCTGCCGCCTGCAGGTGATTTTGATATTCTAGGTATTATCAAACGGCCAGAGTTTTGAGAACACAGCGGACATGGAGGACTATAATGCGATAAGAGCTCGCTCAAGTACTGAGGAGCTAAACCATTAAGGGCTTTATAAGTAATTAACAAGATTTTAAAATCTATCCGATGTTTGATAGGGAGCCAGTGCAGTGTTGACAGAACCGGGCTAATATGGTCATATTTCCTGGTTCTAGTAAGGACTCTAGCTGCTGCATTTTGGACCAACTGTAGTTTGCTGATCAAGCGTGCTGAACAACCACCCAATAAAGCATTACAATAGTCTAGCCTTGAGGTCATAAACGCATGAACTAACATTTCTGCATTTGACGTTGAGAGCATAGGTCGTAATTTAGATATGTTTTTGAGATGAAAAAACGCAGTTTTACAGATGCTAGAAACATGGCTTTCAAATGAAAGATTGCTATCGAACAGCACACCTAGGTTCCTGACTGATGAAGAAGAATTGACAGAGCAGCCATCAAATGTTAGATAATGTTCTAGGTTATTACATGTGGGGTTTTTAGGTCCGATAACTAACACCTCTGTTTTTTCAGAATTTAGCAGTAAAAAATTACTCGTCATCCAGATAGTGGTGGGGGATTTCTCGCCACTGGATTCACCGCTGACACCCAAGCATAAATAAATGTTTTATTTATTAGGGATGACGACCACGATCAACAGCACAAAACATGCCTAAACTGTGCACACACGCGCGCGAGAGAGAGAGACTGCCTGAATGACTGAGCACGGCCGTCCTCAGGTTAAGTCATATTCATGAAACAAATTAGTTTGCGATGTCCTAAGAGTAATGTTGTCATAATATCCTAATATCTTTTCAGTGTTTAAGGGTAACATACTCCCTCATGACTGGTGTCAGTGCTATAGACTTTTTTTCTGAACGCGGAAGTCTCCCCCGATTAGAACGGTGCTTTACATTTCTGTTTTCTAGTGACATTTACATATTTTCAGAGCCGATAATATAATGTGAAACCTATGAAAGTAATTTAAAAAAAAATCATGTGGCGCCATTGTTTCATCCCTTTACAGTATCGCAATGACCGTCTTTTCAATGAGTGGGAAGAAGACATGAAGCGACGCGAAGCGAAGCTAGCTGCATTGAAAACAGATGAGTGCATATACAGCACCCCAATCGGGGTGAAGTTCATGGGATTTTGTACACAGAATGAAAAGAGCAAACTTTATTTTAACACTCAGTATTTTAACTTAAGCACTGTAAGCCATGTATGCAGTGCCTGACAAGACATATTTTCTGATACGCAAAACAAGTACTTTAAAGGAATTCCTTAGCTTACTGCCGTTACTGTGGCAGCCAACAACAGCACAGCAACCCTCCGCACATTTTTATATGTAGTTATATTGAAAAAGTTTCAATTCAGTCTATCTTTTTTTTTTTACCCTGTTTTAACGGATTTCTATGGAGACCGGAACACAAGAGCACCCAAACGGAAGTTAGAATTAACCGATGAGCAGCGCCATGATGGATTCTAACTTCCGTTTGGGTGCTCTTGTGTTCCGGTCTCCATAGAAATCCGTTAAAACAGGGTAAAAAAAAAAAGATAGACTGAATTGAAACTTTTTCAATATAACTACATATAAAAATGTGCGGAGGGTTGCTGTGCTGTTGTTGGCTGCCACAGTAACGGCAGTAAGCTAAGGAAGCTTCAGCTTTTCCCCTGTCGTTAATCCCAGCGTTTACCCCTTACATCACTAGCTCCGCCCTTGTGCCATCACTCGTGACCGGAAGAGTAGAGAAGTCGTTTTGAGGGGGAGGGGAGGTTAACATTTTTGATTAAAGATTACAAGGGCACATGGATTTTTAAAAAATAATGAAGTGCACGAATAAATTATTTATAATAAACACTACAGTATTCCATCAAAAAATAAGAATAGTCAATTTTGATTTCATGCCGACTTTAAAGGTGCCATTGGTGATTGTCTTCAGAAACATTTTTTTGTTATGCTAGTTGAAAGTCTCTTCACATCCCTATAGCAATCATTAAGTTAAGTGGTCTAAATGCATTTATCTGTATTTATATATTCTGTGGAAGGTGTAGGACCAAGAAATGTTCGTCCAATCAAAACGCTCGGTCCGAACATTTTAATTGGCTTTCCTATACCTGCCTGTCAACGTACATATTTGCTTACCTCTGTGTACCCTGTTCGCGTGGACAGGATGCGTCATCAGTGTGTTCACTCATGCTGTGCGGACAGAGCAAGAATGGCAGGCAAACATCAACAACCCAATTTTCCTTCCTGGTATTGTAATACTTTTACTAACTGTACTATAAAGTTATCTCACCGGTGAATGACACATGATGTAGCCCAGCGCTGTTCCCAATTCAAGTCTCCTCCCCCCTGCATATTTTGCATGTCTCGCTTAGTTAACACACTCGGTTCAGATAACCAGCTCGTTAGAAGTTAGCCCCGTGCATGAAATGTGTTCCGATTGACATGCTCCCTGCACAGTGTTCATTGCTCCCTACTCCCCGAACAGGGAAATCCGTTGAAGTTTATTTCACTTTGGAACATTCACTCACGGATTTGCACTGCGCAACATCTTCACACACAGATGAAACTTACTAGAGAAGTGTGAAGTGTGACATAATATACCTGTAAATAAATACAATTTAAATTTACGTCTCGCACATTTTAATGCCATTTGTATGGAACATGCGCTTTGAACGGGAATCATGGTGGAATATCTGGAGATGTCCACTTCACAGGGCACTTATTACAGTTGAACAGAATAACCGTCAGACGTGATAAGATATACATATGAAAAATGCAGAGTGGGGAGGGCGCAAGGACTGTAAATGGGAACCATTGATGTAGCCTATTGTAGTAATTTAATGTTGTCTCTGGTATTCTGCTCTTTGAGCGTATGTGCGTTCAGGGGGCGTAGCTTTGGACGGCGATTGCAGGGAGGGTGGGACGTTCGCTTTCAGTGCTATCAGGCTAAAGTTAGCATTTTCCGAGATCTCCTACTGCACCTTTAATGTAAACCTCGGCAATTTGTGTGGGCTCATCAGTTTATCTGTAGACAGCAGGCTATTCATTATAAATAATTTACCAAAAGCCTCAGTTTATGCTTCTTTATGTGGCTTCTATGGGGGAGAAAACTTGTAACTTACGAATATAGTCTTTCTCTGTGGATTATGATGTTGGAAATGAAATTAATGGATCAACATATTAATGGGTCAATGACGTCATAAATCTATGAATTTATTCAAAAATACTTGCTGTTCTGTGAATTACATCAATATAGTTTACTATAAATTCTTGTCAGTAAATTCAACAGTACACTTATATTTAATATTTTAAAGAAGTAATTATGAAATTATATGTAAAGTTGTCCTACTTAAGTCGGTCAAAATGTTAATTATATTTAATATAAATTTATGATACATTTCCATTTAATTTGAATTAAGATGCAATTAAGTGTCTGCAACATAATATTCAGTTTGCACTTTAGCAAAACATTTAGCCTATTATTTTGTAATATTGTAGGCCTACTGTTTTTTTTTCACATCCTCTCATTTTTCTATGCGTGAGCATTTTAGTCAGTATTGTTACACATTTTACTTTCTTTGGAACTGTTTTTCTGAGTGATCACTTTGCACTCAACACATCCTCAGCAGGACACTATAATTGATGTGCAATTAATTTGCAGGGTATGTCTTGATTAAGGTCAGCAAAATCCACTTTTATTATTATTATTATTATTTTTTTTTGGCTTTTTTCAACACAACCTGAAGCAAATTCCAAATGAGCTGGGAAAGAGTGGGAAGTTTACTTATCAAACATAAAAAAAAAAAAAAAAATAATCAAATGAGGAGGGCCTCAACATATCAATCTAGCCAATGAAAAATCTTGTGTCAATTCTGGGCACATGCTCCATCACTCATTCGCATAACAGCCAATTTAGCTGATGAATAAACAGCTCCGTTGAGTGCTTTGATGCCCATGTTGGATTTCCATAAATTTAATTTTGGAGGACATGTTCAATGATCACCTTTAGCCCCTGACAGCCTTCTGTCCCTTTGCTCTTATTACTGGCACTAACGTAAGGCCTCCGAGGGCCAAGTGGGATTTGTGGGCGTTTTGTGCCGGCACACACATAGCATTTAGGTTAATTACTTGGCACTTACTAGAGGAAGCTACAAATCACAGGGCGAGACATCGGGTATGATTTCCTTGAGAGCCTGTGGCCTCAGGGCAAATCAGTCAGTGGGTCAATAAAGCAATGTTCATTTTTTTTGCCTTATCTATTAATTTATTCAGACATACATTAAATAATGCAGTTCAAACATACAATACACCTATTCTATGCACCTCTATCTCTAAAACCATCCAAAATCATTTTTGTTAATTGAAATAAAGATTAATTTTGTTTTAGTAGCTCATTTTATTTAAAACACAAACAAAAACTAATAAAATGACAAAAGCACATAAAATGTAAAAATAAAAAGCTATTCAAAACATTAATAAACACTACACTAACCCAATACTAAATAATTCATTTTTAATTGAATTTATTTAGAAATTTGATATTGTCCTTAGAACTGTCCTCATGGTGTAATTAGAAAGAAAAAGCCTCATTATGAGAAATAAATAAATAAATACATGAATGAAATGTCTTCACTGTTAATTGCTTTAAAAACTTTAGAGTAACAATCAGTGCCATGTGGTTTGGTCAAAAATAACATGTGGGACAACATGCTTGAAGCAATTATAAACAGAAAAAAATATATATTATACTGAGGACCCCAGTGACCATATGGAAAGGTACTGTAAAAACATCTCTTTAAATGTAAAAAAAAAAAAAGGCTGTTCAATATATCAGAAATAATTTGAGCTTTTTATGATAAGGCAAGGTAAAATGTCAAGTGGTGGCATTTAAAAATTCATTCTTAAAAATGCATAACATTTGTAAAACCATTACAATATTTTACATGCTTGATTAAAATCAAACTCAAGCCAACATGGACACAATGATTGCATCTATGACTTACACTTATCAAATTTGTTTTGACTTTTATGAGATTTTTTTTCCTTTTCATGTTGATACTCTTATATCATTGACTCCTATTATAACTGGAGAGACTGTATTTATGTGTTTAAACTGCAAAAGCTATAGTCATATTTATGTTGTTCGCAGTCTTTTATAAAAACACACTTGGGACTAACAAGGCTATGCTAACCAGTCAAACTCTGCCCATGCAAAAAGATCCAAAGTTGTACATTTCAGTCATCACTTCAATACCTTGCCTTGGGCAGCAAAGAAAACAGTACGCATTAAAAACAGAATGCTGCTACGATCCGTTTCTTTACATACTGTAAGAAAATATGCTCAAGGAAGAGGTAAAGAAACGCGGTACTCAGCATGCCAGTCAACAAAATGCCTCATGAAACCAGTACAAGTGTGATTCATGGTGAATATAGGAGGGGAAGTGGCTTATTTGCATATAATGAAAGTCAAATGCTAAGAATTCATTAATGCAATAAGCACACATTCTTTTTGGATGTCAAACACGCGGAATAACAGCGAGGAAATGCTGCCTATGCAAACATATTCCCCTTGAAATATCTCCTGTGTGCCAGCCGGGAATGTATATTTACTTCAGAGGAAGATTTTTGTTGTTGTCTTTTTTTTTATTTTTTATTTATTACTTTGAATGACAAATGCATGCTGTCTCATTTCTTTTATTGTTTTATTTTTGAATTGTATAAATATTAAAATTAGCTCAGCTCAATGTATTTACTAACTTTCACTGTAGTCATTTGAAAGGCAAAAAAGGGTTTCAATATTAAGTAACTTTTTGGGTAGTTTGCAGCATAATTCACACTGATGAAGGTGCACAACAGCCAATCAGCTTTATTTATATGAAATTTCCTCTTTGAGCTGAGCTAGCATTTGTTCTCGGCAGTCAATAAAGTATGTCCACTCAAGATTATTCAGTAATATTCATCGCATATTTCAGCTACAATAATTCCTCCTCTTCTGCAATTGTAAGCCCCTTTTTAGTCCTCTTACTTCTATAAATCATTCAATTCAAAGTTTAGCGTAGCATGCAATGGTCATTTGCTTTATCCTTGGTTTTGCAAGAAACTTAGCATGAAAAGGATCATGCACTCACACGAAAGATAATTCACTTAATTCATGTCATGTATAGAACTCTAAAGTCTTTCATTGGGATGTTTTCAAAGCGGCCTCGTTGTCATCTGATTAAGTATTTGATTTCATTCATCAAATTGTCTTAATTACTGCTGACTTGAACGTCCTTGAAAAGCTACCCAGTGTAGATTACATGTATTTTCATCTAGATGATTAATGACAAGATTTATTCATTGCGAAAAGTGCCTGGCTGTCTTCAAAGACATTCAATGTGGAGCAGTAATTTGATTCAATTACTGGCAAGTGTTTCACAAAGGCAAAATCAATTCAGTGGGGTGCTCACAAATATAGCTGTACATATTCCTATTAACAAAAGTTGCTTGAAAGCCATTTGTTTCAATTGGGTAGCACAAAGACCATTACAACAAACAAAGTAGAAGAAAGTGCTCCTATATGTTTGTATAGCCTCCTCCCCTCTAAATGCAACAATGCAGAAGCTTGAACAAAGTACTTGTTCGATTAGATCCAAGAAAGCCCAGTTTGATGATTAACTGCAAATCAATTTTCTTTGTCTGAAGTTAAAAGTCTTAACACAACTATAGTGACATAGATGCTAATTTTTCAAAAAGGGTTCTTAGTAAGTAATGACTAAAGAGGAAAATTACTAAACTTTTGCACACTGTTAAGGCCGTTCACTCCAAGCATGGTAACTATAATTATAACAATAATGTTGTAATAATTATTCAAATTGTATGAGAAAAGGGAAGTCTATACCACAAATATAACAATAACAATATAAACTAACGATATGGACACTTTCAGAACTTTTTATATTATAACGTTTTTATATTATGTTTATATATATTTTTAAAGTAATTATATGAAGTTTCTGCATAGTTTGTTGTCTTTGTCGGCTGTTTTTTTTTAATTGATTTATTTTTTTTATGTGATTGCTTGTATATTTTATGAGTAATAGTTACTGTAAATGACGGTCCTGTCAAAATGTATATATGATTTTTGTCAAGTTGTAACACATCAGTTTATTCCAACAATTCATTCCAAACCCATGAACATTGAGATATATAACTTACAATATTGTATGTAACCACGCAGTCAAACAATCATTATGTCTTCAATATAATAATAATTATTATATTATATACACCTAAGTGTAGTTAAAGGGAGTACATTTTCATGTTTCTTAACAGATTGAAGTATACATTTTTAAACAGTGCACTGCTATAATGTTGAATGTAATATTTTAAACATTTATATTTTGATAATATTTTGTCATGCTTTAAAGTAACTTGTTCTTATGTGTTAACTAAAATATAAAGCAAATGTAAAGTACTTAATTATAATTTGATCTGTTGTGTGTTATGTAAGGGATAATGCATATACAGCTTATCTAAGAATACACTCTGAAAGGGTGATCAGTGCTTTTCAGAATACAAATCGTTTTACAGAAAATGCATGTTTCTACATTACAATTAAGAGTAATCTGTTATCAGCGATAAAAAAAAAATAAAATAAAAAAATGTCTATATGGCAGAAATGTACAGTTCTAAGGTAATACAAATGATGCAGTCATGCATTCATTTAAGCAGAAACAATGAACATGTTAAAGCAATGATTACATGATATGATCATAATTGGTATCCCATGTGGAATAAGTATGCTAAAATGTACTTATTTTTCACGAAGGAAAACTGCCAGATATTTTACAGTATATAATCCTCTAAAGGAGGTTAAAAACATTACCAGAATAACATTTTGGCAGTTATTTGGACAAACATCAATACATTAACATTTCCTTAGCGAGACTGAGCTGTTGCAACAGCAAAAAGTTTGAAACTCATCAACACTTTAAATTATGTTTAGAAATGGCCTAACTGACTGTACCTGTTTGATTTTGTATGCTTATTTTAAACAGGACTTTGCTACAGGAAATCGTTACACGTTCAAGCCTTGTAATTACACAAGTTGAAAGTCACACATTAAACTGGCCCCCTGGTTGTCCCTAAGGTGCCCATAAAAATAACCACCAGTTGAGATTCTACACTAAAAATTAACCATTGATTCATCCCATCCACTTCAGCATTAGGTGCCTGAGGTGGGAGACGCGATAATGGGTTTATCTCACCTGCTGCTATATTCATCAAACTTGTTTTCCTGACAAGTAGAGATCTCACTACATCTACACACGTGCGACACTTTCTCCTGCTCCTCTGTGGCTTTACTTTGCTTATCCCAGGCTCATTGAAAATACATTAGTATGGCTACATTTCTACAAAACATGAAATATGTTGCTGCACTTTTTCAGGTGACTTGTCCACAAGAAGTGCTATAAGCTATACGCTTTTTCTTTATTAAACAGGATTATTAAACATGAGACAAAGTGCCTGTGAGTAAAAATGGTTGACAAATGATATTGCATTGCTTGTAGCATGTTTCACACCGGTTTCAAAATGATATATCCAGTGTCTGTCACTAAATAACATGTTCATTTTTTTTTTTTTTTTTTTTCTCTGAAACAGTTAAATGTGAACTGTGACAGCATTTTTTTTAACATTGGTTGTTGTATCATGGCAGTTTGTAAATGAAATGTCTCAAAGGTTACTGTTCTGTCACATTTAAAATGAATGTACCTGCACTAAGTTCCAGAACACTCAATTCGCAACTAAAGTTTTGGCAAATTGGTGGGTAATTTGATGAATGAATTAAATCTAAGTTGACCAGACCTGCCATTTTCCGGGGACACATTCTGCACAGGATTTCTAAATTGACAGCTCCTCATGATTTCAAATCACTCTCGTGGTACTTTGATGTCATACAACGATCAATCGGTGCAGCGCAAACAACCAACACCTGGTTATTTTGGGCAATTTAGAAATTCTGTGCCTTCCTTAATCCTTAATGCCCCTACTGACGGTTAGGTTTTGGAGTAGACCTTCATGCTTCCTTTTTTCCAGAAAGTTGCATAGGCCATTACAAAAAATACTGACACATCAGTAAAGGTTGCACTGTCCACCAACTATCAGATATTGATTTGCCAAAATTCTATACTTTTTAAAAAAGGGATTCTATGAAATCTCAGCCATATTTTGATGTCTTTGCCAAGCATTGTTTTCATGTAATTGGTTATATTTGATAATAAAAGTTCCAGGAAAGTAAAAATTGATTATGACTTTTATCATGTCAGTTCAAATTCTTTAAGTTGGAATATTGTATGTAACCCTCTGGTCAAGCAATCAAACACTCTTAATTCATATAGTTCTTTAAGCAAAAGTGGATACTTTTGTTGTTATTGTTGTTCTCATTTTACGTTTCTGTATCAAATCGGTGTATGAATTCATTCAAAAACCTTATGAAACCTTATGAAATAGGTCTGCGACTAGTTACAAGACTTATTAACCACGGCAAAACAATTAAATAATGAAATTGGCACAAAATAAACTTTTCATGATTATTTAATTGTAATCTTAATTATGTCATTTTATGTTTTTTTTTGTTTGTTTTTTTTGCCGTAGTGCTGGTTTCTCTGGTTAAAGAAATGGTGAGGTCATGGTTTGGTTAAATTCAACATGAACGCACTTCACAACATATTTCGCCTGCACAAAGTATAAAGGATATTTAAGGTGGAATTTGAATTTGAGAGCTAAAACTCGTCCACACCATTATGATGATGTCAGCTGGAATGAAAAGCCGCTGTTATAGCAAGTTATTATATTTTGATTACATTTTACAAACCTAGTTATGTCTCACTTGATTATTATTCTCAGAATTACATGCATTTATAATTCTAAAAAGGGATAGTTCACCCAAAAATGAAAATCTGATGTTTATCTGCTTAACCCAAGGGCATCCAAGATGTAGGTGACTTTGTTTATTCGGTAGAACACAAACGAAGATTTTTAACTTGTCTGTCAGTCATATAATGTCAGTCAATGGTACCCACGGCTTTGAGAGAAAAAAAAAAAAAACATACACAGACAAAACCAAATTAAACCCTGCGGCTTGTGACGATACAGCGGGGTCTTTAGACATGAAACGATCGGTCTGTGAAAAAAACTGAACAGTATTTGTATAGTTTTTAGCAGATCGCAGATTTATAAGTGCGTTACCGCCACCTATCTCTCTATCTACAGTCTCAAAGAGGTGTGTCAATGGTCTATTTGAGAGATAGGTGGCGGTAATGCACTTATAAATCTGCAATCCGCTGTAAAGTAAGAAGAAAAAGACACGTCAGCAGTATTGCCAGATTGGGAGGGTTTCCGCCCAACTGGGCAATAGGGTCTTTTATTTTTTTTAATTTGTTTTTATTATTTGGAATAACAGAGTCAAAGTACAATACAACAACAGTATAAAAATACACGTGTCTGTAAAACAATACAATCCAAAAAATTCCATTTTTTTCCCATCAAGGATCAGTCTAATACATCAAATATCCTCTTTAGTAGCTAAGATGTCTTAACAGCTTCACGATTGTATCATTCATATTGACAAATTTGTAAAACAATTAAAAAAGAAACAAAGAAATTTGGTGCCAAAATAGTTTTAGCCTACAACTGAAAAAATAAATTAAAAATAGTTTCTGACTCCTCTTTACAAAAACAACACAAGGGCGAGAATCCTTCTTTGAACTTATTAATAAAATCATTACATGGATAATATCTATGAATTATTTTGAAATTAGTTTCTTTGAATTTATTAGGATTTACATATTCAATTATATCTGGCCATGGATTCTGAAGTAAAAGCGAAGGATAAAACTGTTTTCACTTAATCATTGCATTAGGAAGAATACTGTTTTCTTTGGTTAAAATTTTACTAATATAGTGGTTATTGAATTTTTTATCCCTGATAGAAAGGACCCCAACTGTAAGATCTGGAAGAGAACCAGGCTTATACATTTTTTCATTTTTAATAAGGCAAAGTAGTTTTGGGGAAATACAATGAATTAGTTTTCTATATTCACTGGAAGATACATTTAATCTGCAGTTTATTAATAAATTCATTGTGGTTATATAGATCACCTGACTGGTTTAATAAATCTGTGACAAAAATTAAACCTTTGTTAAACCAGTCACTCCAAAAAATGGTCTTGTTTTTGAATAATATATATTGATTGTTACAAATGAATGGGGAGAGAAATTATGTTTACAGACTACTTTTTTTTTAAGAATCTGTCACATCAACTCAATATTTATAGAAGGCGAAATTACAAAGCTATATTTTCCTCATGCAACACAAACTCAGAAATGTGAGTCATAAGGAGAATCATAATAATATACTTCTTTCTTGACTGGATTAGGACCAGGGAAAATGTGTATGACTAACTTTTACGTTTTTATGACAATTTAAATTATCAGAGTTCCATGTTATTAGCTACGATGATTTGAATGATCCTTTTACACATATTTCATTCAGAATTGCATGCATGTGAGCAGTATGAAGTCATACAGCATGTACGTACATTTCAGTCAACTAAAGGATTTCATTTAGAGAAATAAAAAAACAAAATGGGACACTGCATTTTGAGGGAGTGCGCAAGTCAAGTCAAGTCATCTTTATTTATATAGCGCTTTTAACAATACAGATTGTGTCAAAGCAATTAACAGTATCAAATTGGAGGATAGAGTGTCAGTAATGTATAATGATAAGATTAAACACTCAATTTTCTCAATTTTCAGTTAAAGGCATTTCATTATTGAATCCAGAGATGTCATTGTCTAGCTCAGTTTAGTTTAAAAAGTATCTGTGCAACCAAATCGAAACCAGGCTCAGTCAGGGGGCCAGTTCTCCTCTGGCCAGACGAAACCCCGCAGTTCAATTCCAACCGCAGCCATGTCAGATTGTGTAAAGGGCCCATCTGATTCCCGTGGTCTTGTCCCGATGGAGCATTTTAATTGATAATTTAATGTATTTGTTATATTTGTGTTTTATTCATTATTTGAAGTTTCTCATTTATATGATTTATTCATTTGCTATAATTGTAATGTATAGTTTAATGCATGTATTGTTTCTCGGTGTATTTTTATAATATATATTTGTGTATTATAATTTAAATTTATGTCTCAGGGGCTCTCCACTGACAATCAGGGCTGCAGACATCATCTCTTGGTGCTGATCCACCATCTGATCGGATACGGACTGAGAAACAGATTAAGAAAGAAACAGACAAATATTAGCGTAGATGCCATTCTTCTTACGATGTAACGAGTACATCGTGTGTTTTGGGAAGTGTTCCCGGTTCCGGTTGATCTAATTAATGCAGCCTAACAATCCTTTAACGGATTTGAATAATAGAAGCATATTAGTGTGTTATGTGTATGCCTGGATAAAGAGATGGGTCTTTAATCTAGATTTAAACTGACAGAGTGTGTCTGCCTCCCGAACAGTGTTAGGTAGATTGTTCCAGAGTTTCGGTGCTAAATAGGAAAAGGATCTTGCACCCGCAGTCGATTTTGATATTCTAGGTTTTATCAAACGGGCAGAACTTTGAGAACGCAGCGGACGTGGAGGACTATAATGCGATAAGAGCTCGCTCAAGTACTGAGGAGCTAAGCCATTTAGGGCTTTATAAGTAATTAACAAGATTTTAAAATCTATCCGATGTTTGATAGGGAGCCAGTGCAGTGTTGACAGAACCGGGCTAATATGGTCATACTTCCTGGTTCTAGTAAGGACTCTAGCTGCTGCTGACTGCGCAACAGGTGCTGAGGTAACTTCTCTGAAAACGTAGTTTTTTTTTTTTTAAATATACATTATAAATGGAGACTACATTTACATTTACATTTATGCATTTAGCAGACGCTTTTATCCAAAGCGACTTACATTGCATTCAAGTTATAGTTTTTACATTTTATCCGCTCTTGCTTTCCCTGGGAATCGAACCCATGATCTTGGCGTTGCTAGCGCCATGCTCTACTATTTGAGCTACAGGAAAGCTACAGGACTACTGTATATATATATATATATATATATATATATATATATATATATATATATATATATATATATATATATATATATATATATATATATATATATATATATATATATATATATATATATATATATATATATATATATATATATATATATATATATATATATATATATATATATATATATATATATATATATATATATATATATATATATATATATATATATATATATATATATATATATATATATATATATATATATATATATATATATATATATATATATATATCACTAATTTCCACGCCTCCGAAGCTTGTTTGTAAAAGTTAGACAACTGAATGGAGAGCTTGTTACATTTAAAGCCACATGCAAGTAGAAAATGAAGGCCACCACATGACAATGTCACAAAATGACATTGGGGATAGAAAACCATGGAAAATTATTCTCACAAAGACAATGCTTGATCCAGTTAATTTTAAAGACAGGGCAATAGGGACTGGCTGCAGACATAGAGCGAGTGGATGGCGTCCGCCATGTTGGTCCAGGCAAGGCTGCCTTAAAACTAATGGAGGTAAACAGAGTTAACGATAACATTTAAATTTATCAGTCGATTTCAGTGGTTTGTGATCTACATGGAATTAAAAATAACTGTCTCCAGTTATTTAGTTATGCTTTGAAAATGATTCATTTTCGTAAAAAAATGTGACCGCTCACATGCTTGTTGATTTGGCTATTTTTTTTCTGGTAACAATTCTAATATTAATACAATTCTAATAACAATTTAATATTAATATTAAACAATAAGAAATATAACTGATAATCCTTTATGGATCCAGTAAAAGTTACAGTGGTAAAACATTATGCACTGATAATAAATATAGTAAACATATAGTAAAAGTGTTATGTGATATTTAAAAAGTATAGTAAAAATTGTAGTAAAGTGATAAAATTGTGAGTACAACAAGACAATAACATATAAGTGATATAATAATAGATTTATAATAGGTTTAAAACAGATTTCAGTTGCTTTTGCTGAGAATAGAGTATTTTAGTTGTAATTCTCCACTGGTTCCCTCAAGATTTTCCTATGGGTTTTTATAATGGGGTTTGACAAATAATTAATAAAATATGGTCTGTGATAAACATAACTTGTCAATACTTTTGCTCTACAATGCAAATTACACACACCTATGCTGAAAATGCTAATTTTCAAGCAGTTAACAAAGCACAAATCACTTTTTTTAAGAACTGGTTTGACAACAATATTTAATTGGATACAACAAAGAAGGAACACTCTTTTCTTATGGTGAATTCTTTTTTTATTGTAAAATACCAATTACTCAGTTGTTATTGGTTCAATCTCGTCAGGTAATCACATGTTATGTAGAGGTATTTATAAAGACCATTCTCCTGATTCAGCTTCTCTTGATGTTACTAAATCTTACTTTGGTCAAATTTGTCTTTCATTAAAGAGTAATTATAGAGCTATTCATACTCTTTTCCAATGAGAAATTGTTACTGTACCTTATGTTTCGTCTCATTGGACCTCTTTATTAAATGGAAAATTGATTTTCTGGAAAAAAAGTGTGGTTATTACCGTAGAAATATTATCTTAGAAATAAGATTAGAGAAGGTTCTTATAAGCTCATTTTAACCTGCAAATCATTTACAAAAAAAAAAAAAAAAAAAAAAGTAAATTGTATTTTCAGCAATGAATATGAGGAAACTGCACTTGCACTTTCACTTATTTTGGCATACCTATTCAGTTACACTTGATGTAAAGTTAAAAAATGTATCAATTAAAATCTTTAGTGTTTAAGATGTTTTTCACGCCTATGGAAAATGCACTCTTTGGCTTTACTGACTATTCTAGGAACAGTATTTTTACTTAATTAGTTTATACTGCCAACCAAATTGTGCGTTCATAAGTTTAAATTTACTAATAACAAACCTAATTTTATGGTTTTGTTGACTGATATATATAGACAGTATAAGATATTTTGTGAATAAGAAAGCTGTAAGAACTTTGAAAGCTTGTGAATTTTATAATATATTTATTTGATTTTCTATGTGTAGCCTATATGTAGGGCCTATGTATCTCTTGTGTCTTTGTTTAAAACTTTGGTTACACTTTATATTAGGTGGCCTTAACTACTATGTACTTACATCAAAAAATGAGTACAATGTACTTATTGTGTTCATATTGTATTGCAAAACACTTTTGCTGCTATTGAGGTGGGATACGGGTAAGGTTAGGGGCAGGTTTGGTGGTCTGGGTAGGTTTAAGGGTGGGTTAAGGTGTAAGGGATGGGTTGACAGTGTAATTATAAATGTAATTACAGAAATTAATTACAGATGTAAGTACATATAGGTATTTTTAAAAATATGTGCAATGTAAAAACATGTATGTACAAAATAAGTGCATTGTATCAAATGATTAATGTAAATGTAAATGTAAGTACATAGTAATTAAGGCCACCTAATATAAAGTGGGACCAAAACTTTTTATACTTACCTCCCCTTTTATACTTACCTCCCAAAACTCCTATTTGTTGTAATTTATTTTTCAGCCCTTTTCCTTTTTCTTTTCCTTTTTAATTTTCTTTTTCTTTTTTGATGTTATTTCTTGATAAAATATTGTATGTTATTGTTATTTGAATTAAAAAAAAAAAAAAAAAAAAACGCATTGCAGGCGCTAAATATCACATAATTGGTTTCGCTTCAACCCGTGGACAAGAAAAACAACCCGAGGCAACATATTTTAAAGTAGCATGATTTCGAGGGAATAAATCAGTTGATAGATGAGAATGGTCAGCTATATTCCTTTTCAGAATTTTCCAGGAAATTTGATTTTGGGGCTTTAAAAGAATATAACATTGTATTTAATGCCATTCGTGGTATAAACACTCTATCGAAAGGAGAGCAAACCTTTAATCCTGTTTCTATATATAGGCCTAACAATTCTATTTCAGTAGAAGGAATTTTGATTGTTGAGGACAAATTCAATAACTGCTTTGTTCAAAATCATATCAACAGAAAATCTACTGCAGCATCTTTTAAATGGATGGCATTGTACAACGTTAATTGGAATGTTGCTTGGTCTCTTACGCTTTGTTCAAAATCATATCAACAGAACACAAATATTTAATAACAAATAAAATAAAATAATTCACATTTAAAATATTACATAGATGCTACCCTTGTAATAGCGTACTTAGGTTAGGTACAAAAAAAAAAAATGTACGATGGTCTCTTCTAGATAACAGAAAGTACTTTTTTTTTTCTCAATATTTTGCATATACTTATCTCTCAGATAAAACAAATGTTAGAATATTTATCAACACTTTTGATATTATTTTCTTTTATTATAACTCTAACTCCTGTATTAAATATATTGTTAATCTTTTTATTATGCTTGGCAAATGTTTTATTCACAAGTGTAAATTTTTGGGTAAGAACCCAGTACTGTCCGTTTTTCTGCTTGACTATAATTATTACGTTTTGTCTTTAATGGGCATAAAAATAAAAATAAATAAATAAATAAAATAATTCAAAAGTCAAAAATTGGTTTCAGTGTGTAACCTTGTATAATTTCCCCCTCTGGTTTATGTTTTTTATTCATTTGTTGTCTTTTAGTTTATTTATTTATTTTACTTTCTATCTTGTACTATTTTTGTTAACAGTTTAGAATACTGTTCCGTCGTTAATGAATAACTACACAGGAACAAATGGCTAATGCATTGTAGTAACTACTATTAACTAATAAGAAACTCTGATTAACGATTTATTAAGTAATAGTGCTAAGCTGAAACTGGTAGTTCACTATTAGCTAACCAATAACTACTGTTTTTTTTTTTTTTTTTTCATATATCCTGAGAACTTTATACAGGTTAATAATTAAAGTGAATTATGCATAATGAATAATTAATTCTAAAATGAAGATAATGGTAACTCACTAGTAATGACTCAAGTATAACCAAATCCTTCTAAATGAACTTGGATTACTTGGATATTAAAGTGAAAATCATCATAACTTCCTAATATTGACTGACACCATTGTGAGCTTTTGAGATATATGTAAGGTTTTGAATAGTAATGACTCAGGTGTTACTACAGCCTTCTGAAGAAATTACTAATTATTTGGATCAGTATTCTAAAGTGTTACCAAATCTAGCTAAATTAATTACTAACCAGGACCTTACAAAAACCTCAAAAGTTTACAATAACATCAGTAATTACTAGATGATTATCATGTTATTCACTTTAGCATACTGATCCAAATAATTAGTAATACCTTCTGAAGAATTTGGTAATACTTGAGTCATTACTAGTGGGTTACCATGACCTTTACTTTAGAATGAATTATACATTATGTATTATTCATATTAATTATCAACCTGTATAGAGTAGTTCTTGGGGATGTATGGAAAAAACAATAGTTACTGATTATCTAATAGTGAACTACCACATTCGACTAAGCACTACTACTTTCTAATTCATTAACCAGAGTTCCTTGTTAGTTACTAGTAGTGACTAGTGTGCTAATATTGCGTTATTCATGTGTTCTTGTGTAGTTATTCATTAATGATGGAACAGTATTCTAAAGTGTTACCCTATTTTTTGTATTTTGTCCTCTATTGTTTTTTAGGTTGCTGTGGTTATGTGCTTGTTAAGTGTTTTGGCATCAATAAAAAAAAATAAAAATAAATAAAATAAATAAAAATAATTTTAAAAATCCGATGGAAAACCATGGACTTGGCAACACTGAGTGGAAGTGACATATTTCCTGTTCAAGAGTGGAGCTCCACTCGCCCATGGTCTGCAGCCAGACCCATCTCCAATTGACCTATCGGTAAGCCCCACCCCCCTTAGTTACTGTTGCTCCCTCGAACAAACAAACAGAGTTGCTCACTTGTCTTACAATGACAGCTACAGTGTGAAAACCTTGTCCCATGATGTTTTTTGCACAATTTTGGACACGGTAGACCACCAAATGGGAATTAATTATTCCATGGAGGGATTTAAAAAATATTTAAAAATAAATATGGTGGGTAACTCGAAGGAGGGTTTACAGTCCACAATGCAAGCGGGAGAAGTGTCATATTACGGTTGGTCATCACGATCGCTAATGACAATATACAGGATCAACACTGTTCATGTATGGCAGGGTACGATTAAGTTAATGTACATTTAACCAATTTAATATGAAGAGGCACTGAAATGTAGACCTTCGTTTATGTTTTTTTGACCTACACTGTACAAGACGTGAGAACAGTCCGCTATTTAGGTTTGTACGTTAGCATGGACTCACTAACTTTAACGTTAGCTAGTTTTAGACAGAGATACACAAGATAACAACCAGAAAATGAACGTTTTTGTCTTCATTTGTATTGGGGTGAATATTTAGGGACATTTTGCTCTGTTTTGCTTGGATTCAGGAAATTTCATAAAACAAATTATATTGCCCATCCTCTTAGGATACCTGGAATCAGTGTTACAAGTACCCCAGGCACATCGTTTTTCCATTTTTGAAGCATAAACCCCATAAAACTGATGCGAGCTACGGATCTTCCAATGTTTCTCTGTGGCGCTGAAACCTAAAGATGTCCGAGTTCCATTCCCCATGCAAATGATACTCGACTGCCATTGGCTAGTCTGCGTTTGAGGGGAGGGGCTTACCGATAGGTCAATTGGGCGGTTTTGAATTTGATTGTGCCGGTAAATATTGGCTTGGATGGGTGGACAAAATTTGGGCTGGTTTTTGGTCAGTTTGGCGGTTTTCAAAACATATAAATTGTGTAGGCTAATTGGTTAACAAACAAGCCCAAGTGTGCATATAGCCTACTGCATGCATCCAATCAGTCATCACAATGTTACTAAACCCAAACACGCTGCAAAGACGAATGGTGCTGATGTTGAAGTCGCGGCCACACTTTTAGCCAATCACTAGGGATCAGCCGATAGACGTGATGATTCAAGAGTGACTATGCTCAACATGAACTTCATGAAAGACTTAGTTCTGTGTGAAATTATAGAGCGACTCGAAGGTAAGAACATTATTGTTGTGGTTAAAATTTTTTATTGTCGTATTATCATACAGAATGACACAGTTTTGACTGTCATGGTGTGTGCATGAAGGAGTGTGAAATACCTATAATTACATTGCTTATTCTGATCACTTATATTGGGACTGTTGACATTGAAAATGATGCATGTGCTTTTAGAGGGTATCGGTTAATTTCTTGATTGCCTTTTTGACAATGTCTGCTTGAATATTTTAATCATATTTGGTGGTTCTCTTTAATGTATTTGCCCCGATTTGATCCATGGGAAATTTATCTAGCATTGTCTTTATATTATTTTGTCATCATTATTTTGTTATAAGTAGTTAAAAATGGTTCTTATCAATCTTGATTTACATTCTATCACATTATTTTGACAGTTAAAGTTTTGGGCTGGAAATTGTCCATTCAAACTGGCAACATTGCACGTCAGGCACCAGCTGTTGTGTGAAGAGCTCAGGACAGTTAGACATGGCGGTGGATCGGAGGTAAAAAAATATATAAATACTGTTCAGTTTCTTGCACAGACCGCCGATCGTTTCATGTCTAAAGACCTCATCATATCGTCACGAGCCGCAGGGTTTAATTTGGTTTTGTCTGTGTATTTTTTTTTTTTTCTCTCAAAGCCGTGGATACCATTGACTGACATTATATGACTGACAGACAGCAACGGTTTACGTTACACATCTTTGTTTGTGTTTTACTGAAGTGTTCTACATCTATCTTGGATGCCCTTGGGGTAAGCAGATAAACATCAAATTTTTATTTTTTGGGTGACCTATCCCTTTAAAGCTTCTTAATAAGAAAATTGAGTGTCAAAAAATAATTTAAATTCTTCAACAGCATTTTAGGGCATTTAGTGCCTGGGTAGATTGAAATAACCAAAATGGCCATTTACTACATTCACCCAATGTTTATTTCAAGATTTTAAAGCCAGATTTTTAAAGTAGTCTCAGTTAGCCACTTATGCAATACGTTACATTATGCCAAATGGTGTAATGCTCCTCGATCAGTGCTTATCAGCAAGAGGTATGATAGCATCTTTCTATATTGTCACCGCAACCCCATCACAAATCAGATTGCTATCATTTTACACTCCATATCTCCATCATTTTTCCACCGTCTGTCACTGCACTGGTTGCTGTGTTTGGTTATTACTATATATTTATTTTCCTTTTTTTTTTTTTTTTTTACTATTGGCCTTGAGAAGACGACTGTCGAATTCAGACTCACGATGGGCTCTGGAGTTTGACTGGGAATCAAATTGTCATTTCTTAAGTGACAAGGTGCTGATTTGCCCAGGTGGCAAAGAGCGATTGGACATATCTGTTGACAAATGGACACAAGGACAGAGCTGGCAGGGTGCTGCAGGAGACAAAATGCCCTCAGCCACAGGTCTGTATTTTTATCCAACATCGCAGCTGGAAAGGTGTCGTTCACACATTCCAGAACAGCAGGGGTTTGAATCGGGATATGCAGCGGACAAACACTCTTAACAGCATTTTTGTGTAGGCCTAATTGGTATCATGTAAAAATAAACCGCTAACTCTTTAACTGTGCTGTTGTGGTCAGATAGCTCTTAGAAATACATGAGATGTCACGTCTGCCATAACTGACATTTCTGTTGTTATGTGGAAAACACACAGCACTTCTGATTGTAATGTATTTACATAAAAATCCACTAGTCAAGATCTTGCACAGTTGTTGCAAAATATTGCAACATTTTTTTTTCCATAACTACCTGTAGTTATGTGTATCAGGATAGCTGACAAATAGCATGGACATGAACTTTATGTCTTTAAGAACTTTAAAATTTCATGTCAAAATTAAATATTTTAGGGTCTGTAACCGGTTACACATTCTTTTTTTCTTAAATTGACAGCACAAATAAAAAGTTAACCAAAAAGCACAAATATTTTGTCGTTTGTCAGTCATTTATTTATTGTTGTGTACAAGTACAGTGTACAAATTACAATGAAAAACTTTCTCAAATGCTTCAAGACAAGAAGACAATAAAGTGACAAGTTGCCATTATGAAGTGTTTAGTATCATTATTATTCTCACACAGTAATGTGTGTTGAAATTTCATAAGGCACTGGGGTAAACTATTCCTGAATATTGTGGTTCATGTTCAAATGATCCTGAGCCGTTTGCCAGAGGGCAGAAAAGAGAAAAGAGTTTGTGTTGGGTGACTGTCTGTAGTCGTTCCTGATGCGCTTTGTCTTTCTGAGGCAGCATAGTGTAGATGGCCGTAACTGCTGGCAGCTGTGTGCCATTGATTTTCTGAGCTCTTTTAGCCCTTTGTAGGTCTTTTCTTCTTTCCTCTACAGTGTGGAGCAGCAGGATGCATAGTATTCATTTAATTTAAAGGGGACATTAGCTGCAAAATTCACTTTTATATGGAGTTTGAACTTAAATGTGTCTTGGCAGTGTGTACACTCCAAGTGTGCCGCACTAGTCCTCAAAAGTGAAGCCATCGCGTTCCGATCGCCCCCAGGTGGCTGGTCCCAGTCTAGGTCATAAACCTCGCCCTCTCCATGTAATCTAATGGGACGTGAGGTAAACTAAATAATTAAATTTCACTTCATATACTTTGTTTTCAAACATGGTTTTTGTCATTTGATGTAAATTTTATCACGCTGGTGTAAGTTCAAATGTTCATTTTTTAAATAAGTTTGGTTTTAGTTATGTGATGTTATAAAAACAGGAGTGTGACGTCATGATTGACAGCTCAGACTGACAGGTTCTGAGGCGCAAACTGACTTTTTCGGGATTTTCAAGAAGAGACTGGAGTTGTTTTTACCTTATTTCAACACAAGTGTCCTATACGGCAATCAGCAGACTGGAGCAGTTAGGCTCATTTAAAAAAAAGAGTCAGAGTGCGATCGACTCAGCGGGAGTGTGGGCACATTAACACTGATATTATAACATTTAACACAAGCATATGTGTGAAGGAATGTGAGCATGTGTATGAATGAGTGTAAAATACAGAGTTCTGACAAGAAACTCTAGATGACACAGTCCGGTAGGTCTAACTCAATCTGACCTAATGACATCATTATCACATGGCATAGCTGATTGGTTCTCTTTCATATCGGTAGCCAATGAGCTCTCTGCTCAACATTCAAATATATGACTAGTGCTTGTTGTAGCAGTTTCCCAGTGTGCTTCAGAAACCCTCCACCTTCCCCAGCTCCACCTGTATAGATCTGCTACGAGGTGATTCATGTATGCTATAGGGGGTTATTTTATGTATCTTATATTTGCAGCAGCAGAATTTCTTACATGCTCACAGCTGCATGTTGTAGATGTATTGGTAGTAGAAAGTCTCAGTACTTGCTCTGCCACAGCAGCAGCGTAGCAGATCTGTTCTGCCAAGACCAAATACATTAACTTTGTCATGTACATTACCATTGATTTCTGTTGGCAGTGAGCGTTTTAGGCGCTATTTATGTGCCCCGGGCGCCTTGCGTTTTAGCTGCCTGCTGCACCTCGCGTTTTTGCAGGAGCGCTCTGAGCACCTGAAGTTGAAAAAAAAGGAACTTTAAGGCCGCGTGTTCACCAAAATGTTTTTTGCCAGCTGAAGCGCAGCGTTTTTTCCGCAAAAACGCTAGGCACAGCAGGCTGCTAAATCACCTCTCACTGCAAAAAATGCGTTCGGTGTGATCGGGTCTTAAACCGTCTTTCCCTCTGAAGAAGCTGAGAATATTGCCTCCTCACACACGCAGGATTCTGTGTCATTAATTCCAAAGTTGGTTTGAGTTCTGCAATAAAAAATATGGACATAAATGGTTTAAATAAAATGTGAACAAGTCATTATACTGTTGTTGCATCAAAATGTGACGTAATCAGGCAGGAGACAATGGAAACATTTATTTTCTAAAAATAACTCATCAGTCCTAAAAGAAAGAAACTCTCCTATGTCTCTGTCTTTCAACATCTACAAAAAACAAACATTATTTTACTCTAGTCAAAAAAAAAAAAAAAAAAGATAACATGGAATAATGAACTTTACTTTCCTTAAACCGTCTTTCCTCTCTTCTGAAGGAGTTGAGAAAATCGTCTCGTCACACACGCAGGCTTCTGTGCCGATAACTCCCAGCGCGGGCACAATGAAGACACAAAGCTCAACAAGTCTGAAATATTACATGCAAGACATTACTTTTAACAATTAAAACTTCAGTCTCAAAATAATTAGGATAACATTAGTCTTTATTAGATAATGCATTTCCTTTAGGAAAACTACATTCAGTTTAATCACAAAAAAACAAAAAACAAATTAACATGTAAATCTGTTAATAACACTCTTTTAACATCTCAGAAATGTATATACTGTCAAATCTTCTGCAAGTATGGCATAACTAAAGTTATATTAAAAGTATCTCTTCTGTTCAGTAAAAGAGGCCGTTAAGACTATTTCTGAGGTGAAAACCACGTCCGCAAATTTTTCGATATAAGCTTTTTTCCGACTTTTTTCACCTTCCACGAAATCTAAAAATACTCACGGACACACACAATGAATGATGACTTTACATTTTTAATCTTTACTTACCATAAACCGTCTTCACTCGCTTCCATCCGGTTTCTCGCACTGGTGTCGTCCGATGTTAAGGGGACATGCGTGCTCTCTTTCACGTCCGTGTTCCCAACCCAGTACCGCTGGGTTATAGATTAAATCTAATTTTCAACCCAAATTAGGTTAAATCAATCCAACGTCCTTAACCAGCAGTCTCAACCCAGCATTTGGGTTGAAAAAAACCACAGCATTTTTTAGAGTGTATACACAACCACCCTATAATGATAAAAATCCACCCAGTGCTTTTTTTTTTTAAATCCACACAAATCATAATCACTTTATCAGATCAAGCCATTCACCAATTCTTGGCAGAGTGACGTCACACAGATCCAGGCCGCTCCCACGATTGCTGATTGACACTGGTGTTTTACCTTAGAGCTTGCCCTGAGTGAGCTGTCCACCATTGTTTCGATGCCAGAGCAGAATGTCTCCTAAGCAATTGAGGTGTTTTGTTGTTGGATGTACATGAGCATAGAAGTCGTCATTTACTCCCGACATCTGAGCCACTGAAGACATAGTGGATTACTTTTGTTTTTGAAGGGAATGCGCCCCCCCGATCTACCTAAATGCGTTTATGTTGGCGCGAATCATTCGTGATCCAGCTTCACCTGGCAGAAGAAGTGAGTAGAATTTTTATTTATTATTATTATTATTTTTTTTTTTATGAATCTTTGCAAATCACCTTTCCAAATAATGTGCATGTTAGCAAATTCCATGATGAATGTGGTTAAAGTTTAATCTCAGAGAACTGCTCATCACGGAAGAGAAGGGCAGGGTGAGCAGAGCTCATTAGCATTTAAAGGGACATGCACCAAATAGGGTTGCTGTGATCAGAGCTGTTATTGACAAGGTAAAATACTTTTGTTTTACACTACTGTTGAGAAATTTTAACCAAAGTATGTAATAGACTTTTTATGAAGACCCTAAAGAATCATACCAACTTGTGGAAAATGGGCATCTGATGTCCCCTTTAATATCTCAATTAATATTTAGTCTCAATAAGTTTCAACTACTGGTGATACAAAAACAACTTATGTATATATACTGAGTATACTGAGTTTTTAATTCATATTTTAAATTAATTTTTATATTTTCATATTTTCTGGGTTTCACTTTATTTTGATGGTCCCTTTAACACATTCTGTTGACTATCAGTAACACTGCACCTACATTTCTACTAACTCTCAGAGTGTTAGTAGTGTATAAGTAGACTGGTAGGGTTATGGTTAGAATAAATTGACTTGCAAAGTTACCTACAGTCAGTAGAGTGTCTGTTTGGAGACCATCATTATAAAGAGTTGGCAGATATGAAGCAAACAGTCTACTAATACTCTTTGAGAGTTTGTTGACATGTTGCAACATTACTTAGTGTCAACAGAATGTTCAAAATAAAGAGTTGTTCTCATTTTAAAAACAGAAAATAATGTTTTTTAATTATATTTTGCTAGATCCAAATATTTCTCCACTGTTTTTTTTTTTTTTTTTTTTTTTTTTTTTGTGAAATTAAAACATTTAGTTTTTAAATTGTGAATCAGAATTTGTTATTTATCATAAATTGCCACTGTTCCTGTGAAGCACACAATCTGCTCCAGGTGGATGATGAATGTGCCATTATCACGAAGATACTATTTGTTATTCATAGTTTGAATTAGTTTTAAGTTACACTTTATTTTGATAATTCACTTTAAACATTCTACGAGCATTAATTGGCAACTACAATACATTTCAGTTAACTCTCAGAGTATTAGTAGACTACTATACTCTGAGGGTTAGGGTTAGTAGAATAAGCTGACATGTACTTGCAAATTTATGCATATTTAGTAATATAATTAGTCAAAATAAAGTATTAGCATATATAAAGCAGACCGTCTACTAATACTCAAATAATTGGTAGTTGGCATGTAGTTACAAAATTACTTATAGTTAATAGAATGTCTAGAGTGGACTATCATAATAAAGTGTTACCAGTTTTTATTTTATTTTATTTTATTTTATTTTATTTTTTTTATTTTTTTTTATTTTTTTTATTTTTATTTTTTTTTATTTTTTTTTTTTTATTTTATTTTTTTTTTTTAATTTAATTTTATTTCTGAATATTTTGTTTTCATTTTATTTTATTTTGAAGTTAAGTAACTTTTCACTTTTGTTATTATTTTTTAAATATGTCACGTCTTTTTAAAAAATATATAGAACTGTTTAAAACATATCTTAAAATATAAATGATAGCATTTCACACTGCAGGAGATTGCTGTCACTGCTTTATATGTCATGTCAAACAAACACCCATCTGCGCTTGTGTGCAGATATGTATGTGTATTGATGTGAGAACTGTATGTTGCCAGGGTGTTTTTATGCCAAAGGCTTCAGCATGTGTGTGAGCGAGTTTTTGCGCATCAGTGGAAGTATCTCTTCAGGCTGCGGTGGTTGTGAAGGAGAAGCGATGGCGGTGGGGACTGGATGACATTACAGAATGGAGCTGTGGGCCGATTAGAGAAATGCAGCAGATACAAATCACTCTCCTCTCCTGCCGCTCAATTAATTAGTGCCACCAACCGCACGCACACATAGAGAGGACAGAGACACAACATCACTGGTCCCTGTGGGTGGATGTCGGAATGTGTGAGCAGGGTTTATGTGAGTGGGAAGGTGATTTGACTTACTTCATTGTTGCACAGTAAAAACAAGGAGGCAAATTTAAGAGAAAAGTAGAAAACATGGTTGGTCATGATGGGTAATCTCACAATTGCAAGTTATATGTCATATTTGAGACTTTTATTTCTCGTAATCACAAATTTATGGTAATATGTTTTGAAACAAGTCTTATCAAGACTGCATTTATTTAATCAAATACAGTAAAATGTACTGTAATTACAATAATTAAAATGAAAAGTAATTATATATATATATATATATATATATATATATATATATATATATATATATATATATATTAAAACAATATAAAGTTTTCAATTTAAATATATTGTAAAATGTAATTTTTTCCTTCAGCCTTAAGCATTAGACCTTCAGAATCTGCTGTTTCTTCATTTCTTTCGTAACATGATAAATGCATTTACTGTGACCTTATTTGAGGCTTTAAACTGTCAATTTAGCTTTGCACATATATTACATATTCCACATATTTCTCAAAATTAAAAGAAAGAAAATGAAACCCATTTTTTAACATTTAGGACCAAACATATTATATATATATATATGTGTGTGTGTGACATTATCATTATGTTCATTACAATTGAAGGTGATATAATCTTAAACTCCATTTGATTGCAACAATGTTGCTATATTGAGTTTGCTTGATCCTAAAAATTCTTAACAGTTTTTTTTTTTGTGAGATTCAATCATTTAGTCTTTAAATTGTGAAATAGAATCGGTTCTCCAATATTTATAAGAAATTATGTTACTTTTGTCTGTGTTCAGGTGAAGCAAGCAATCTGCTGCAGGTGGATGGTGATGAGTGTACTGTAAGCTGATTTGAATAAAAGCATATGCTAAATGACTGCTTGCATGCAATATGGAAAATACATCAGTGTGGCAGCAAGTGTCATTGCAGTGTCTGACAAAACTAGATTGCTCTCATTATAATCAACTGAGCTGTTCTATTGTTGCACCTTCATTAAACGAACACCCTTTGCAGTGTTTGACATGCTGCTGTTCTACTCCACTTTATTTAGGCTTAATTCTCCAATTGAAATGAAAGCATTGTAACTGATTATGATGTATGCTGTCATATTTAGTCTTTATATATTTTACATAATTACAACTATAATAATATACATATATGCATATACACCAGAGATATTCGCAAGTCTTTAACTTTGTCTTTGTCGAGCCTCAAGTCATTTAATGGCTCGCTAAAAAAATCCCATTCAGAAACCTCCTGTATTGAAATCTTCCTATTTACGAAGCTGTTTTATAGGCTATAGACAAAATATATGATCTATGACCTGCTTTGCAAAAAAAAAAAAAGAAAAAAAAGATGTGTTAAGATGTAAGATTAATGTACATCCAGCCTGTTACTTATATGTTTTAATTCATTACCATGTTCAAAACAGTTTTTATGTAATCAAATTCTACAATAAGAGTCCGATCTATGACACATAAGGAAATATATATTATACACAGATATTGCAAAACAATACAAATAAAGTATTTCTTTATGATAAAAGTCAGGGGTATTCAATTAAAGTTCCAAGAGGTGTGTGTGTGTGTGTGTGTGTGTGTGTGTGTGTGTGTGTGTGTGTGTGTGTGTGTGTGTGTGTATATGTGTGTGTATATGTGTGTGTATATGTGTGTGTATGTATGTATATACACACATATATATAGCAAAGTTCCTTGATTATTACACCGGAATGAGAGTATAGTTCTTAATCATATCAGCCTAGAAAATCACAACTTTTCATTTTCTGCAGTCTTAGTACATGATATAAGTACAGAAGAGTCAAGTTTTAAATAGGACAAATATCGAAACTCTTTGGTCATTTTTGAACGCGATGCTACTGGTCTAATCGGATTCAATGATCTATGCTAAGCTACGCTAAAAGTGCTATCGCCAGACCCGGAGATCGGCTGAATGGATTCAAAAACGGTAAAACTCAACTTATTAACTCTGGGGGAGTTGGAGAATGAGCCTATTTCCAAAAAAAGTGGAGTGTTCCTTTAAAGACTCTTTATCGTGTACTCCGCGACTCCTGCGTCCTTCCTGCAGCGAAGTGTGACAGTTCAAGGCTGTTTAAAAATATTTCTTCTTTCTCCACTGCACTGCTACCAGCACAACCAGTGGAAGAAGTCACTGCCACCGGACACTTGACCACAGAGCAGGTAAATATCCCTTTTCCAATCCTCTTCCAGAGATTGTGGCATTATAGCATACTATCAGTGTATGATTTTTTTTTTTTAAATTTACATTAGATGTTAAATAGCTGATCAGTTTGGAACAAATAATCTTTCATTTATTTGTTTCAGGCATAAGGTTCTTTGTCCTATTAGTTTCAGTTGATCTTTTCATAAGATAACGTAACTCTGCCATACACTCTTAAAAATAAAGGTGCTTAAAAGGTTCTTCAAAGCAATGCCATAGAAGAACCATTTTTGGTTCCACAAAGAACCATTCAGTCAAAGGTTATTTAAATAACCATCTCTTTCTTACCTTTTTATAATCCGAAGAAACTTCTTTCGCCACAAAGAACCTTTTATGAAACAGAAATGTTCTTCAGATGTTAAAGGTTCTTTATGGAACCATTTAGACAAAAAATGTTCTTCTTTGGGATCCTGAAGCATCTATATTTGTGAGTGTCTTCCTTGTGTTGATAATACAGCAAGAGGTTCTACAAATTAAATATCCCGCCAGTATTTCTTATCTGATGTACTCATAACAGCACCCTTCAGTGACGCATGATCCAAAAATCATAACATTATCGGTGACATGAGAACCCATCACTAAACTATTTTGCCTAACTAGGTTGGCGAAAGCAAAATCACTACAGGGGTGAGCAAATTTTCAGCTAATTGAACTATCTCTTAATAGCAAGTTTAAGGTTTTGTTTACACCTGGTATGTGTTTCCTGTGACCACTTATGATTTGATTTCACCACATTTATAACAGCACTTCATGTTGTCAGCATTGTTTGTTTATTATGATCCAATTACTTACAAATTTTTGGCCTAGCTTGGTTGGGTTTATCCTTCTAGCATGAGTGCCAGTTGGATGAGGAGTGTTTTACTGTGTTTAGCAGCCATCTACAGCAATCCAACTCTTATTCAGTCTCTGCACTTCCATGAGGTGTCAAAACAGGAAGAACACCCAGCTTCACCTCAGATAAAATCATCTCTTCAGGCTCTTCTCTGAAAGCCTTCAAACGGACACCTCAGAGTTAGCTCAACTGCCTCTCGCAGCTCCTCACTCGGCTGCAGAGTGCATTTTGAAGACTCATTATTGGAGAACTAAATCTATTCCCCTAGACTTCCTATCTGTATTACCTGTGGAGAGAGAGAGACTAGAAGGACATAAAGTTGCCAAAAAAAGAAGTTTTAAGTGCACTTTGAACCTGAAGTTCTGTTTTCAGGATGGCATAGTTTACGGGGATAGTATGAGCAAAACTTAAAAAAAAAAAAAAAAAAAAAAAAAAAGTTAAAGCTTGTTTGCAACTCTTTTACTTTCCACAGCCTGACTTACGGCTTAAGTTAAAGGTTCTAAATTAGAAAAAAAAATAAAAAATGCATATATACTGCTGAAAAGTTTGGGGTCCATAACATTTTTAATGCTTTTGAAAGTCTTGTGCTCACCAAGGCTGTGTTTATTTGATCAAAATACAGTAAATGCAATAGTGTGACATGTTACTACAATTTAAAATAACTGATTTCTATTTTAGTACATTTTAAAATGTAATTTATTCCTGTGATGCAAAGCAGAATTTTCATTACTTCTGTGTCACATGATCCTTCAGAAATCATTCTAATATGCTGATTTGCTGCTAAATTTTTTATCAGTTATTATTGATGCTCAGTTATCAATGTTTGCTGATTTTTGTTTTGTTGAATTTGAGTTTTTTTTTTTTTCAAGATTATTTGATGAATAGAAAGTTCAAAAGCATTTATTAAAATAATGGATTTGAATTGAAATAGAAATCTTTTGTAAATGTCTTTACTCTCACTCATTAATTTAATGCGACCTTGTTGAATAAGTGTTAATTTTATGCTTTTTTTACATTTTAAAGTATGATTAAAAAGTATGAATTTAATAACAAAACAGAAAAGAAAAACAATGGAATTTAAAGCAGCACAACTGTTTAAGACTGAAAATAAGAAATTTTCCCCTTCAGCCGGTCACTCTGTGTCACGTCAGTGACCAACGAATTGGGATCTCGCTTAGAGAGACCAATCTACTTCGAGTGCTGAGGTCTCTCGCTTAGAAAGACAAATCTACTTCGGCCATTACCTTGAAAGGGGTGGAGCTCCGTTGCCTCTGCCAGCATCTTGTTCTTGTACTGGCTGCAGCCAGGCGAGGACTACTTCAGGCGGTGGCACAGGTGGTCTGTGGTTTAAAGTGGTGGCAGGGACCATCACTCCTCTTGTGCTCCGCAATCAGTTGAGCAGCCAATGGAACATGCTGGGCCCTCTACAAGGAGCATACCAGCAGTATCCTTTGGCACTTCTCCCGATGACCGGATGTTGATCATTGCATCGGAATGTGAGCCGGAGCTTTCTGGAGAGGAAGATTCAGCTGTGCTAGCACTCTCTGGGTGGTGGTAATGCATGAGTCGGATCCAGAAATGACAGATATGCTCTCCCGGGATGCCGAGAGGGTAGAGCTCGAGTGGAGACCTCCACCATGTCACGAGCCCTCGAGGTTGGATGACTGCTTTCTCAGGGTAGCTTGTGCTAGTTCTCAGTGCCCTGCCTTTCTTCTCGGAGGTGCATGGGGAGTTTACCAGGTCGTGGACGGCACCTTTTACTGCCAGAATCCGACCTGCTAGCTCTTCCTCCCTCACCACTCTCGAATGTGGTGCAGCCAGGGGGTAGAACCTGCCTCTACACACTACGGCTACAGACACACTACCGAACGTCCCTGTGTCCCAGACCGGCCTCTTCGGCAACACAGTCGAGAACACGGCCCAGCATCTCTCGGCTGCACAGGAGCAGACTGAGGCAATCCGACATGTCCTGCCCCGGTGGGCAGCTACTGCCCCCATCTGTCCACCGGGCCGCAGTGCCCCAGCTTGTTCGTTGCCAAGGGCGGCCCCCTGCATCCGCTCCCACTCCTGCGCCACATCCGCAGCGGCCCCCAGATGAGCAGTGCCATGTACTGTGCGTAGGCAGGCAAGCTGCCCTGCCCATCCAGGCCCCCGTCAAACCTGGTGGTGAGCGGAAGAGCAAGAGGCCCCGGGACAGGTGACCTGCTCTTCAGGAGATGGTGAATGCACCTCTCCCTCCCCCGGAGGAGGGCCAGGTGGAGAATCTTTTGTTTCCAAAAATCTTGACAAAAGAGCAGTTTTCTCTGTCTCTGGATCCCAAGAGGGCATGGAGCGTCACGGACGGACCAACACCAGTCCTCTCTCGCCAGCAGGCAGCAGCGGCTGGTTCGAGAACGTCATCAAAGGCCCTACTCACGCATCCTCTGCCAAACTGTGGAACCAGGTAAGCATTGCACCGCACACTCAGACCCCTCTTCAGTCTGCTCATGAGCTGCCCTGTGTGGTGGGCTCGCATCTTCGGGTGCATCCATCCCCAAGATTGGTTTTCAGCGATTGACCTGAAGGTGCATAGTTTCTTGTTTCGATCCTTCCATGCCACAGACCATTCCTGCGGTTTGCCTTCAATGGACAAGCATATCAGTACAAGGTCCTGCCCTTCGGCCTGTCCCAGTCTCCCCGTGTCTTCACGAAAGTTGCGGAGGCAGCCCTTGTTCCCCTGAGAGAGCAGGGCTTCACATTCTCAACTACCTTGATGACTGGTTCATACTAGCTCAGTCTCAGGATCAGTTGTGCGAACACGGGACTTGGTGCTCTCGCACCTCAGCCGGTTGGGCCTTCGGGTCAACTGGGAAAAGAGCAAACTCTCCCCGATAAAGAGGATCTTTTTTCTTGGTATGGAGTTGGATTCGGTCGAACAGACAGCACACCTCATGCAGGAACATGCTCAGTTGGTGTTGAACTGCCTGAACATGTTCAAGAGCAGGACGGCGGTCCCACTAAAACTGTTTCAGAGGCTCCTGGGGCATATGGCAGCTGGGCAGTCACGCCGCTGGGTCCATGGCTCCATGGCCGAGTCCCGAGGTGGGCATGGCAACACGGCACTCACCAGGTCCAAGTCACAACGGCCTGCTGCCAAACCTTCACCCCGTGGTCAGACCTTGCATTTTTCAGGGAAGGAGTGCCCCTGGAACAGGTCTCCAGGCATCCTGTGATTTATACGAATGCATCTACCACTGGCTGGGGAGCCAAGTATGACAGGCATACAGTGTTCGGGGTTTGGACGGGCCCACAACTGCACTGACACATCAACTGCCCAGAGTTGTTAGCAGAATGCTTTGCCTTGAACCATCTCAGAGGGCGCTTATGAGGCAAGCACATGCTGGTCCGCACGGACAACACTGCGACTGCTGCATACATCAACCGACAAGGTTTTCTACTCTCCGGTCACATGTCGCAACTCGCCCACCACCTCCTCCTCTGGAGTCAGAAGCATCTGAGGTTGCTTCGTGCCATTCACATTCTGGGTATGCACAACTGTGCAGCCAATGAGTTGTCATGAGCTGTGCTCCCCAGAGAATGGAGACTCCATCCTCAGATGGTCCAGCTGATTTGGAGACGTTTCCTGCGCAAGTATGCATTTCCCCCAGTGAGCCTTCTCGCACAGACGCTGTGCAAGATCAGTGAGGATGAGGAGCAGATCCTGTTTGTGTCTCCTTACTGGCCCACTCGGACCTGGTTCCCGGAACTAATGCTCCTCGTGACAGCCCCTCCCTGGCAGATTTCTCTGAGGAAGGATCTACTGACTCAGAGACAGGGCACCCTGTGGCACCCACATCCAGACCTCTGGAAACTTCATGTCTGGTCCCTGGACGGGACGTGGAGGTTCTAGGTGACCTACCCCAGGAGGTAGTTGTCACTATCACTTTTGGCGAGAGCACCGTCTACGAGTCAAGTGAAGTCACCTTTATTTATATAGCGCTTTTAAGAATACAGATTGTGTAAAAACACAAAACGGTATCAATTTGGAGGATAGAGTGTCAGTAATGTATAATAAGATTAAACACTCAATTTTCAGTTAAAGGCATTTCATTACTGAATTCAGAGATGTCATTGTCTAGCTCAGTTTAGTGTAAATAGTATCTGTGCAATCAAATAGATAACTGCTAGAAATTAAGTGTCCCCAACTGAGCAAGCCAGAGGCGACAGCGGCAAGGAACCAAAACTCCCTCTGTGACAGAATGGATAAAAAAAAAAAAAAAAAAAAAACCTTGGGAGAAACCAGGCTCAGTCGGGGGGCCAGTTCTCCTCTGGCCAGACGAAACCCGCAGTTCAATTCCAACCGCAGCCATGTCAGATTGTGTAAAGCACTTATCTGATTCCCGTGGTATTGTCCCGATGGAGCATTTTAATTTATAATTTGATGTATTTGTGTTTTATTCATTATTTGAAGTTTTTCATTTATATGATTTATTCATTTGCTGTAATTGTAATGTATAGTTTAATGCATTTATTGTTTCTCTGTGTATTTTAAAAAAAAATAATAATATATATATATATATATATATATATATATATATATATATATATACTTTTTTTTGACTACGATACATGCTTGCGCCTTGAAGTAGAACCTGTTCATTAAGTGGTGTTCTTCTCACCAAGAAGACCCCTGTAGATGCCCAATCATAGTCGTGCAGTCCTTTTTGCAGCAGGGTTCGGATAGAAGGCTGTCTCCCTTCAACATAAAGTCTACAGTATGTTGTTGCGATTGCTGCTAACCACGACCCCGTGGTAGGGAAGCATGACCTGGTCATCAGGTTCCTTAGGGGGGCGAGAAGATTAAATCCTCCCCGTCCCCCCTCTATATCCTCTTGGGACCTGTCTCTAGTGTTCAAAGCACTACAGCAGGGCCCATTTGAGCCTTTGCAGTCAGTTGAGCTGAAGTTTCTATCAATAAACTCTTCGGTCAACGAATCATGCCTACAGTTTGGGCCAGTTAACTCCCAGCTAATCCTGAGGTCCCATCCCGGCTATGTGCCCAAGGTTTCCACTACTTCCTTCCAGGGATCAGGTGGTGAGCCTGCAAGAGCTTCCCCTGGAGGACGCAGACCCAGCCCTAGCTTTGCTTTGTCCCGTCTGAGCCTTGAGATGGTACGTAGATCAGACACAAAGCTTCAGGACCTCAGCTCATCTCTTTGTTATGAGGCCGGCAGAAGGGGAATGCCATCTATAAGCAGAGGATGGCCCACTGGATAGTGGATGCCATCACCCTGGCTTATCAGGCACAGGGTGTGCCCTGCCCGCTCAGGTTGCGAGGTCACTCTACTAGAAATGTTGCATCCTCCTGGGTGCTGGCTCATGGTGCCTCGCTGACAGATATTTGTAGAGCTGTGGGCTGGGTGACCCCCTAACACGTTTGCTAGGTTTTATAGCCTTCGTGTGGTGCTGGTATCCTCAAACGGGTAGAAGCACTGAGAGGCTCCGGTTTAGTGTTGGGTTGATTAAAACTGCTCCAGAGAGTCCATACTGTAGACCCTGTCAAGCTCCTCCATCCCCTCGGCAGCCAGATGTGGTGGAACGTCCAGGGCAAGGCCCTCACTCGATGAATCCGTGAGAACCGGTAGAGGGCTGGGTTCCATATGTAGAGACCTAAGTGGATCCCATATTTGTAAAGTCCACGGTAGAGCCCGTGTTTCCCCGGCAGACTTTCTGCCATTTTTCCAAGAGGGTTACAATCACCTCTTATCTTCCTTATGCACCTAAACTGTTGTTCATATGTGTAAGGGCTTCCCTTCGGGAAGGATGGGGGTTCCGCAACCAGTGGCAGCTCGTCGAGGGAGGCAGGGGAGGCTTCCCCAAAATTTTGAGGTGAAAATGGTAGGAGGTCATTTCAGTTCATGTCTCAGAATGTGTATTTATTTTTTTTGTAATTTAACAGCTGTAATACCATGTTACTGAAGTTGGAAAGTGCTACTTTTTTATCGCGAATGTGCCGAATCTGCTGATGTAACTACAACCACTAAGTGATAGAGGAGGGGAAGGGGAGGCCAGGGGAGCGCTGAGTTCTCGTGCCTCCATTGGTAAAAAAATAAAAATAAAAGCCAATCATCATTAAGTGTTCACTTTCAGTGCTGAGGAGTGTTGAGAAAAGAAATATTGCAGAGGAGGCTAGCCTCCCTTCTGGTATATCAACGTAGAGATGTAAATTACATGATATTAGTTTGAACGTCTCCCACTGCGTTGATAATGTACCAAGTACTTGTAATGAGTAGCGGTATTGAATATTTGATCGCCAACAGATTTACCAAGCTGTTATTCAAACAGTAACGTTATATATACAGTGTATTTATATATATATATATAAAATAAAGGGAGAACACACCTAAGCTGGATATAGGCTACAGCAGCCGGCTTAATTAAATGGCACAACAGGCAGCTCTCTTTTAACACAGATTTTTTTTTTTTTTTTAAGAAGGGATGGATGTATGCATCAAGTGATTAAGCAAATAATAATAAAATCAAAGTGGTTAAGCTAACATGCGTAACTGAGATGTTTCTTGAGCCCCAAATCATCTTATTAGAATGAACTGATATTAAATTTTACAAAATAAAATTAACTTAAAAACAGTAACGTTAAACTGGGTTACACTTTATATTAGGTGGCCTTAACTACTATGTACTTACATCAAAAGTGTTCATATTGTATTGCAAAACACTTCTGCTGCTATTGAGGTGGGATACAGGTAAGGTTAGGGACAGGTTTGGTGGTGTGGGTCGGTTTAAGGGTGGGTTAAGGTGTAAGGGATGGGTCAACAGTGTAATTATAAATGTAATTACAGAAATTAATTACAGATGTAACTACATATAGGTATTTTTAAAAATATAAGTACAATGTAAAAACATGTATGTACACAGTAAGTGCATTGTATCAAATGATTAATTTAAATATAAGTACATATTAGTTAAGGCCACCTAATATAAAGTGGGACCTTAAACTGTAATGATATTTCACGATATTACTGTTTTACTGTAGTTTTGACCAAATAAATAGAGCCAAGGTGAGCATAAGAGACTTCTTTAAAACAAACAAACAAACAAATACATAAATAAAAATCCTATTTATTCCAAACTTTTGACAGGTAAGTAAAAATGAAAAATACCAGCAAGCACTCAGCAGTGTAAATGCCTCAAACTCAACCATCACCTTTTACATACTACTTTTATCAAACACACTCCTTGAAAGTGTACACAAAATTCAAGCCAGCGGGCCTAAAACCAGGTCGGTTACGGGAGAGATAACAGGATTATGGAAAAGAAACAGGTCATAATGTACCTCTATTTGTATTTTTGAAGGCTAGTTCACACAGGCCCAGCAAACACCAATATCATTGTGTTACACCAAGTGAATGTGTGTGTGTTTGGCATTTTTTCATTGGCAGTGCAGTTTGATTTTTCAAAAAAAAAATTGACTTTGTTGTGAACTGTTGCCATGACAATGCAGTAAGTCTCTGTTAACTCCATTAAAACGAATGTGTGTAGTAGAAATAAGGATGTAAATGAGGATGTTTTTTTTTTTTGTGGGGAATGTTAAAAGCATGCAGTTCCTTTTTAAAGAAAGAAAAGACAATTTCATGCATTAGTGCTATTTATCGAACTACATCAAAAACAGCACATGAAATGAATATCTGCCCTGAAAATCTTGATCTAAAAATATATATATATATATATCTATGGACATAATCATACATGTTATTTTTTTCCAATTTTGGTTCTCAAGATTGAATTAGTAGAACTAATACATTATAGTGTCAAATTGAATAAAGGTCTTAACCATGTTAAAAAAAAAAAGTAACAACAAACATATTTTATGAATTACATTTATATAAATAAGCGCCTTGTCTTGATATCCTATACCAAAAAGTAGTATACTTCAAATTTATTTTATTAAGTATACTTAAGTAAAAGTTCAAATATATTTTAAGTATACTTTATGTAGTAAGTGTACTAGTGTTATACTTGTAAGTGTACTATTTCAATACTCCTTGGGACTAAATTGGCCCACTTTCCAGTATATAAATGTATACTTTAAGTATAACAGTAGTAAACCTTTGAGTACACAACTAGTTCACATCAAAGTTTTTAGCTTGGATTGCAACTATACTAAACATGAACTTATAGGTATACTGACAGTTAAATTAAATACTTGTAGTAGCACTTTTAGTACACTTTGAAGTATAGTCTCCGTAAACTACTAGCTTAGTAGTGTGTGTGTGTGTGTTTTTTTTTAAATCAACAAAACAACATCCACACTAACAAACAACAGGGAGGGGGGAACCAACAGACACACCATAATTCCAATTTGCAACAAAAAGGACAAAACAGAATCCACATGAGTCCACAGACTGACAACAATTGAACATTCCCAAAAGATGTGGAGAAAAGTACCTGCGGATACAGTGTTACATATATGACAGTTGTAGGTCGATTGCAGTTTCATTTTAAACCTCTTGTAAGGAGTCATGTATGCTCAATGGATGACTTTGAAATGGATAAGACGATGAGCCAAGTTTTTAGAAGTTAAGATTAGATTAGACCACACCCTCTCCCAGTCGACCGATAAATCAAAATATGTTAATTCACAATGCTATATAGATTTAATAGAAAGAGACTTTGCAGTGTGATCATTAAGTTTACTATTTATTAAATAAACAGATGGCCGACCAGAGGGTGGCGCGATCCAATCCCATATAGGATGAGAGGAAATAGGGGATGCCCAGGGAACTCCATAGGCCTTGAGAGCAGAACGTAACTGAAAAAAGACAAAATATGATTATGCTGGTAAACAAAACTTAGTTCTTGAAGTGAGCAGAGTCCCTGGTTATCATATAAGTCACTGCATGTGTTTCTGCCCAATGTAGAGGGCTGGACAAATGGCCAATTTCAACAAAAAATTTAAAGTTGTGCCATAAGGGTGTGTTACAAAATTTGAACGGTCCTCCCATCAGACGATCCACCCTTTTTAGAAAAAAAAGAAGTCCTTAGATGTAGTATTCTGGATTCTCCAAAGATCAATTACATTAAGTTCAGTGATAAATTTATTCAATAACTTAGAGGATGGGTTAGCTGTAGTATCAGGGTGAGATTTATCCAGTTCAGGATTTAAAATAGCATTAAAATCACCACCCATCACTAAAGGACAATTCATCTGCTCGAGTAATATATTGGAAACATTCGTGAAAAATGCACTGTCTGCCTCATTCGGGCAGTAAATGGAGACCAGAGCTAAAAATTTACCTTCTTCATCATTCCCGGTATGTTCAATAGTTAAATGTTACTTCCTATCGACTAAGATAAGCACCCCCTTCATTTTATTAGGGGCACAAGAGAAGGCTGCCAGTTTGTAATACTTGTTTTGAAAACGTGCCACATTGCATTGTTTTAAATGAGACTCTTGTATCAGGGCACAGGAAATCGATTTATGGTGCAAATATTCTAATATCTGGGTACGCTTAATAGGAGAATTTAGGCCATTCACATTCAGTGATAAGTTACTCAGAACATGCATTGTGTGCTCGCAATGCCAAGATTCTGTCTAAGAGAAGAGAAACAAAAGCAATGCAGTCCGTGAACATTACACGGAATTCTGTGAGATCACGTTGAAACATTAGTATGTATCCTGGATACTAATCCACATAGATGCATATTTCTTTTAAAAGAAAAGCATAATAAATACAAAGTATTGATGTCTGTTGAAGGGCATAGAAAAAAAGCAAAAGCAAGGAATGACAAACAACTGGGCAAGACCGAACATTACCGTGTAGGTCTGCATAAACAACAGAAACAAATGTTGATGTGTGACCAGTCCACTTCCGTCCAGTTCCCTTGGGGGCTCAAGCCCCTGCCCTTTTTCAAAATGATTCAAAAGTGTCCCTCTCAGAAAAATAGCAATGATATTGTAGTCAATAAAACAAAATGCATTTGAATTATAATTAACATGACAATGTGTACAAAACTGTAACTAATCGCTCAAAATTTGGAAAATTCCTATTTATTTTTTTTACATATCTGTCAATCTGAGGCGTTGCTATGGTATGCGTGCATTTTGCCTGACTGACTGATATTCCACAGTCTGTTTGGAATCATATAGGCTCTCAAATATAGTTCTTTCAGTGAGTGGGTCATGGAAAGAAAAAAACAAAAAAAACAAACAATATTTAAAAAAAATAAAATAAAATCATCAATCAAAGCTAGTGTGTCGATTTAATTACAAATCCATATATTATGCTACATATTTTAGAATATTACATATTTTATCAATGCCCGTTTATCATGTATAATACACCAACCAATCATGATCTGGCACATGTTCAAATTTCATTGGACAATAATGTGAAGGGAAGCAGTCATTTTCCATTCTTATTCATAAATTGGTTGAACATTGCATGGGACAGACGAGCTTATTTGTGGTGCGATCTGGATCTGCAGTTTGTCTCATTTTATAAATCAAATTGCATCACTGAGAAAATGGATGCTAAATGACTACAAAAGCACGGCACAAAACTGTGCAGCGCCAAAAGTCTCAATAATGGAAGGCTATTCAATTCACTTATATTTATGTATGAAATACACCATTTACTATTTGATGAAACTATCATAGTTATATAAGCCCACGTGGCACCTACAGGCCTATTATGTGAAGTGTAGGCTGGCGAAATGGTGACATGAAAGGACTTTATTATATGACCATTTTGATAATTATGCAGCATAATGAAAATGTCTTATGCTCATCAAGCCTGCATTTATTTGATCAAAAATACAGAAAAACGTCTCGGTTACGTACATAACCCTCGTTCCCTGATGGAGGGAACGGAGACGTTATGTCGTGACGACATAGGGGATTTACTTGGGAGCCCCAATCATCTCTGACTTAAGAGAAAACACCAATGAACATTGGCTAGTGGATTTTGCATACCTGCGCCACTCCCCGTGCACACGGGTATAAATAGGCGACAGGTGCATCCACTCATTAGGTTTTATGCTGAGGAGCCGAGAACGAGTCCCTGGCAACCAGCGATGGTTCAAGATTGTGGCATGGGGACATAACGTCTCCGTTCCCTCCATCAGGGAACGAGGGTTACGTACGTAACGAGACGTTCCCTATCTGTCGGTCACTACGAGTTATGTCGTGACGACATAGGGGTCTTATGGAAAGCGCCACAACCTGAACCCCGTCACAACCTTGTGGCATGCAGATGCTGACAAGCGAGCGCGTGACAAACGGCGACACTCCTGTGTAATGTTCACACGAAGTGTACCGCGACGCCATGCCCACCTCGTGACTCGGGAGTGCAACCAGTGCTGAAATGGTCTCATATGAAGCAACCCGAGCGGCGTGACTGCGGCTGCGGATGCCATATGCCCCAGGAGCCTCTGAAAAGGGTTTCAGTGGTACCACCGTCCTGCCTCTGAAGGAACTCAGGCAGTTCAGCACGGACTGGGCACGCTCGTTGGTGAGACGCGCCACCACACTCACCGAGTCTAACTCCATACTGAGAAAAGAGTTTCTCTGCACGAGGGAGAGCTTGCTCTTTTCCTAGTTGATCTGAAGCCCCAACTGGCTGAGTGCTGAAGCACTGGGTCCCTGTGATCACACAACTGTTCTCGCACGCGGGCCATGCTCGAGATAGTTGAGGATCCTGATGCCCACTTCCCGTAGCGGGGCAACGGCGCCCTCCGTGCCTTCGCGAAGACACGGGGGGGACAGGGACAGCCTGAAGGGGAGGACCCTGTACTGCCATGCCCGACCCTCGAACACAAACCTTAGGAACGGTCTGTGTCGCGGAAGGATCGAAACATGAAAGTAAGCGTCCTTCAGGTCAATCGCTGCAAACCAATCCTGGGGCTGGATGCATTTGACATGCGCCTGTTCGTCAGCATCTTGAACGGGAGCCTGTGCATGGCCCGGTTTAAGACTTGCTGGTCCAGGATTGGTCGAAGACCACCGCCTTTCCTGGGTACGATGAAGTAAGGGCTGTAAAACCATTGCCTCATCTCGGCTGGAGGGACGGGCTCGATTGCATCCTTTGCCAGGAGGACAGCAATCCCCTCGCGCAAGACAGGAGCGTTCCGAGCTACCACTGAAGTCTCGGGGCGGAGCAGCTCTGGAGGACGTGGGAGGGCGCCCACAGCGAAAAGCAGACTAGGGCTTGCCCTGCGGCGGAGCGGTGCATCACGCCGGGGCAAGCTACTTACCTGTTAGGCAATTGGCCTCGGTCTGCTTCTGTACTGCCGAGAACTGCTGGGCACAGTCCTCGACTGTGTCGCCGAACAGTCCAGCCTGGGAGACGAGAGCGGCGAACAGCGCACTGTCGACATCGCTCTTCTCCAGGCTGAGCCTTAGATGGCCCTCTTGGACCCCAAGTGTGGACATCGCCTTCCCGAGGGACTGCGCTGTGACTTCCATCGCCCGTAGGGCACAGTCAGTCACCGAGCACAGTTCCTGCATCAACCTCGGGTTGGTACCACCCTCGTGCATTTTAATGCCTTGGCTGGTGTACTCGCAGGATAGCCATGGCATGCAGGGCAGAGGCAGCTTGGCCCGCAGCACTGTAAGCTTTGACCGTGGGCAGCCGTCAGCCTATAGGCTTTGGACGGGAGATGAGACGATTCCTCCAAGTGGTGGCGCTTTGCGGGCACAAGTGCACCGCAAACACACTCTCCACCTGGGAAATGTCAACGTACCACCTAGCTGCTCCGGTGTCGAGGGTAGCGAGGATGGGGGAGGCAGACGAGCCGCTTCTGGCCGTAAAAAGGGGCCATCCACGACTTCATCAGCTCCCCATGCACTTCCGGAAAGAAAGGAACCGGGGCAGGGCGTGGTCGCGACCCACAGCCCGTGCAGAGGAACCAATCATCTCACTGCGAGGGCTCAGGACTAGGAGGTGTGCACGCCTCCAGCCCGACGCTCGCGTCGGCCCGGGAAAGCACGGCCGTCAACTCTGGGTCCGATTCGGCGGCGGCCGCGACTCCCGAGGGAGGCAGCCCCGCCGAATCCTCATCCTCAGAGGACGATTGCCCATCCCCCGATGCTGCGATCGACATCTGATCCTCTATCGGCGCACCGAATGAAACGCTGGGCACGCCGTGAGAGGGCACAGCAGAATCACCGGGGAGCCGCACAGAACAGCTGTTGCGGGAGGAGTGAGATGTCCGTGGGGACTGGCCCGGCGGAAAGGCTCTCACTGTAACCCTCGGATCGCCCAGAGTACTAGCCGATGGTTCTCTGCTCGTGGCAGAGAAGCCAGCGCGGGTAGTAACAGAGGGAGCCCCTCCCATCCCCGTGAGGAGAGAGAGGCGCGATCGCAGCGCTGCCATGGTTACACGCTCAGAGCGAACGCATAAACCATCCACGAACGCAGCTTCAGTGCGCTGGATGCCCAGACACTGAAGACAACGATCATGGCCGTGGACTGAGGATAGGAAACGACCGCAACCAAGAGGACACGGCCGGAACGGCATCTTTAAAAAGACGCGAACCGACCGTAATTTGCACTTTTAGGAAATCTGCTCTTTTAGTTGAAGTGCCCAGGGGAATAGCTGCAGACAGGGACACCGCTGTTCGCACCATAACGCCAACCAGAACAGCTTCCAGATAGATGATGAATGGCTCTTTGTGGAGATCAACACGTTCATCCACTCGGCTCCGAAGCAAAAATGAGTGGATGCACCTTCCGTCTATTTATACCCGTGTGCACGGGGAGTGGCGCAGGTATGCAAAATCCACTAGCCAATGTTCATTGGCGTTTTCTCTTAAGTCAGAGATGATTGGGGCTCCCAAGTAAATCCCCTATGTCGTCACGACATAACTCGTAGTGACCGACAGATAGGGAACTACAATATTGTGAAATATTACTATTTAAAAGAATGCTTATCTATTTTAATATACTTTAAAATCATTTATTTCTGTGTTGCAAAGCTGATTTTTCAGCATCATTACTCCAGTCTTCAGTGCTTTCTTTTTATTAATCAAAGAATCCTGAAAATAGTATCACAGGTTTCCAACATTGACAATAAATCAGAATTGTATAAAATGTATTTTAAAGTATATGAAAAATTTGATCAAATAAATGCAGCCTTGATGACCATAAGTAACTTCTTGCAAAAATATAAAATAGTAATGTATCCAGACTTTTGACCTATAATGTTTGACTTTTTATTTATTTTTTTATTTTTTTACATTGTGCCTATTTTACATTTGAGCCCCTGCCCTTGAGGAACTCTCTGCACGTCCCTGATCATCTGCTCACCTCCGTGCCGTAGTTTAATTACTGCCGGAAAAGTGAGGAAGGGCTGGAGACCAAGTGCTGTCATCTTCAAGACTGGACTAAAGCTCTTTTTCTTGGTAGTTGTCACTGGACTAAAGTCGGGAAAAAATAGTAGTGTGACATTGTCCTGCATTTACTTCACTGGACATATCTGCTGAGCACCTTTCAGGATCGCAGATTTGTCATGCCATCTTAGTACACAGAAGATGAGAGTACGCGGCCGATCTGAGGTTTTCCTACCGCCATGGGCCCGGTCAATCTCGATGTCGCGGCCTTTCAGGGAAGGGATCCACTTGGAAAGATTAGCTCTGAGGAAACCAGCTGCATCGGAGCCTTCCGCCCCCTCCGGCAACCCCATCAGTCACACGTTATTTCTCCTGCTCCTATCCTCAATGTTTGTAATTTTTTCGGTGAGTTGCTCCAGCGGATTTCTTAAGCTTGTGACTGTCCTCCTATCCTCACGTGCAGCTGCTTGAACGGAATAGACCCGGTCACGTCTTTGTTTTCGCCGCAATGGCTAGCTTTTCAACTTCTGCTTTTAGCTCTTTTACAGAATCGTTGGTCGTTTGTATATCCAAATGTAAATCACGGAGTGCTGGGGTCAGTACAGAGTCTATCGCGTCTCTTATAGTCAAAGCCACTACCGAATCTTGAGTACTCTGTTGCTCTTTAAGCGCTAGCTTGATACCGTTAGCTATAGCAGCGTCGAGATCCTCTCTGGAGATGGTGGAATCTTTGAATATTTTTCTCTATTGGTGATTGTCCACTCTCTCTTTTCCGGCTGTCCTTGACTGCTGGAGCACACATAGTGAGCTAAATAAAGAGTGGTTCAAAATTTACTGACAGGATATATACAATTTCTGACAAAGTGAGCTGAGTGAAGGACTATGCGTGCATTACCGCCGAAGGGTCACATCATCACCACAGCTTAGTAGTTTTATACTGAAAGTATACTCGAGTATTTTTTTTTAAAGTGAACTTTACATCATACTTTAAGTATACTACTCTGTCCCTATTTAGGTATTAATTTGTATATATTTTGTTATATGAATATCTGAACATACAAAACATCAAAACAAAGAACAGGGTATCTGCTTGTAAAACAAAAACATTTTATTCTAGCTTCATGCATTCTTTTTTAAACACTTGAATGTGGGTAAGTTTCATAAATGAAAAATAAAGAAATAAACAACATTTTGACCAAAAAGCTGAAAAAAGAATATGAATTGATAATGATAATCAAAACGTAGATGGAGTCAGTCAACACCCCGGAGCTTGACAGTCACTATTACCTCTTCATTGGTGACATTTTATTCCATAATGTTGCACAGTTTTGATGCTGTTTTATATCTGATGATCGTGTCAGATTGCATGTGGAAGCATCTGTTGTTTAGGTTTCTTCTTTGCTTGTGTTTTTTGGAAATTCTTTACAGAAGATGTGTACTAACGCTACCATATAACAATGAAAACACAGATTCTAGGAGCACAAATATAGCTCAAATATATTTAGACTTTTTCTAAGTATAATTCAAGTATACTTAAATGTCATTTTAAGTATATTTCTGAGAAGTACATAAAGCCCGTTTCTGAGAAGTAAAAGACTAAAAGTATACTTTCCTATTTTTTGGTTTAAAAAAAGTATACTAATGGCTGTTACGGTGCACACAGCAGGGAGGAACGAGGAACACAGACACGAGGATAAACTTCAAAATAACAGTCTTTAATGATGACATCAAGGCAGGGCAAGACAAGGCAGGGCAAGACAAGGCAAGGCAGACATGGACAGGAACACTGGGGAATAACGAGTAGGCCAGACAAAAGCTAACTAAACAGGCAGGAACTAAATACACATGACAATTACTGATAATGACTAAAACACAGCTGGACAAAACTTAACTAATAATCACACTTAACGAGGACAGGAACAAGACCAAATATGGACACAAGAGGCGGGAACACATGACACACGACAGAGGACGTAACAATAGCACACTTGAATAAACTTCTTTTTCATAAGGGATGTTAAAATGCAAGTGTGAACACGCATTTGTTAAAGCAGTGTGAACAGACCTCAAATCTCCTTTTTCTCAGAAATAAGACACTATAGGCATCTCACCTGTATCTCTTTTCTAGTTTCAGAAGAGATCTCAAGTTTGGAAATATATTGGAAACCCATTTAATTGCTATAGTTAACTGTAATTAAATGAAGATGCATTATAATTTAAGTTTATATTAAATGCTGGACTTTAGAATATTTTTTTTTTATTCACTTAAGTAGGACTTAAGTACACCTTTATATGTAATTTTTTGCTTCTATTATATTTGCAATGCAGTTAAAGTGCACTGTCAAATGTACTGTATTGACAAGCATTTACAGTAACTAAAATATATAATGTAATTTATTTTGAAACATCATGTATTTATTTACATATATTTTGTACATTTAAAATATTAACTTTAAATTTAATATTGAATAACACTATACAGTTAAAATTACAGTGTGCTTTATTATGTTAGTCAGTGTATCAAAATAAGTGTACTTCTATATTATCTGCAACATTTTTAAGTGCACTATAGGTGAAATTCAATAAAATTAAGCGCACTACTTTTTCACAAGGACCACACTTTGGCATTTAGTAATCCTGACATAATGCCAAATAAAAGTCTGAATTATTTTTCTTATTTATCAGTACAAAAGTCACTTTCTCTACAGAAATGTAAATTAATTGCAGAAGTGTCTGGACATTACTTGATAAGACCAAAAGAGCAAGAGAGTCGTGATTGTCATCCTGAACAAGTCATACAGGTTCATATGATCCACTGTGTTATGACAGACCTGTAGGAGAAAGTGTGAATTAATTGACCATTAAGTGGATACATTTATCCACACAGTAATAAAGTTGGGAGCAGGGGATCAGCCGGAGGAACGGGTAATTAAACAGCTACCATGACTAACAGGTTGAAAGGGGAATTTCTCGCTCTGTGTAGCACATCTTCATTCAGCACTATTGTTGCTGGAGCTCTTTCCACTGAACTATGTATCCTCATTTTACACACTCTCTCTCTCTCTCTCTCTCTCTCTCTCACACACACACACGTTTTTGTGAATTGTGGGGACATTCCATAGGCGTAATGGTTTTTATACTGTATGTGCTATTGCCCTACACCAACCCTACCCCTTACAGAAAACTGTGCATTTTTACTTTCTCAAAAACACTCACTCTATGATTTATTAGCGTTTTGAAAAATGGGGACATGGGGCAATGTCCTCATAAGTCACCTTCTCCTTGTAATACCTATGTCATGCCCATGTCATTATACAAATTTATGTCCTCATTTGTCACAAAAAGGCACACACGCACACAATCTAATATACTGAATTTGGTGCTCAAGAAAATTTGTATTATCAATGTTGAAAACAGTTAATATTTGTGTGGAAACCATAATACACTTTTTTTTTTATTAATGAATAGAAAGTTCAACAGCATTTATTTGAAATGGAAATCTTTTGTAACATTATAAATGGCACTTTTGGTTACACGCGCACGTGTACACACACACACACACACACACACACACACACACACACACACACACACGCGCGTATATGTATGTGTGTAACCATATAAAAAAAAAAAAAAATATATATATATATATATATATATATATAATTTATTTCTATATTATTTTATATATTTTCCGAAGGAAGCATGGATGCAATATATGCAGCCAAAATCAGTTTCATTATTTAAATGTCATCAGCTCATATTAAACATACATCGTAGGCGTCATACCTACGGAAGACGTATCTATGCTGTAATCTGAGCCTCTCACCACGGTGCCAATGTATCTGTGTATCAAAGATGACATTTTGGCATATGACTGAATCTTCAGTCTCAGAGGAAAAGAGTAACGTGAAAGCTACTTCCTGTGACCTCCGCTGAAGGTCACTGACCATTCGTCAGTCTATTCCAGAAGTGAAGATGGAAATTCCACAGTAAAATGGGAGCAGCTCAAATAGACCTTGTGAGTGTCTGATAACAGATATTGAAAGACCTCACAGAAATGGATGGTCTCTTATTCATATTTTAGAAGCCTGGAGTGTGACTGAATTCTGCACCATTTTGAATTATGTGATGTTAGATACACCAAAACAATCCCTAGATGCACTTCATGGCAGCAAACTTTAGATTAGAGATGGATGAAATATTAACTATAAGTTGTATTGATTATCTGTTACATTTACCTTACATATATTACTTTATTCATTTAGCATAACACTAGCAATACAAAATAGCTATTTATTTATTTCCTTATTCCCTTACATTATATTGCATTACATTTAAGCCAGTTCAGAGAAAACACTTACTGATTAAAAATATATAGATATATCCTACTATTCATTATCATACATTTGTCAAACTAGCATCTTCTCCATTTTTTACTATAATTACATTTTTGCTGGCAAGTATGATGTTGCTAGGTGGTTGTTATGGTGTTTAGATGGTTGCTTACTCCAAAGCAAAAGTGAAATCAGAATATTGGTAAGTGTCTATGATAATATAGCTCTACTTCAGATTATCACAAATTTGGCAAACTAGCAGTTTTCTTTGCATTTTGGCTTGTATAATGACATCCTTTTTTTTTTTTTTTTTTTTTTTTTAAATGATCAGGAAGTTCCAAATGGTTATTACTGTGTTTTTGATAAGTGGTTAATAAGATGCTCTTTTGGTAGATGGTTGCTAGAGTGTTGCTAAATGGTTGGTGTAATGTTGATATGTTGTCAGTATGGTGTTTTTAAGTGATTACTGCGATTTTGCTAGGTGGTTATTATGGTATTTGGGTGATTTCATATTGGTCCAAAGCAAAAGAGTCTTATGTGTACAACATATTGAGAATTTAGTTTTACTTCAGATCAATGGCGAGGCTTCATAAATGCCTGATTGGTCCACCCAATGTATTTATGTAAAGAATTCTATTCTACATTCTACAATGATAAGAGCTGTCAATCTAAGTGATCAGTCCAATCCAATCCTACCATAAAACAGTCCCTGATTAGGTTTTACTCATCCTCATTAGACACTATATCCACTCACCATACCTCAGATCCCCTTTGTATTTTGTGAACTTTTCAATGGTTTCAAATGACATTGGAAAACTTTGATCAGATCCTGGATGTCTAAAGCCTCGTTCAGACTGTCAGCCCAAATCCGATTTTTGCAAATCCGATTTTTTTAATCCGATTTGTGCAAATCTGTTGCGAGCTACATTCGTATGTGGTTTGGAATCCCATTCAAATCGCAGTTCTGGAAGTCCGTTTCAGTCTGAACATCCAGTAAAAATGAAAGAGTGCTTATGGACACACAAATCGGATATGAACAGTTGCGATATGCTGTGCGGACAGTCAGTTATCCAAATCCTATTCCATCCGGATATGCACAAAATCGGTTGCTCGGACAAACAAAGGGAGTTGCTCACTGTCTTACAATGACAGCTACAGTGTGAAAACCTTGTCCCACAAGTGTCCCACAAGTGTCAAACAAGTGTCAAACAAGTCAAAAATCAATTTCTCAATGTAAAATAATGTAATAATTAATTTAATAAATTAGGTCTTTCACCAACTACCATACATAATATTGTGAAAAGATTAAGGGAATCCAGAGAAATATCAGTACATGTAGGGAAAGCAGGAAAGTTTAGTTGATTGTGCATGACCTTTGAGCCCTCAGATGGCATTGCATAAGAAACTGTCAAGCTGTGGTGATAAATATAGCCACATGGGTTCAGGAACACTTTGGAAAACTGCTGTCAGTTAACACAGCCTGCTGCTGCATCAATAAATGCAACTTGAATTTCTGTTACTCTAGGAGAAAGCTATACAGCCATTCTATGTAGTGATGCTGCAGGGTTGTCTGAGCCAGAGCTCATCTCATAGTTAAAAAGACTTCGAAAATGTATACTGTGGTCTGATGAGTCCACATTTGAACTTGTTTCTGGGAAAAGTGGATGTTGAGTTCTCAGTCCCAAAGACCAAAGGGACCATCCAGACTTTCATCAGCAACAGAAGCAAAAGCAAACCACTGTCATGGTGTCAGGCTGACTGGCATACTGTATGTGTGAAGGTAGCAATGACATGGATGCATATATTGGAATTGTACAGAGACATACAGTCTACTGCCATCAAGATAATGTCTTTCATGGGAAGTGCACAGTTGTTAGATAAAGACAATGGCAGGTCTCATTCCACATGTGCTCCAACTAGAGGTGTGCGACATTGGGGGATTTTTTTGATAACGATAATCAGATGATATTTTGCCAAGTGTGTTATTGTGCTGTTGTCTGACTACCATGAACAGCTGCATTTTTTGATAGTCTTCATATTCTGTGTGGTCAATTCACATCAGTGATAGAAATTAATCTTTTCATATAAGTTTAAATTGATTTTTACCTTTTATGGGCAATTTTACCTTTTAATAAAGCCATTTTTTCTATCATCTTTTGAGTCAAATTGTTACATTTAATCAGTCAATTAGAATAATAAGCAGGACCGTTTCTAGCCATTTTGACGCCCTAGGCGAAATCCCTATTAGATCCCCCCCCCCATCCATCCAACTCCCACACCCAAACAAGATAATTAATATTACATACAAAATAACATAAAACTGATTATGTAAACACTCAAATCTTAAATAACAACATTGATGCATTTACAAATTATATGTGTAGGCCTATTTCTTTTTCAGACATCAGTTTCTTGTCACATTTAAATTGGTTTTCATAGTAACGACACTAATTTGTGGAAATTCAGTGCATTGTGAGTTCCTCAAATCTGAACGCATTAGGCCTATTTGTAAATTGACTTTTAAGATAAAACATTTTGCACAGTTTGTTATCTGTGACACCATTATAGCCACTGGATGCCAGAGCTACTGTTACTAACCCTAGTTGCTAAGAAATTGTCATTACACAAATTAATTTTATTATATTTGGATTTGGATACATTTGGATATTATCAATGGCTACTTCTTGATTTTATCTGTTTTTTGTTCAATTGTTTTGTTGTTGTGTCAGTTATTGCATTATTATTTCAGTCAAACCTATAAAACCTTTTGATACCCCAAACTACATAGGCCTATATCAATGACATAAAAGTAATCAGAATGCAGCTAGTAGTTATTTTATTTGTCACTGACGTGTGAACTTCCCCTTTAAATAACGTGACGCTGCTCCCTTTAAGAGCTGTTGGAAGCAAATTATTATTATTCACATGAAATATGATTTCTCGACTGCCACAAATACTGCCTAAACAAAATACTGATTTTGTGCACTTTTTATGTAGCCTACCGATATTTTAAATTGGCCTTTGAACTTGCATGGCAAAAAAAAAGCCTTACCTTGCCAAAACAATGACAGAACCCATTGATCTAATGGCATTGTTGAGCACTCCAAATCCAAATGCAAACTTTGCATGCAACAATCAGAGGCAGCAATTGACAGCGCTCTGATCCAATGGCATACAGGCATTGTCAGAATGACAGTCCTCTAGCCCAATGATGTTGGTGTATCCAGTGGGGGCGGCAATCATATTTCAGTGTCTGTGCCACTCTTGATCATGACCCTGTTAAAATATAGCGGCAGTACGAGTGCTCATTGGCGCCCCCTCCAGCTGGTGGCACTATAGGCGACCGCCTAGCTTGCCTATGCCTAGAAACGGTACTGATAATAAGACATTTAGGCTGTTACCAAACAAATGAAATCAGTATCAACAAAATTAATCTTTGCTGAAGTTGCATCTGAAGGGGCATTTAGATGTACAGGATTTACACACTGTTTGTGGCTATGTTTACATGCACAACTTTTGTTTCAATCGGACTGAATTCATTCCGATTGATGAATCTGAATGTTGTGTTTACATGATTGTTAAATAAAGTGATTTGGGTTGATGTGCACGTTTAAATGTCAAGCTTCAAATCGGAATTGATTTTTTTGACATGCGCACACTGTTTACCGCTGTCTGAACATAATAACCATTTTCCTACACTGTTTCTTTATTTGTTTTAAACAGTAGAATTAATATTTATCTATTTCTGGATAAAAAATATTTATAAACCACCGTGCTGCTCATATATCATGCAGTAAATATGTTGTTCACAGACGCTGAGTGAA